>JARHVA010001647.1:2352500-2725000 GCA_037957365.1 Torreya grandis | reverse complement strand
ATCTAGAATCATCTAGAAAGGAGCTATCACTACCTGCATTCTGAGAAACTCCTTTTTCATGCACCTTAGACACTTGGCCTCTAAAAAGGCATCAGTTTTCCATGAAAATACATGGGAAAGATTGGATGACACCTATAAATACCCTCCATGGACTTAGAGGCATCAATTAAACTTCGAAAAGGATCACATTTGAATTTTTCACCCTTCTCACCATTGTGTTCACCATGTTAGTTTTGATTGGTTGAGATGAGAACTACTTTGCAAACACTTATAAGTTTTTAAAATCATTAGATGGCCATATTAAGTTAGTACAAGTCCTAAGCTTTCCCTCAAACTTAATTACATCTCTTTAAACCTCCTTTAGCCTATAAGATAGACAAAATAGTCAAAATTACCATGTTTTGTACCCTATCTATATAATTTTGTATAGATAAAAAGGGTAGGGAGGAGCCTAAAATAATTCTCTACAAGTTTCAATAGCTATTATAGAAAAACTATGTCATTTGATCAGCTATCCAACTCCATTTTCTCCATTAGGTCTTGACTGAGTGTTTACAAGGGTTTTAGGTTTATTTTCACTCTTAAGCATTGTTCCACAAAATAAAATTTAATGACCATAATAAGCATCCATGAACTCCTTATATTCCCATGCATAACATCAAGGGAGATATGAGCATCCAAAACTATCTTGTTGAGCTTGGTTCCTCATTTCAATAGGCCTAATGTTGTTTTTGAGCCCAAAAAGGGATTCATGATGATTTATTTACAATTTATAATATAAAACACACTTAAAATGACCTTATGAACATTTTCAAATATGTTATAACTCATATCTAGTAGTATAAGTGTAACTGACTCTTCATTTCGACACTAGGCCTAGTTATGCCTAGTATGCATGTCTACAAGTTTAAGCCTAAAATGAATTTTTTTATGTCTCTCATACTTTAAAATAGATCACACACCTATATAATTACCCCAAATAGATTATTTAATAGGGTATAAATCTCACCTCATGCTAAAAATGGATTTGACCTTTCATCTGGGATGTAAGCCTTACCATGCTTCTTAGGCCTACCTACAACCTTAGCAACACAAAACATCTTATTACGTTTCCTCATTTTATGAGTATTTTTTCATTATTTTTCAGGTGTCCTAAAACTTCCTACACCTTATTGAAAGTTATATCAGCTCCTTGGATCACCCTTTCACCTCTTTTGTCCAAAATTGCAGGTTTATGCACAAGGGGAAGTACCCTCTATCTAAGACAAAATAGAGGGTACTTCCATTATTATCTCAAATAATTTGAATGTTTTATTGGATTATTAAAGTTTTGAATACTCTTTTAAAAAAATTATCTCTTGGTCATCTCATATGACCTTCCAAAATCACAAAAATTGAAATAGATTGCTAGGTAAAGGTTGTGTACGGGATTTTGACCACGTGGACTATTGACTACATCACTTGAGACTTTTCCTCACCTATTTAAACATCATGAATGTGTAAAAATTTGATCAATATAATTATCTAATTTTTAATTATGATTATAAACTTTTATCAATTATGTTTTCATCTTGGACTATTCTTTTACTCAGTTAGGACTGAGTGATAAATTTACCCTACATACTCAGGAAAGTGAGCCTATGAGTAGTGTTTACATGCTTAAAACCTTGGTATTAAAGTGTCTTGTCCTCTCCTAAAAATTTAATAACAATTTCACACTGATTGGACCCATCATTCACTTTTATCTTAGCCTAAACCATCTTTTGGTCATATTGTCCTAGTTAGCTGTTTACCTACAATCACCTACATGTGACTATAGGGGACCCTATAGGTGGATTTTATCCTCAAAACCCATGATAAAAATCCATTATAAACCCTTTGATATTATTTGGATTAATTTTAGATTATTTAAATTTAATTTACTCATCCCTTGAGCTATATATTTATTGAAACACTTCTTTCCCACTTAGCTGCATGTTATAGTCAACACTGGTTGACTTTTTGAGGTAACATGACCTATAGATTAGCACTATATTCTAAAAGTTATGTCACATGATCTTTGGAAGTAATTTTAGAAATTTTTAATTAATTTCATCAACCACAAATTATACCTCCATGTTCAAACTCCTTATATCCTCATGAATGATGTGGGGGATGGTTCCTAGCTATAGGTGAGTAATTTTAGGAATATGCACACCTGTTGTGTTTAAACACAGTACATCATCATCCCAAAGTGACTTTTTAAATAATTAATACTATCTTAGAACCATTTAAAATTATTCAATCATGAAAAATGGTTTCATTTCAACTGTGACATGGAAATTCACTTTGCAGCTCAAAAATTAGAGTTGTTACTACTTAAACTCAATGTGTAATAGTGCATATTGGAAATCTTAAACAATAGTCCTCCATTGTTAATCTGACCTAAACACTTTGAAAAGTGATATACCTAAGTAGGGGATTCAATAAAAGGTCATAAATATGTATAAAAGATCTTTATAACCCTATTATGAGATGTCAACAAAACCTCTAAGTGCTCTATTTTCACTTTTTGGGGATTTGATTCCAAAATTCAATCTCTTCTTGCTACATCAAGGTTTCCCCCTCATTTTTTCAACCTAGCCTTTCAATAAGGTCTACCATTCTTTCCAAAACATGTTAGGATTTCAAATAGGATTCCATTTTGTGCTATAACACCTCAAGATGTCTCTTTAACCCTTATGTTATCACCTATAGGTGGTCATTTCATAGTGCAGGCAATAAGGATGAATTGGTATGAGCAGTAGGCATGGTGACATACTTTTCACTTGTTTTTGGACCTTCTCATACTTTTAAAACACAAATCCTTGATCATGAAATACTTGAATCAAGGTTTAAAACTCTATCCTTGTGTTTTTTTCTCTCTTGTAGGTGTTAATGGAGTTATATAGGTAGTGGGCAGAATTGGAGTAATATGCATGGGGAATAGCTTCATGAGAAAACTTGATATCCTTATAAATGATTATAATGACTATTTATCACTATCAAGGTATCGATACAAGTCTCAAAACCTCTATTCCAATGTAATATCCCTCTAAGAGATGCCTATAGAGGTACTCCCATGGCTGCCAGACTGTAAATGTTTATATATGACTGTAATTCCATGAAGAGTTGCCTTTGGAAAATAGATTGAGAGGTGAAGGTGATAAAGATAAAATTTTAGGAATGTAAAACAAAATATATTCACCCTCCAAGGCCACCATTAAAATAATAAAATCCTACAAATGGTGAAAAAAATGTTTATTGCATGGAAAAGTGCTCCCTCCTGAAACTTAAGATGATTATCATATAAAAACACCTTGAACTGATTAAAAATATGAATATTATTAGATAAGGAATCCAAAATCATCCATAATCAACCTCATCAATTGGTTTACATGAAATTTCTAAAAATGGATCAAAACCTATAGGGTGCATGAAACAACAAGAAGAAAAACATAGTCAACTTCATGAGGATGGTTCATAAATCATAGGCAAAAATTATTCAAAATATTTCAATTTAAATTAAGGTATTTTACTTTAATACTACCTCTCAAAATAATTTATCTTAAAACTTCTTCAGTTGTTTTTACTAAGCATGAACTTGAAGACTGGTTCTATGTGTCTAGAAAGGTGAAAAAGGAACAAAATGGTTTTGGCCCAAAAATGGCACTTTCAAATCATGTAAATAATTGAGATAAGTTTTATTAAAATTAATAGGTGTTTTATGACCTTACTCCATGTGGCACACTTCCCCATGGGCCATACAAGTGCCAAACTAACCTTTTTTCCATTAGTTTCTTGAATTTCAATTAGGTGTTTTATGAACTTATAAAATTAATATTGTAATTAAAATAACATTATTGATAGGTAAAATAACTTATTGGATGATTTTTAGGAAAATAAGACACTTGGACACCTTGGTAACTATGTCACTTGCATTTATGACCCCTACAAGCCTTTTAAATGACTCAACATGATAAACTGACTAATATGACTAAGACCAAGGTTAAGATGACATTAAATGACATAAAATAAGATATAATACACCCCATGTAAATATATTATACCCCATGAAACATATAAAAATATAATATGTTACCTATATGGGCCCTAATTTGACCTATAGGGTCAAATTTGGTCAATAAATTAGTGACTCATAGGGGTAGTATGCTTGCTATACTAACTAGACTAGTAGCCTTAGTAGTCTATTGGTATTAAGGAGTCATATGAAGTCTAAGACACCACAATAGTAATTTTACAACAATATTGGATCAAGAAAAAACTAATGACTACCTCAACCACACAAAGCAAAGATACACAAAGTAAAAGCAAACACACATGTGCTTCATGAGAACTTATGGAAATAAAAAACTAATTAAAATGAGATGAAAACTCCCTCCTAGATAAAATGGGATGTTTTAAACCCTTATTACTTTATGACATGAAGGATTTAGTAAGACATGTAGCCTTTTGTCCTTTAGCATTGATGCCTCCAACTTTTTCTTTGAAAGGACCTAGGCTCACAAAGCTCTGACACCAATTTGTCAAGATTAAGAGCACACTTGATTACCTTTGTATAAGCAACTAAACATGGAATTTAACTAGAAGTAATAACTAGAAATCAGAAATAGCACATAATATGAGAGATAATACAATCTTGTATTAAACTCTTCAAGAAGGAAATACAATAAAGAGATCACACTCTTCTCACACCTCTTAGGCATACCAGTAATCTTCCCTCAAGATTTATCTCTCTCAATTACAAACAAAATCAACTCAAACATAGAGTTGTTGTTTCAACTAGTCAATAACAATATTTCTAGTACACCAACCAGTAAGTGACAATCAACTCAACCGTTGTTGCCTACTTCCAGTACCAAGTACTCAAAGTACTCCAAGTAGATCTCCCTAATCTTGCTCCTTGTTGTGTTGTAGATCTCCTTTAACCTTGCTACCCCATAGATCTCCATTGACCTTACACACACACACACTTGCAGATCAACTAATCTTAATTACCATGTAGATCTTCTACTTGATCTTGCACAACCTATAGATCAACCTAGTTTTACACACCTGCAATCCTAGATCTTACACTCGGGAAGAACCCTTGTCCTTGCCTTTCCAAGTCCTTATGATTCTCCCTTGGATATAACCCTTCTGATTCTACACACCAGCACCCCTGTGGATCTTCTACCAGATCTTTCTCTCCCATAGATCTACCTGATCATACACACTTGGCACTGTGGCACTATGAGGAGCTAACCTTGCTCTCTTCCCTCTGAAGGAGCTAACCTTGCTCTCTCTATCTAGCACACTTTACAATACATCCCCATGGGTCTCTTAAGTAGCTCCCATACAAGCAATAATTAGACTTCCTAATTATAATAATTAGAAACACAGCTCCAAGACAAAAATTAGTCTTTACATGCAAACTAGCCATTTAACAAACTAACTGTTCATGTAACTAATAATTTTGGAATGCACAGGTGACCGACGTCAGTGCCTATCTATTTGGAGATGACCTACATCAGCCGATCCATGACCGATGTTGGCAGCTTCCTATCTACTCCTGGCTGACATCGGTTGGCTTGATTGACATCAGTTACTATGACACTCAACAACCTCCTCCATGTTTGCATCAGTGAAGCTTTTAACTCCACAACCTAACAATCTCCCACTTGGAGATAAATAGCTACACCTGTACATGTACCTATACATCATATAATTTTGTTTCCTAGCTTATATCCCTCTTCAAGCTCAATCTTGAAGACCAACCACCACACATCATGTGGTGCTCCGCCTGTCATCCAAGTAACTTGCCATATTTGAATCTACATACCCATGTAGAGAAGTACCTGACCCTGCATATCATGAATCCCTACTACTGGTCCCTCTTAGATACCTAAGAATCCACTAAAATGCTTTCCAATGCTTCTTTCTCAGATTGGCCACAAACTCGCTGACAACACCCACTGCTTGGGCAACATCAGGTCTAGTACATACCATGCACTTAACCTCATCATGTGAATTGGGACACTGTTCTATGAACTATCCATCCATAGGTGTGTTAATCGGTTCTACATCCTGCATATTGAACCTCACCACTAACTTATTTACACAATCATCCTGAGACAACATCAACCTGTGACTTTCTCTGTCTCTAAAAAATACTCATGCCAAAGAATTTTGCTCCTCCTAAATCCTTCCTAGCACACCACTAAACTAATTTTACCTTTAGCTTAGTAAAACCCTGCATGTATGAACCTACAACAAACATATCATCCACATATAGTAATAGGATAATGTTGTGACCATTATCCAACCTGGTAAAGTAAACACAATGGTTACATTGACATTGACTAAAGCCATGCTTTGTCATACCCCTGTCAAACCTGTACCACTGTCTTAGAGCTTGCTCAAGACCATATAACCTAGCCTTTTGTCTCACGTGTCCATTCTCTCCTTTCTTTAACCAAGGAATCCATTCATCTTTCAGTGCTTTTATCCTAGCTGGCAACTCTACTAAATCTCCCATTTGGTTCTCCTCCAAGGAATCACATTCCTCATTCATGCCATGCTCCTACTGTTTCCTAGATTTTACCTACTCTACTTCTTTAAAACTTCCTGGCTCTTGACCATTAGTGAGCAACAAGTAGTATAAATAAGGGGAATAATGAATTTGAGTCTTACTTACCCTTTTAGTCCTCCTCATGGGCATTTGAGACTCCTTGATAGCTTGCTATCCACCCAAAATCCATTTTTTGGTCGACCTTGGTCTACACCCGACTGATGTCAAATCCTCTTGATCACCAATGCTGATTCCATGATTGACATTGGTGTCCAACTAGTCACTGACACTAGTTCCCTAATCGACATTGGTCGCCACCTGCCCAACACCATCGAGTTTGATCTACACATGACCGATGTCGGTACCTACTTGTTCAATGTTAGTTCCACCTGACCGACATCGGTAACTATGTTTTCCTATGAGTGATGAATTTTTACCTATGAGCTCACTTTGGATCAAAACCCTATCTAAATTTCCCTACTCAGAGTTATTCAGCCCCTGTGACTGATCTCTATCCATCATCTCCCCCATGAAAACTAAGGCTTTCCAATTCTTAAGTTTGTCAAAGACATCAGTCTTCTTATTAAGAACATGCATCCCCTTCTTACTCATGTGACCAAGTCTACAAAGCCACATCTTTACAATAGAAGGAGAATCAGTAATACAAGTAGATAGATAAAGAATACCTCCTTTCTTACATGCTGTGAGAGTTACTATGCACCTCTCATCACCCAACTTTCCTATAGAAATTAGACTCCTCTTTAGGACTAGGACCTACATGACATCCTTCAACACCCATGTGTTGGTCGTCTACAATTTCAGCCACACTTCTCCTTTGCCAACAATTTGACAAGGCTCACCAACCCCTAAATAAATCTTTCCAAAGTCTCCAAGGACATTAACATGGAAAAATACTCTATTTGGGACTGCATGGAAAGAGGTAATAAAATCTATAATCCAAGATTATACTATATCCAAGGAACATATAAGAGCATCCTATGCAACAACCCCTGCAACATCTGCTTCTTTATTTCCTTCATGTTGATCTTCTACCAACCAACAGTCTTTCTTTACCTGCACTTTCTTTCCATAATTCCATAATTGAGAATTCTTGACTTTGAATTCCTCCATTCTTAGTGTACTTTCTTCTACCATTGCTTTACTCCCACTCAATCAGAAACCCCGGAGAGTGACCTATAATCAAACAAACACTAACCTGTTCCACCGCTTGTTAGTTAAACCTCACTCTGAGAACCTTCACCCTAGCTCTGATACCACTTTGAAAGGACCTAGGCTCACAAATCTCTGACACCAATTTGTTAGGATTAATAGCACACTTGATTACCTTTGTATAAGCAACTAAACATAGAATTTAACCAGAAGTAATAAGTAACTAGAAATCAGAAATAGCATAGAATATGAGAAACAATACAATCTTGTATTAATACTCTTCCAGAAGGAAATACAATAAAGAGATCACACTCTTCTCACACCTCTTGTGCATACTAGTAATCTTCCCTCAAGAGTTATCTCTCTCAATTACAAACAAAATCAACTCAAACACAGAGTTTTTTTTTCAACCAGTCAGTAACAATACTGCCAGTACACCAACTAGTAAGTGACAATCAACTCAACCATTGTTGCCTACTTCCAGTACCAAGTACTCAAAGTACTCCGAGTAAATCTCCCTGATCTTACTCCTTTTTGTGTTGCAGATCTCATTTAACCTTGCTACCCCATAGATCTCCTTTGACCTTGCACACACACACACACACCTATAGATCAACTAGTCTTACTTACCATGTATATCCTCTACCTGATCTTGCACAACCTGTAGATTAACCTAGTTTTGCACACCTACAAACCTAGATCTTACACTCAGAAAGAACCCTTGTCCTTGCCTTTCCAAGTCCTTATGATTCTCCCTTGGATAGAACCCTTTTGATTCTACACACTAGCACCCCTATGGATCTTCTACCAGATCTTGCTCTCCCACAGATCTACCTGATCATACACACTTGGCATTATGGCTCTATGAGGAGCTAACCTTGTTCTCTTCCCTCTGAAGGAGCTAACCTTGCTCTCTCTATTTAGCACACTTACAATATAGCCCCATGGGTCTCTTAAATAGATCCCATACAAACAATAATTAGACTTCCTAATTACAATAATTTGAAACACAGCTCCAAGACTAAAATTAGTCTTTACATGCAAACTGGTTGTTCAACAAACTAACTATTCATGTAACTAATAGTTCCAAAATGCATAGGTGACCGACATTGGTCCCTATCTATCTAGAGATGATTGACATTAGCTGATCCATGACCAATGTCGGTAGCTTCTTATCTACTCTTGGCCAATGTCGATTGGCATGACTGACGTCAGTTACTATGACACTCAGCAACCTCCTCCATGTTTGCATTAGTGAAGCTTTTAGCTCCACAACCTAACATTCATGATGTTTGCCAACTTCATTGGCATAATGTTCATTGATAACCAAAAAGGTAAAAATAGATTAGCTATGGAAATTAATTCTTCTTTCATCCAAATATCCTCAACCTTCTCATATGGATCTTCAATTAAAACCTCCAATGGTGGTTCATAGGGGCATACTTTCTTGCTTTCCATAGTACTCTCAATAGGATTAGATTTTTTCTCAACTACAAGTTATTTTATCTCATCAAGGAACTTTACATATTCTACCCAATCTTGTTAATTACCCTCCATGAAATACTCTTTCTTCACCTTTTCATGTACTTGATCTTCAACTTGGAAAAACTCTTCAAGCCCTTAAAAGAACTCTATTTGTAGCTGACAATCATCTATGTCTTCTTTATCATCTAAAACCACTACCTCTTCAATATTATCTTCTTGATTTATTATGTCATCAAGTTGGTGTTCTTCAAGATCTAATTGATTTGATTGTGATTGAAGATCATGCTAAGGTATTAGGTCATCTTTAACAATAACATCTTGCACATTGGTCTCAAGAGAGTTTTCTAGGATTATAACCTCTTTGAGAAAAAATTGAAAATGTCCTCCATCTATAATGGCACATTCATATTCATAATTGAAATTATTATCCACAAATTTTTTATTAGATATAGAGTCTTCTTCAAGGTATTTAATATCTTCCATCTCTTTCTCCTTCATGGTGATGCCAAGACCAGGCATCTTGAAATCATGTGACCTAGCCCAATGAGGCTACCATAGAGGTATGTCTTCTTCAAGCAAGAGTTATGAAATTTTACCAAACAACTACTCATATTTAGGTTCTCATACCATAGGTCCATCAATTCAAAGGGCGATGAGGTGAGGACAAGATGAACTAGTTGGTGTAGGTGGCACATAGAACTCAAAATCAGATTGAGGGTAAAGTGTAGGGGATCCTTTTAGAAGCTCCTGAGGAAGGGGAGGCAAACCTTGAGATAAAATGGCTTGGTTTTATTCCTTTTATTTAATAATAAATTCATTTCAATATTATTGGGATTGATAATTTTATTGAGGAAGGTTATATGGGGTGAGTTTAAAAATAGGATCTTCTTTTGGGTCTAAACCTTCCATCACACCTTGACTTAGAAATTTCATCCTTGACTCTAACTTTTCAATTTGCCTAGCTAGGTTCTCTTGGAAAATCCTTTCTTGAATTTCATAGGAATATTATTGAGGATGAGGAGTATAAAAGGATTGACTTGGAACATAAGAAGATTATTGAGGAAGGGTGGGAAGGACTTACATAGAATCAATCTCTATTTTAACTTCACACTCCTTACCAAGAATTTTATCCTCTTTCTTTCCCCATGACTCCAATATCTTATTCTAGATTAAGATGTTAGGATTAGGAGTATTTTATTTATGATCCAAAAATTATGAGATTTTGTTGAAATATAATTCAAGAAACTAGAATAACACAATTATAATAATGCTATCTCTGAGAAGAGATGTTTTATTAATCAAAATTATAGATCCAAACATATGCCTATCTCTAAGAAGAGATGTCTAATTTCCTTTTCAAGTTAAATCTTCATTTATACACATTTTTAAGGTAGGAGGAGGATGTGAAAGGTCACCAATCTTGAGGGAGATTAAGTGGTTTGACTTCCTTGATTCACAATAATATAGAATTCGAGGAATTACTATATTTAGAAACTTATTATTTTTAGACTACACTAATAAAATTGAAATTTGGGTCACTTCCATTTTTTTTCAAGGGTCAAAACCCACTAATCAAATATTAGTACCATCTCATGATGTTACCCTCATTCTTAACTTTCCAATAGTTCAAATGGGCAGTCAAACAAAGCTATGGTACAAAAGTTATGGCTCCCAAAAGTTCTACCACCAATTGGGGTAGAACTATCTCCCAAATTATCACCTAAAATGTTTCTCAGATCATTCCTCCCTCCTTGAGAAGTAATGGTCCCCATTGCATCAATATTTTTCATCAAGTGTGGTATTTGTGTTTTGATTTGATTCTTGATGCATACTTTGAATGGACTGTGTTTTGTGGAGCTGTGTAGGGCCCAATTATTCACCATTTCTATCTGACCATCAATCTATGGATATAACACCATGAACTTCTTTATCTTGGTATCTATTTTATTTTTTTGTTGTGTTGTTTGTGTATTCAAGGCTGCAACATCATCCCTTTTAGATTTTTATGGCTTGACCACAATGAAAAAGAATTTCTTGGCACTAATCAAGGAGATAGAAGTAGAAGGTGGTACCTATGATACCCTATATCAACATGTTCTAAGAGTGATGGTGATCCTTAAATTTATTTATTCATATATTCCATGTCTATCATACATGAATGGCTAACCAAAGAGTACATCACAAACATCTAGTTTGACCACATCACATAAGACCTCATCTTGGAAAGGTTTTATTGTATATGAGAGAAGACATTGGTGGGTGACATGAAGGTTTCTCCCTAGACTCAACCATCCAATATTTTATAGCTTTAGGTGAGGCTTCATGGAAAAATTTAGGCTTTTCAAAACATTATCATAGATTAAATTCTTTTGACTCCCACTATAAAAAATTAAATGCAATGGCTTACCTTTCACTCATAACTTAGAGGGAAATAACCTTTCCTTATCATATATCCTCTCCTCATGGGTGTGTGATGAAGCAAAGATGGCATTGGGCTCTGCATCTATAATCTCTTCTTCATCCTCTTCAACTACAAGGTGTGTATGAGGTAGAGTAGTAGATTTTGAGGATTGTGACTCAGAAAGTAGGGACTTGATGGCTTGACATTCTTCTTTGAAGTGAGTTCCAAATTTGTGGTAATCACACCATTTCCTAGTCTTCCCTTCCTTTTACTTCCAATTTTTGCCTCGTGTTTGACCTTTTTCGCTTTTCCATTTTGAAGGCTAACTCTTCATATTCATTATTGCATGTTTCTACTCAATTTTCACCATGAACTTGTATGCCTCATTGAGGGTTTCCAAATTGAAGAGTTCTAATTTCTCCCATATATACCATTATAGTCCACCACAATACTTGAGAACCTTTTGTTTCTCACTTTCTTGGATTCCTAATGTCATAGATAGAGAATGAAAAATGTTATTGTAATCTTGAATAGACTATTCCTACCTTAGTGAAGTTGTTGCCACTCTATATACAGATCATCATATGCTCCAATGGGGTAGTATTATTCCTTTACAGCTTTTATGAAATCATCCTAGTTAGGTTCTGCCTCAAGGCTAATATCATGCATACTGAATCTCTTCTTATACACTTCTCACCAATTTTTGACATTCAATGATGCTTTCAAAAGAACAAAAGTGCTCTTCTCTTTATCAATGAATTTATTTATAGAAAAATAGGAAGGTAATTGATCCAAGCAATTTTCTACTACATTAGAATTGATTTTGCCTTCAAATGTAGGGATATAAAAATTCACCTGAACCTTGAAGGGTGTTGGAGTACTAAAAGAATGTGGGGGTATAAATGAGGGCCAAAATTTCCCATCAAAATTTGTTGGAGAATTTGGGTGAATTGCTGTAGCATCTACGCTTACTACTTTTTAAGGGCTTCATTTACCATTTCTTTGAAAGGATCAGATGCCTCAGTGTTTTCTACCATTTGAGGTCATTTAGAGTGAATAAGTGGATAGTCTATTGGATCTTGTATTTTCCACCCAAGCTTATTATAGTCTGACCTCATCCTCAAGATCATACATTTTTAAGACAAACTACTATGATACCACTGATCCAAAATTCAAGAGCTTTGGTTGAAAAATAATTCAAGAAACAAGAATAACATAATTATAATAATTCTATCTTTGAGAAGAGATGTTTTATTGATCAAATTTGTAGATCCAAACATATGCCTATCTCTAAGAAGAGATGTTTTATTGATCAAATTTGTAGATCCAAACATATGCCTGTCTCTGAGAAGAGATGTCTAATTTCATTTTCAGGTTACATATTCATTTATAGACATTTTTAAGGTATGAGGAGGATGTGGAAGGTCACTAATCTCGAGGGAGATTAAGTGGTTCAACTTCCATGATTCATAACAATACAAAATTTGAGGAATTACTATTTTTAGAAACTTACTATTTTTAGACTACACTACTAAAATTGAAATTTGGGGCACTTATATTTGGTTTTAAAGGGTCAAAACACACTCAGTGGAGCTCATTTCCATATCATGTCATTTCGCTCATTCTTAGATTTCCAACAGTTTAAATGGGGAGTCAAACAGAGCTATGGTGTAAAATTTATGGCTCCTAAAAGTTTTGCCACCAATTAGGGTAAACCATCACCCGAATTATCACCTAAAATGTTATTTGGATCACTTTAGGTGGTTATTAAACTTTATGATTGGATGAATTATTCAAGAAACTTGAAATATCCTTAGGCTTGGACTCTCCACCTTTTCTACAACTTGGAATCTCATATCTAGAGTTCACTTCTTGAGGTGAGGATGTAATTAGAGAGGGTAATGATGGCTTAGATTCCACTTCTATTATTGATGACATGGACAGTTGCATATACATATTATCCAACTCAATCTTCCTATTGATATTATCTTCAAAAATGAGGTTTCTCTTTTCCACTCTCTCCTCCAACTATTTGGGAAAAGGATGACTTTGATAAGCTTGATTGGGTTCATGAGTGGGAACCATGTAGGATTGATAGAAACCTTGTCAAAGTAGAAATGAAGGGTGATTGGTTTGGTTAGGCTACCTTCCATGAATTCTCAGGCTATCCTCTAAGTAAGAAACTAGGCCACTCACATCTAGTATCTCACTTGTGGGCCTTTACCAACTAGCTCTCTCAATAGGTTCCCACACTCTTTTGACAAGCTCTAATGCATATCTCACCTGATGAATGAAATTACTAGAAACATCTTGACTATGTCCCCTTAGTGTATCAAGATCTAACATATACTTAACATACCCTAAAAAAGTTTGCTTGAAGGTGGAAATGTATTAAGTTGAGAAGTGGCTAGGTTGACTAGAGAAGCAAGATATTGAGGAGGTTGGCTATAAGATTGATACACTTCATGTTTGGGTTGATACACTTCATGTTGGAGCTATAAATGGTCATATTGAAGCTGGTAAGGGTCATAATAGGGATGATATGGGATGTGATAAGCTGAAAATACCTTAGGAACTTATGTAAAACAAAATTCAACACCAAAATTAGGCATGAAACTTCTTTGAAAGTAAGAACAAAAGTGAAAATATTACCAAAAATATTCAAAGGATAACCCAAGTTACTTGACCAACTAATATAACTTTGGAGTCACCATTGATGCTTAGATAGATGCCCCTAAAGAATGATTATTAAAAGACAACACCAAATATATTTCAAATTTTTGGACCAAGAGTCCCATTGAGCATGCCAAAAATTGTTGTCACTTAGATTTTCACCCTTTGAGAAGATGTCTTATCTCTCCTCATCCAAGTGGCACAATTGAAACACCTTTAGGCTTGTGGGTAGCTTAAGGATGAGGTTAATATCTAGGTAAGGCTAACTCCCTTGATGTAACACTTTAGATCACTACTACACCTAAAATTTTGGGGGAGAAAAGGGAAAGAGATAACTGAAAGCAAACTATGCTAAGGGAGGTGATACACCAAATATATTGATGACTTTCAACTAGCTACATGTTACACATGAAGCTAAGAGACTAACTAAACATAA
Organism: Torreya grandis; assembly: GCA_037957365.1. Taxonomy (NCBI): domain Eukaryota; kingdom Viridiplantae; phylum Streptophyta; class Pinopsida; order Cupressales; family Taxaceae; genus Torreya; species Torreya grandis. The sequence continues at coordinate 2,710,246 of JARHVA010001647.1, read as the reverse complement.
TCTTCTTCATTCTACATCTTCTCACATCAATGTTGCATTATGAGGTTATGGATGAATGTTTAGGATAGGAGGAATAGATAAGAGGCCTTAAATGCCACTAGTGAATAGACTAACTCACTCAACTTTAAAAATTCCTAGAACACTTCACATGCTCTATAAGAAGAATCTTTCTAACTACAAATGGGATGAAATAATGAGACAACATGATTAGGAATCCATAGTATTCACTAAGCAATATCAAGCATTCAAGTAGAACACGCTATAAATAGTCATGAAGATGTAAAAATTAGTAGTCTTATTGATCAGATGGTATGTGAATGAGTAGGTCTTCACCATACTTAGGTGAAGCATAAGTTACAATGGACAAAATGGCTAGTTTTTATTAAACTTGAGAGAGAGAGAGAGAGAGAGAGAGGAGAAGAGAAAATTAAAAGGGTCACAAGAATACCTATCAAGATTATAAATTAGTTACTTGTGCATGAGAATAGGATGTGAGACAAACCATGCAATTTGAGGAAGCACAAGTGTCCATCCAAGTCATAAAGATCATGAAAAGTGGCATGAAACTCCTCATTTTAGCTCATGAAATTGCCTTCATGATTTGGACTTATTTGAACATCCAAAAACTAATTAGGGATATTTTTTATGATTATAATGAAGGGAAAGTATTTCATAAATACCTCTCCATGCATTGGTTGTAGACTTAGTCATCTAGAATCATCTAGAAAGGAGCTATCATTGCCTACACTCTAAGAAACTCCTTTTTCATGCACCTTAGACACTTGGAATCTAAACAGGCATCAATTTTTCATGTAAATCCATGGGATCAATTGGATGACAATTTCCAAGACCCTCCATGGCCTTAGAGGCATCAAACACACCTTAAAAAGTCTCACACTTGAAGTTTTCACCCTTCTCACCATTGTGTTCAACATGCCAATTTTGACTGACTAAGATGAAAGCTATTATTTGAACACTTATAAGTTTTTTCAAAGCATCAAAGGGCCATAATTAGCTATTATAATATCTAAGATTTCCTCCAAACTTGATTTCATCTTTTGAAACCTCATGTATCTTGAAAAACACATAAAATTATCAAAATTACCTTATTTATACAATTTTATATAGCTCAAAAGCATGGGGAGGTGACTAAGAGAGTCCTATGCAAGGTTATATCACTATTATATAGAAACTATCCCATTTTACTAGCTATCTAACTCCATTTCCTCCATCATGTCTTGACCTAAGGTTTGCAAGGGTTTTAGGCATGTTTTCACTCTTAAGCATTGTTCATAAAAATTTGACATTGGAATCACAAAATAATTCCACAAAATAAAATTTCAAAACCTTAATAAACATAATTAAACTCCATATATTCCCATGCTTAAATTCAAGGGAGATGTGAGTATCTAAAACTATCTTGTTGAGCTTGATTCCTCATTTTAGTAGGCCTAATGTTATCTCTAAGCCCAAAAATGGATTCCTAATTATTTATATTAAATTTATAAGATTAAATACACCTGTAATGACCTTATGAACATGTTTTAATAGGTTATAACTCATATATAATGCTATAAGTGTAACTGACTCTTCATTTGGACACTAGGCCTAGCCATGCCTAGTATGCCAATCCACAATTTTAAGCCCAAAATGAATTTTGTATGTCTTACATATATTTAAATAGCTTATACACATCTTAATTTACCCCAAAAACATGATTCAATATGTTATAAATCTCACTTCATGTTAAAAATGGATTTGACCTTTCATCTAGGCTCTAGGCCTCACCATGCTTCCTAGGTTTGTTTGCAACCTTAGCAACACAAACCATCTTGTTAATTTTCCTCCTTATATTAGGTTTTTTTCATGATGTTTTAGGTGTCCTATAACATTTTTCACATTTTTTAAATGTCCCTTAAATCCTTGGATCACCCTTTCACCTCTTTTGTCCAAAACTATAGGTTTATGCACAAGGGGAAGTACCCACTGTGTAAGACAAAAATAAGGGTACTTACCATATTTTATCAAAAAAATTGAATATTGTATTGGCTTCCTCAATTTTATAAGACTCTTTTTAAAAAAAATTATCTCCTAGTCATCTCATATGACCTTCCAAAAGCACAAAAATTGAACTAAACTACTAGGTAAAGGTTGTTTGCAAGATTTTGACCATGTGGACTATTGAACACATCACATGAGCCTTTTACACCCCTATTTCAATATCATGAAGGTGTAAAAATGTGATAAATAACATTATATAGGTTTTTATTATGCTTATAAACCTTTATCAATTATGTTTGTGTTTTGGACTATGCTTTTACTCAGTTAGGCTTGAGTGATAAATTTACCCTACGTACTTAGGAAAGTAAGCCTATGAGTAGTGTTTACATGCTTAAAACCTTGGTATTAAAGTGTCCTATCCTTTCCTAAAAATTTCCTAACCATTTAACACTGATTGGACCCATCATTCACTTTGAGCTTATCCTAAACCATCTTTTTGCCATATTGTCTGAGTTAGATGTTTACTTACAGTCACCTATAGTTGATTGTCAGGGACCCTATCAGTGGATTTTATCCTAAAAACCATGCTAAAAATCCATTATAAACCATTTAATATTATTTATAGTCATTTTATGCTTGTTTTAATTTAATTTAATCATCCCTTGGGCTATATACTTATTAAAACATTGCTTTCCCACTTAGCTACCTATACAGTCAACAATGGTTGACTTTTTGAGGTAACAAGACCTATAAATTGGCACTATCTTCTAAAAGTTATGTCACATGATATTTGGAAGTAATTTTAGGCCTTTTTAAGTCACTTCATCAACCACACTTTATATCTCCATGTTGATACTCCTTAGATCCTCGTGAATGATGTGGGGGATGGTTCTTAGTTATAGGTGAGCAATTTTGGGATTAGGCACACCTGTAGGTGCATATGAGCCTAAACACAATAAATCATCATCCCAAAGTGACTTTTAAAATCATTAATACTATCTTATACCCATATAAAACTATTCAATCATGAAATATGGTTTCATTTCAACCTTGACATGGAAAGTCACCTTGGAGTTCAAAACTTGTTATTACTGCTTAAACATAGTGCATAAAAGTGCATATTGGAAGTATTAAATAATCATCCTCTAATGATCATCTGACCTACAAAATTTTCAAAGTGATATACCTATTTTTGGGATTCAAGACAAGGTCATCAATATGTATTAAAGGTCTTTATAACCCTATTATGAGATGTCAACAAAACCTCTGGGTGCTCTATTTTCACTTTTTGGGGATTTGATCCTAGAATTCAGTCTCTTCTTGACAGATCAAGGTTTCACCCTCATTTGTTCAACCTATCCTTTTAATAAGGTCTACCATGATTTCCACAACACATCAATAATTCCATTTTGTGCTACAACACATCAATATGGCTCTTTAACCCCCTATTTTATAACCTCTAGGTGATCATTTCATAGTGTAGGTAGTAAGGATGAAATGGTATGAGCAATAGGCATGGTGGTAAACTTTTCACTAGTCCTTAGCAAATTGTAAATCTATGATCATGAAAAACTTGAAACAAGGTTCAAAACTCTATCCTAGTGTTTTTTACTCTCTTGTAGGTGCTAAGGGAGTTATATATAGGTTGTGAGCAAAATTAGAGCAATATGCATGGGGAATAATTTCATGAGCAAACCTAAGCTCCTTATCAATGCTTATAGTGAATTTTTATCAATATCAAGGTATTTAAACAAGTCTCAAATCCTCTATTCCAATGTAATATCCCTCTAAGAGATGTTTGTAGATGTACTTCCATGGCTGCGTAACTATAAATGTTTGCATATCATTATAATTCCATGAAGAGTTTCCTTCGAAAAAGAGATAGAGAGGTGAAGGTGATAAATATAACATTGGAATCATGTAAATCAAAATATATTCACCCTTTAATACTAATATCAAAACAATAAAATATTATAAATGGTTAAAAAACTACCTATTGCATGGAAAAGTGCTCCCTCCTACAACTTAAGATGATTAACATATTATAAAACCTTGAACTAATAAACCAAACATGGAGATAATTAAATAATGAATCTAAAATCATCTATAATCAACCTCGATAATTGTTTTGTACATACTTTCTTAAAATGGAGAAAAATCTATAGGGTGTATGAAATAACAAACATTAAAACATAGTCAACTTCATGAGGATGGTTCATAAAACATAGGACACAATTATTAAAAATATTGTAATATAAATTAAGGTATCTAAGTTTAATACCACATCCCAAAATAATTTGTCCTATAACCTCTTTAGTTGTTCATATTAAGCATCAACCTAAAGACTAGTTTTGTGTGTTTAGAAAGGTGAAAAAGGAGTAGAATAGTTTTGACTCAAAAATGGCACTTATAGAGAATGTAAAGTGTTGATATGAGTGTGATTAATATGAAGAGGTATTACATGACCTTACCCCATGTGGCACACTTGCCCATGGGCTGTATAAGTGCCAAACTCGCATTTTTTAGTTAGTTTCTTGAATTTCAATTAGATAAACTACATGATTCTAATTAAACTAACAATCCTTATAGGAAAAATTACCTCCTATATGTTTGGAAGGAAAATAAGACACCTTGACACCTTTAAAACCATGCCACTTATATTTATGACCCTTATATGCCTTCTAAATGACTCACAATGATAAATTGGCTAATATGACTAATACAAAGGCTAAAATGACATTAAATTAAATCAAATAACATATTATACACCTCATGGAAATATATTAAACCACCTAAAATATATAAAAATCCAAGTTTTTACCTATAGGGGGTCAATTTGACCTACATGGTCAAATTTGGTCAACAGACCCTTTTAATTAGGTTAGATAGTTATTTGGAATGATGAAACATTCCAACCCAAGATTCCAAAGTGTTAACAAAAAAAATCACACAAAGAATCTACAAACAAATTATTTCAAAATAAATTAATTCAAGGATTATTCAAAAAATGATATGCTAGTACAAAGGAAATCCCTTGCATAATTAGGTAAGGAAAAATAAAGAACTAACCTAACTAACCAATGTGGGATAAATCCTCATATTGGAGAAACTAGTAAAAATATGAAATAACTAGCTAATATACTAGAGAAACATGAGAAATACATACTCTAGCATGCCCCCTCAAGTGAATCAAGAGGCTAAAAATAGCCAAAAAATAAATAGTGGCATATCCATAGTATGAGTCTCAATAACTAGGCCTGATAAGGTACTCATGTACAATATGTATCCATGAAATGAAGAAGGAATATTCCCTCATGAAAACCCCTTAAATATAAATCATAAAACTCCAAGAATGCCACACAACTCAAGGAAATGAGATAATACAAAAGGCTTCATGAAGATGTCCGCAACCTATAATTAAGTTAGAATATACTCCAAGCTAAGAAATCCATATTAAATGTGTTGATGAATGAAGTGAAATTACCTCAATTTTCTTGGTCCACTAGTTCTCAATTGGTTACAAGATATGTGAATTACACTCTAGTTATCACACCAAAGTATAGGGGTAAATCTTACATGAATCTAAAATCTATCAATAACTAACAAAGCCAAAGAACCCACTGACTCATTATAACTATTTCCCTTTACTCAACCTCTATAGATGAAAGTGTAATAGCCTATTGCTTCTTACAAATCCAAGTAATCATTTAAGAACCAAGACAAAATATGTAGCTATAAGTGGAATCCCTATCATCAAGATAACCTACCCAATTTGAATCATTGTACCCAACCAACTAAGTAAAACCTCAAGTGTAGTGTAATACTAAATGAGTAGTGCCTCATAGATATAGTAAAATCCTCTTAGAAACCTACTAATGACCATCATGATGGTCATGTGCAAACCTAGATATAATCCCAATTACAAATTAAATGTTAGGATGAGTATGGGTCAAATATATAAGACTCTTAAACATTTATTGATAGAATGTAGGATCGCAAAGTGGAGTAGTATAAGTGGTAGTGAGAGTCACTCCAAAATGAAAAGGATAAGGCCTTAGATTTAAATCATCCATACCAAAATTCTAAATAAGATCAAGGATGTACTTATGTTGACTCTAATAGATACCTATATTTTTGTGAAATTTATAAACCAAATAAGAAATGGAAAAGAACAAGATCTATCATGTCAAACTATGTTGAAAGTGCCTACTAGATAGTCTAAATTTGAGATGAGGATATTCCTTTGAGAATCATATCATCAATATACACAAATAGTATAATAATTTCCTCTCTAATACACTGAATATACACTATGGGATTGGAGTGACAACAAATAAAATCAGTGGAGAGAAAAAATGAATACACATTTTCATACCAAGATTGAGAGGCCCATTTGAGACCATAAAGAGACCACCTAAGTTTAAAAAACAAGACAATAATCATGGTAAAAACCAACAAGATTCTCTATATATATTTCCTCATACAAGTGTCCATACAATAAAGCACTCTTAATGTCCATCTGATACACTAGCCAACCCTATGATGTAGTAAGAGAAAGTACAAGGAGAATAGAATCCATATGTGAAATGGTCATAAAATTATTAGATTATTCAATATATTCAACCTACAAGAACCCATTTACAACAAGAGGAGACTTATACTTATCAATAGACCCAATGACTACATACTTGGTATGATAAATCCACTTCCACTTAACCAAATTTGTTCCCTTAGGAAGAGTGACCAAATCCCAAGTGTGATTCTTCATCAATTAATAATACTCATCTATCATTGCATCATCCCATTCTTATATCCCATGATCCTATGAAAAATACTATGGATCCCTAGATAATGACTGACATAAAATTCTAGTAACCATAGAATGTGCATGATGATGTCAAGTGGGTGAAATATCTTATATGAAAGGTATTGCCTCAAAAACTATAGTATGAACCCACCTAGGCATAATGGCAACATTATCATGAATAGTATCCTAAACCTCTATAACCTCCTAAAGAATCTCCTAAAATATCTCCTTAAATAATGAATCCTTGAGAGGTGATGAATCATCAAAAGAATACAAATAAGGCATGGAATAATATGAAGAGTTATGAGATATGAAGTTCTCATCAAACTATACATGTGTCTAAAAAATGAACACCATAAGTATCAAGATCTAAAAGATGATAAGCTTTCATGTCCTTATAATACCCTATAAAAATTAAAGGTTTGTTCTTCTCATCCAATTCTTTCCTTTTATTATTTGGTACAAACACCCAATCAAGGCTCCTAAAAACTCAAAAAAATGTGACATCAGGCTTGGTTCCAAACCAAGCCTCCTTTAGAGTCAAATGCTCAAGTGCTTTATGTGGTGTATAGTTTTGAATGTAATTCATACAATTAACTACCTCTACCCAATAGATAAAAGATAAATTCCATGAATGCATCATGTAGTTAGACATCTCCTTCAAAGTTTAGTTCTTCCATTCTACTAAGCCATTTCATTGTGGAGTATGTACAACATAATGCTGGTGAACAATACTATAAGATTCTAAAAAATTAGAGAGTTCTTGACTGAATTACTCCCCCACATTATTTGTATGAAGCTTCTTAATGTAACTAGAAGACTAGTTTTTATCAAAGACTTAAATACTTTGAATTGAGAAAAGACATCACTCTTATACTTGAGAAAATAAACCCAAGTACGCCTCAATAAAATATCAATTAAATTAAGTACATACTTAGCTCCATTAAAATAAGGAGTATGAAACCCCATCAAATCACTATGCACAAGCTCAAGTGGTGAAAAAAATCTCGTGGACATACCCTTAAGAATCAGATCTTGATTTTATTTCTATAATACACCACCAGGGTAAACTCCATCAAGAAATAAAAATATAAGAAGACCTTCTACCATTATATGAGTGCTCAACTACTTCAAATACATTTAATTGATATATTTAAATATCTCATGCCAAAGCCTACTTTTAGAATCTGCATGAGAGACCAAACATGTCCCTAAATGAGTAGTATCATCAAAACAATCAAAATAATAAAGTTGATAACTATGATTTAAAAAAACACCCTATGTAATAAGTGTGTGTTGCTCTAACAAATCTTGAACTTCGTCACCCTATGGTGTGAAAGTCACTATCTTACCCTAACCAAAATGGTAAATATGATAAACTAAAAGTAGAATGGTGGTGATGTCTGGAACATATAATGCATCATTGATGTTACCACCATATAGTTGTGTCCCCCCTCCCCTTAATAGAAATAAAGGAATAATCTCTAACTTTAATGTTGGAAGTATAACTCAAACTAAGCGATACAAAGGACTCATTGGAAGAAGTCATATGGTGTGAAGCACCATAATCTAAAACCCAACTATCTAAAATAGGCAATTATGATCTCCTGACAACATTAAGTGGTTTCCCTTACTCATAATATGGAAGAGTAGAGATATAAATCTTGTGTTTCCTAATGGCATACTCTAGGACTTGCTTTATTTTGAAACACTTAAACTCTTCATGGCCAATCACCCCACAATAAGATCAAGATAGGTTAGACTTAGTTTTGGATTTGGAAGATGATTTGGGTTTAGATGTGTTAGTGTTGGTCTTAGGTGCATTTTGAGATAGATGAGGAGTGTTCTTATTATTACTCTTATTTTTTCCATTGTTCTTAGGTTGTGATAATACTAATGCTTTTTGAGAGGTGAAAGACTCAAAGTGAGACAATTTGGATTATTCTATAGTAAGTCTCTCACAAGACAACTCTAGATCTAGCATTTTGAATGTGGCACCTAAGGCATCTATGCTAGAAAAAAAGCTATAAGCAAATATTTGTAATGGTCCACTTATATTAGATAAAATTAAGTACACACACTCTTCATATTTATTATCTTTTCCACTCCCCTTCAATTGTGTCAACAATTGATTAAACTTAGTGAGGTAGTCTACAATAGAGGTAAATTCATCCAGACTGAGTGAAGTAAGCTCCAATTCAAGTTGCATGGATCTCAAGTGATCTAATTTTCCAAACAAAACCTTTAGCTTAGTCCATATTTTAAATTGAGTATCACAAACATCCAATGAAATAACAAACTATGACTCACATAATTCCCATTTAAACCTATACACTATTCAAACTTACATTGGTGCTGAAAATTTTAAAACTTACGTGTAAATTGTGGTTGAGTTCATTCATTAGGGAGCATAATACTTTGTGTTTTATGATTTTTTCCATTTTAGGTCATCATGTATGATAATTTTGAGTATTCAAAGACTCACAATGGTTAATGCTAGATTTAGAATCCATGACAGTGAATACACCAAAGAAAAGAAAGAATGCAAAAGGGTGCATAAAATAAACAACAAAACAACCCCCAAAAGATTGTATTAAGGACCCCCCCTCCCCCCAAATTTGGCACTGTATAAAATTAGTACATTTTTAAAAAATAATGAAAATATTGGATAGAGAATAAAAACCCATACAATTTTGAAAAATTTAACTCATATCTGAGCTACAATTTAAAATTTAGAGGCTTTATGAGTTCCTATAAAATGGGTTAAAAACATTTAAAAAGACTTTAAAAAATAATTTTATTGATGAAAATAGAAACCAATATTGGCATCTAACCACTCACTAGAATTGAAATCAAACCACAGACTTAGAAAATTCAACCAAAGTGAAAAATGATATGTCAGTTGACCTCGGTGAGTGTGAAAGTGATTTTTGACTTTCTCTTTTGAAAAAATATAGCATACTAAAGAAAATAATTAATTACTAGCTATATTTGAGAGGAGGAAAAGATGTATTACTATTATATATGTATAACTCATGTCTTAAATTTAGATATGTGTTGGGAAAAAATAAACCTGATACTCTAACACTTAACTTCGAGGAAAATACCAATGCAACCCTGGGAAATGGTGTAGAAGTCAATAATGGCATGCTTAACTCATTCCAATGAAGCTAGATATTAGTTACTTATATGTATTAGTATTTCATATAGTACAAAAAGTGCCTCTCCAACACCTTCTCTCTCTTATGATCTTTTTTTACACAACATATAAGATAATAGAGGGGGAAATGGTGTATTAAGCAAAAAAGGGTGAAAGAATTTTGAATTCTCTAACTCAATGTAAGCAAAGAAAGTAGATTAGATCCCAAAACTAAGAAATTTAGATATAAAATGGTGTTTCTAATGGAAGAAACTGGGCATAGATCTATAAATTATATAAAATCATCTTTTCTTATCCACACACTATAGGAAAGTAAGATGCCCTTAGTGCTAATGGAGGTTGAAAATAGATAAACAATATGCCTTATGCATAAATTCAATGCTTTATGTAGAATTAAAACACTTTTAAACACCCCGAAAAACCTCTCCAATGCCTTCTTAATCTAAACTTCAATTCCTCTCCATGGTTCTTCTAATGTCAAGTATAAAAAAATGCACAATCTAGAATTCCAATAATGCTTCGCTTCGATGCCAAGCACTAAGGGAAAAAATAAAAATATCCAAATAATATTGGATGCTTCTAAACACCTTTCTTCACCTCCTTTATCCAATGCTTCCTCTCCACCTTCCCTCTAAGGAATCAAATTAATCACTTTATTCAAAAATTCAATAAAAGTGTCAGATCGGCAAGCGCGAAAGAAAGGCTGAGGATATATGACAAGGAAAGAAACCAAAAAAAAAGGGAAATTTATGGAAAAAATGTAGAAGTGAAAATTGATTAAACTCTCAAAGATAAAATACCATGTTAGGAATGGGTAATAAGCATTACAACCCAAGAATCTAAAGTTTTAACAACAAAAACATCACATAAGGAAGATGTAGACAAATGATTGTAAAATAAATCAAGTCAAGTGTTATTTAGAAAATGAGATGCTAGTACAAAGGAAATCCCTTGCATGAGTAGGCAAGGCAAAACAAAGATATCTCCTAACTAACTTGTGTGGGATAAATCCTTACATAGGAAAAACTATTGAAAGGATGAAATAGTTATCTAATACACTTGAAAACATGAGGAATACATACTTTAACAATAACTTGGTATTTTATATATTGAGGATAAATTATGGATATAGTTGGTAGGGTATCCCTAGGTTAAATGAATTAGAACTGATTCTAAGTTAGTGAAATACATAAGTATTTTAGTCATTTCCAAGGAATTTTCTACTACAAAAGTAATTTTCAATCGTTAAAAAAGATTTTGATTGTGGTCCTTATTTTTATATTGAAGTTTGTATAAATTATGATTCAATTTTATGAGTATTTAATGGGGAAGTAGTACAAATTTTGTTGCATGTATTTTTTCTTTAGAAATCTTATTTTGGGTAGTTGAATGATTTTTGGTGTCAATAAGAAGGATGTTACTGGAAGACAAAGAAAAATATCAACTTACCTTGGAATTACACTCTAAGGATATTATATGTTTTTTAACATTTGGTAGGAATGCGATTGAGATTTTTATTTTATGTTTTGTCATATCCCCATTTGAAACACTTCTATTCTATTCTTATGTAATGGAAATTTTATCATGATTACACTTTGTCATTGGTGGCAAAAGAGAAATTATTGATCCACTATTTTTCAACATATTCAAATTATTATTATTATTATTATTTGCTCCATTTCTTTATTTATAAATGGTGTGACTATACATGTTATCAATTCTATACTACTTTACTTTTCATAATGTTTATGCTATGATTTATTGATTTTGTATAAATACCAGTAATGTTTTTTATTATATAAGGTAAAAAATAGATTTTATAGGGATCCTATAACCACTAAAGTGTAGTACATAAATTTTAAATAGGACAAATAAAGGTTGAGTAACCAAAACAATAAAAAAAACTACAGGACTAAATAGAGAGCCACAAAAATAGCAAACCAAAAAGAAACTTAGGAAGAAATTCCCTCTGATGGGTCTTCAACATCTATAGGAATCTTCACCTAGATGATCTATTTTACCCTAGAAACCTTTGGCTGAGTGTATTTATAGGGGCCTTCAGTAGCTTCACCAGGGAAGATCATACAAGGATGCTTTTATCCTTTAACCTACAAGGGAGACTGCTTTAGGGGGACCCCCTTAGGGAAACCTAGAAGGGGAGATCTTAAGGCTTTATGTGACTAAATGGCTAGGGAATAGGTAGTTTGGGTAAACTAAAAAAAATCCTAAACCATGGATTTGGCCTATTTGTGCAAAAATTTCAAGTCCTGAATGAGCTTGGCAAGGGTCATTCCTAGTTGTTGAACCTTGGATTTAAAATTTTATAGCTTCAATTTGTTCCTTTCAATCTCATTAGTTATAATGGCTTTCCATTTCTGGGTGGTCTCCATTGGGGTACCCACTTCAAGAGAGACAGGCTTAGGTTTGGGGATAAATAACTTAAGTGGGAGGTTGTAAGGAGGGGACTTAGACAAGATATCTTGAGGTGTGTGATCAGAGGGTTGGTGGGATCTTACATTGGGATCCTCCACCAAGGATTCCTACTAGGAGTCTTCCCTAAAGGAGGACCCCCTAGGGGGAACTTCCCAATCATGAAGGGCTTGGCCATGCTTGACTAGGAGGATAATCAAACCTTGGTAGAGGATGGGATTAGATCCATTCACTTGATGCAATAAAGTATGCTTTCAATGGATTTTAGTAGAAATAAAGGGAAATAAATTTAATGTAAATTTATATGTGCAGGTGCATATGGGATTAAGGCATAAAATTAGATTATTCAGTATTAATTTAACCCTAAAATGTGTGCACATTTTTGGTACTAATCCATTATATGGTAAAATGACATTTTGGATATTTTACCTTTCCTTGATATTTTAGTTTGATTTATTTATACCTGTATCTTGTTGGGTTTCCTAGTTACCATTTGATTAAAACTAATTAATAAAATATTAATGCTAATATATAAAGTATATAATATTACTAACATTCTATAAATTCTCATTAACAAGTTTTATTACCCTTTTAACATCTCTAATATGAATCTTGAACTCTTGTAAACTTGTCATTTTTAGTGACTAACTTGGTTAGTAATTCTGTAAGAAACCATCATGGACTCGCTTATGCTTATCATGTTGGGAGGTTAAAAAATTGCTTTGTTAAAATAAAAATTAATTAATTCATGAAATTAGTATACATGGTACCACTTTGGGATAACTACATTGAGTAAAATAAATGCCACAACTTTTAAAACTAAAAGGAAATCATTCATTGGACATGTTTTACTTATTACGATATCTAGATTTTTTTTATTACTTATAATTTCATTTTAGAGGCATGCCAAGTAATACTTAGTCCCATTTTTCCAATAATAAATTCTTACTAACCTTAGACCCCTTTTTATTATCTCTCATCTTATTTAAATCTCATGTCATGCCTATTATAGGCTATGTCTTATAAGGATAAATTAATTATTTAAATAGATGCCCATTTGTACATGGTATTGTTTGTGTTTATTAAATTATTTGATCCACATGAAATTTGAGATATAATACCCAAATAACATATTTTACCTCCCCTTTTAATTTTATTTCATCAAAATATCATTATGCAACTTTCAAAATCAAATAAAGTATATGAGAAGGTTTCAGACCAAGCCAACTATGAAATAGAGATTTGAAAAGTTTGAGTTATGTGGATGAATGCATTTTGGGAAACTTGAATTGATAATTGTGTAACCACATTTATTAAAATGAACCATGGTTGTAATATGGTCAAATATTTTTAGTTGAGGTCGATTTCCTTGGTAAAGCTCTGGAAAATTTTTGGGATGTTCATGTGAATATGTAATCTATGATTTCAACTTATAACTATTCATCTTGATTGGAAAAAATTATTTATGGATTGACTCTATCAAAATGGTGAGTATTTGGTATTTTATTTGTAAATTTTTATTAATGTCATCAGGCCATTAGCTATTTTTACTTCATGGGTTTTTATTTAAGAATACAGTTCTATTTTTAAAGAATTAATTTCAGTTTTTTGTTTATTGGTTTAAACTCTATTTTATGATTATTATTTTTAGAGTAATGGGGGTTTATTCCTATTTAAATAAATAAATCTGAGAAAAGTAAATCACTAAATACTATGCAAGAATTAAGCTACTAATTTGTGTAAACAATTTTGTATTTTTTTGCCTTTTCTAAATGTAGTAATAAATAAGAGAAATCGAACTTAGCTTATTTTGAATGATTAGACTAAGATAGGGTTTTATACTAAAGGAGTAGGATTGGGAAACTATTATAAACTAGATCCTGAAGTTCATTTCTAGATTAGATAGGATTGTCAAAAGTGGGACACCCTACTATTTGATGTTGTAGTCCTTTCCCAACATTTTTGTCTAGGTGGTCTGATCTTTCTGTGTTCTATTTGGTAGGCTTGTGTTACCTTAACAGTGAAATATCAAATCCTAGAAGCTGAAATTGCTCATTGGGCATCTATTTTTAATCTTCAAATCCCTAATATATCTCTATGCTTGAACTTGAATGGAAACTTGGAAAAGATAGATAAAGGGATAATGTGTAAAGGATACATTGGATTCACTTCACACCCTGTGTTGGGTATGTTACCTATATACCAATACTCTGAGGAGGGATCAAGATAATGAAGTTATCCTATTGTTGTGTTTGGTGTAATTATGTATGATAAATGTAACTAGATGTAAAATTAGATGTACTTTAGATGGTTAGGGACTAATGTAAAGGTTTGAATAAGCTTGAAATTATCTTGGAAGTATGTATGTAGAGACTATGGAAGAGTTCTTAAGTGTACTTGATTATATTCTTGCTTATTTTCTATTAATGAGTGTCAACCTTTATAAATGGATTTTGAATGGCCTTTTATAAAAAAATTAATGATCATTAGTTAAATGAATTCATGTTAGGATGATAATAAAAAGGATAAGGATCCAAAATAATATGATCATTAAGACCAATTTTGCACTTGGACAATAACACCAAAATTTGGACACCCTAGGTTTTAGTACTTTTGTCTAAGTTGGGCAATATTGTCTAGAGCGAATGAGACCTAGGGGAATGGATCTAGGCCTGAAAGAGTTGCTTTGGTTTATAAGGGTTAAGTCTTAAAGGCTATGGATTATTAAGAATTAGTGAAAGAATAGCCTAAAAGGGTTTTGTAAGTAAGTAGGAAGACCTATGGATGGGGTGTCATTAGCCATGCTTACACCATTCAATTTCACATTTTATATGACTAAATTTTCCCCCCATTTATTCTATTGATGCATCAAAATGAAATACTAGTATAAAGGAAAGTAAAAATCATACCTAAACTTACCTATAAGGGAGAATCTCATGAAGCTATATGATGTTAGATGTGCATAGACATAGCATGCTATGAAGTGTGAATCTACAATGAAAACATAAAAGTAGAGTAATTCTTACTAGATATGTTATATCTAAAATAAGAACATATAAAAGTTGAGTAAGAGGAAGAGAAAGGAATGAATACACCTCATCAGGTATGAAAACCAATACAAAACTTATTGTGATGCTAGATTGTATTAGGTGTGTGTTATACAAAAATTAATGTTATGAACAAAGTTGAGTGCTCAATCCCATAGAAGTGGATCAAGAATGCAAAGGTAGGCCCTTTGGCTCCATCATCACCAACTAAGTGAAGTTAAAAAATCATGCATGTGTTAATTGATGTCTGGAATATGTGTCCAATCCCTTTGAATAGGTGGCTCAAGAATACAAAGGCTAGCCCTTTGGCTCCATCATTTCCCCATGAAGTGAAGATATGAAGTGATAATCGTATATAATAAATGTCATATGAGATGGCTCATGGATCCCATGGATGTTCTATAAATTTTACAATGTGGCATGGAAAACATTAATGTATGTTAGAAACTAGGCCACTCTTGTCCATTTCAAAAGATGAAGGGTAGGCTTACATGAAAGCCATTCCAAAATTGATGTACTAGGCTTATATGTAATCCAAATTAGGAATTCAAGTACTCAAAAATTTAAACTTTTATGAAAGTTAAACTTCAAAGTAATGCTAACCATCTACAGATGGAGTAAGGCATGCAACTGCTAAGAATGTTTGGATAATAAATTGAACTCAAAAATAAAATAAGACCAATGTGTCATGCACATTTCCCCCAGTCACTAGTGTTTAGAACATGGATTCTAATTTTGAATTTATGTCATCTACATAATGTAAAACTAAAAGTGGGAATCATCATGTCATGCATGATAACCCCCTATATCTAGATTCTCTGAGAAAACTATACTGAATTAGTGATTTTGACTAATCTAGATGTGCAAAAATTGTATCTAAACTTTTGCTTCTTTATAGGAAAAATAAGTATTTTTATGCCTAGATAGGAGTACCAAAATGAGGACCACCCTGTGTTTGGCACTAGTGTCCATTTTTGGTGCTATTATACTATACTAAAACTTGTTGTTGATCTAGAACTATCATTATTTTTCTGCTCTATTCTGACTGGTTTGACCTTTGGATTCTAAATTGTGTGATCTGAATGCTACTATTTTGACTATTGGGAGATTTTATCTCTATGACAAAACCCCTATTCCCCCCCTTTTAAGGGTAGGAATGATGAACCTACAATGACTATCCTCATAAGAAACAATATTACAAGTGTGTTAAGCTATATAGATATATGATATAGTAATGATATTTGACAATACATTTGTAGATATAGTAATGTTTGTATTGACATATTGTTAGATCAATAAGGGTATGCCTAGATAGATATAAAAATGTAAAAACATATTCAAAGTACTAAACTAGAACTGAAAATGTTAGATATTAGTTGTTAGTTAGAGGGATGGAGCATGATGTCCATTATGGCATCCAAGAAAGCAAGGGAAATGCATGATGTGGATCATGGCATTGTACATATTGAAAAGAAAACAAGAAATCAAGAAAACAAGAAAGAATCATATGTGGATGGCAAAGGGGACATGCAAGCAAGGGACATGGGCATATGTCACTCAAATTAGAAAGCAAGCATAAAAGGCATGTTCAAGTACCACATACATATATAAGTGAACTAATAAAAGTTGGCATAAGGGCCATAGGCACATAGAAGAGTAAAAGTAAAGGACATTGGTAAATTTCCTAAGGCACACACATGAATATAAGTAAAGGACATTATAAAATGTCATAAAGTACAAATAGGAGACAAGTAAGAACTATAAATGCAATCACACAAGCTACACTAAGAAAGAGGAGAAAGCATGTAATAACTAGAAAGGTAGAATCACATCTAACTAATCAAAGAAAATGTGAAATTATGCAAGATATGTGTAGTAAAAGACTAGGTATATGATAATAAATTATTAAGTGTTATATACTAATGAAATGTTGATATAGTAATCTATGTAATTTGGTAAGTAATGTATATCAGTATGATAAATCAGAGTGTGTAGTGTAGGATTGACATAACCTGGATGGTGTTGCCATTTAGAAGATTCCCCTAGTGCCTGGGTATATATATGTGTGTCTCAAAATTAAGAGTAGGAATGCCCCCTCAATGAGTAGAGTGAAGCAATCAAGTAGCTGGATGTCACTGCACACACTCAAAGAAGATCAAGTGAAGCATGGGAATGTAGAAAAATTGACATACAATAGCATGAAACAACAAATGTAAGTCCTAGCATGATAGTATTAATGTAAAGCATGGATGATGCATACAATCAAAATATTTTTGATGTTTTGATAATTTTGAATGTTTTTTTAGTTTGAAATTTTTGTATTTTTTTTGTATTTTTATATAAGCTATGTATAGATAAAATTGGGAATAAATGATACTAAAAAATATTCTCAGATGAGACTCCCTATCATGGTGTCTTTTATCAAATAATTAAATTGTGTGTGATCATGAGGCATGATTGAATGTCTGAGATTGTGAAGATAAAATTTGTGTATATTGTAACTACTCTAAAATATCTGAAGTGTAAATTAAATATAGGGTCCCCCTATAACTCTAAAAGTGGATGCAACTATAGGTTTCTTAGGGACCCATATGGAAGTAGAAGAAAATATCTAAACAGGTACTCTCTATAGAGCTACATGAGACCTTAATTTTATTTATATGTGTGTGAATAATGTAGCTAGAAGTTTTCTAGAATCCTAAAACTATGGAGGCATGTGAACCCTATTTATTAGGGATGGATGTCGCAACTATGGCTAGATTTGAATTGGAATCATAACTAAAACTAGAGGATAAATTGAAATAGGTGGAAGAACTAGAGATGGTATTTGTAAGCTGGTAAATGACTCTAAAGTGGGGAGTGGTGACTGATAAGAAACTCCATTAAATTTAATAACCTAATTAGCATGAATGAATTTCATGCACCTATGAACTGTACAGGGTACCACCTTGAGTTTTTGAATACATGGTCAACCAAGTAATATGTCAAAAACCCATACACTAGGAACTATAGCAAATGGTGCTACCAAATATATAGGACTAAACTATAGTGGAAGGACTATCTCACCTAATTAACTCTATATATGCCCATTAAAACCACTAATAATTATGTCTATCAGAGTGATATCATGCTCTGAGTAACCCAAAAGTTTTAGTAGTGTCAAGGTGCACATGTTAAGGCTAGAACCATTGTCAATAAGTACCTTGTGAATATGTTGATTATGAATATGTACTCTAATAAAAAGTGCATTATAACCTATAGTATCCTTCACAATGTCTTGATCTAAAAAATATATCAAAGGTCTAGTTGGAACTCTAGACTCATACACACCTATCATACCTCTCAAAAGATGTGCCTCAAATAAAGGTGCCTAGTATGTACCTGGTAGAGGATGTTCATGGTATGTATGGTGAACACCTCAGGTGTCCTCTTTCTCCTAATTATAATGTTGTGTAAATGGATCTAAGAATATTTTCAAAGCTTTATCTTGTGTTGGCTTTGCTTTTAGAGGCTCAATTGAAGTGCTCATATCAAGTAGATTTTCATCTATCAAGTCTTATATCTTATGTCTCAAACTAATGCATCTATTTTTTGTGTTTCTTGGTGCCTTATGAAAATAATAAAATGCATGCTGATCATATCCTTCTGGAAGAGGATTCACTAGGTTAGTTTCCCAAATAGGAGGGAGAGTGATGATGTTACATTCCAATAACTTTTGTAAAACTCTGGCTGGAGAAATTGGTAGATTGGTAAATGCGTGATGAGGATGTGATGATAAAACCACACATTGAGGGGGCTCTGAAGTAGCATTGACTATTAGTTGATTATTATTATTATTATTATCATTGATTTTGACCTTGTATGGGATGTTGATATTACTCTTGTTTTTTGTCTGAAATACTTGAGTACTTAAGTTTTCCCATTGAAATTATCTTGACTTCTCTTTCCTTGAGTGTATGACATAAATTGATGAAGGAAGAGAATATTTTTAACATAATAGATTCATGCAATTCTAGTAAAAGGCTCTATTTAAAGATGGCATGTAACTCTTGATCATCTATGGGGATAGTTATCTTAGCTAGAATAGTCTTGTATCTAAGAACATAATCTATGAGGAGCTCATTTGACCTTTGTTTTTGCTAAACAATTTGTGCATAAAAAACCTTATCACTAATGTTGATATTGAAATGCTCTAGGAACATGTCTGCTAAAGGATTGAATGTTGTGGCCAACTGATTTGTTAGAATATAAAATCATGATAAAGCATAAAACTTTAGACTCCATGGAAATATATTGTTAAGTAGTTAGGAATTGGGTATATAATCCAAACATATTACCTAAAAATCTCTTAAATGTGTCTCTGGATCACCCTTACCATCATATAGAGTGATCTTGGGTTGAAAAAAACATGATGGTAAGGTTTTAGAAGCAATGTGACAAACCAATGGTGTATGTAGTAAAGCAAAAGAATCTAAATCCTACGTAGGTCTAGTGGTACCTTACTCAAGATGTTTCACCTTGGATTAAAGAGATATTATCTCTTACACAAGGGTGACCACATCAAGAGATAGGGATGTACTAGATGTAGCTAGTGGTATAGAAGAAGGTTGGGTTGTTATAGGGGGTTATTGAGACAGTTTCCCCTATAGTGTCATTTACAATTAGTTGTTCTATTGTTTGAGAAGATTTCCCATTGGTCACTTTTTGTTGTTCTTCTTGTATAATTATAAGCATGTCATCTTTCATATATGGATGTTTAGTTAAGAGTTCTTGAAGTTATCTTTTATCAGTTTCATCAAAACTAGTATATTGAGCCATTGGTAAAGTAGGGAAATAATTTGAAATGTGTTTGAATGTTTTACAATAAGTTTTAATAGGCAATGTGATAGAAAGGGAAATTACTAAATATCAGAAATGTAAAGTCCAAAAAAATAGTGAATTGGAATTTGTGCAAAAAGGATACTAAGTTGCCAAACATGTTAGGTGATACCTAAAAAATCAAATAGGTACTAGTATATGTGAATAAGAATTTTTAAAAAATATTTATGCAAAATACTATGAATTTTTGAATTTGAAATTATTTTTTGAGTTTGATATGTAACTAAAAATTTAAAAAATGATCTGAAAAGTACTAAAAAGTAACTAAGAGTTTAGTTGATGTAATTTAGGGATTGTTTGAATCATTTTTTCTAATTAGTATGACAATTTTAAAATTTTGATATGAATTTATATAAAAGTTTTAGAATTTTTCTTGAAAATTTTAGGAAAAAATAGAAAATATTTCTAAAATAAGCAATATATTTTTCTTAGTGTTTGTGTAAACTAGGGTTTTAACGAAATATGTGATATTTTGAAATTAATTTTTAGATTTTTTATTTTTAAATATAGGAAAAATTAGGAAATTATGGTAAAAATTCAAAAATAATTTACCTTAGGGTTTATAAGGGTTTTTTAAAAAATTAAAGTAAGTCAGGTTCACCAAATGTTTTATTATTTTCAGAATAATGTGGTTTTATTCCTAATTAAATAAATAGGTGCAAGCAAAGTAAATAAATAAATACTATGCAAGAATTAAGATACTAATTTGTGTAAATATATTTATATGTTTTTGCCTTTTCTAAATATAGTAATAAATATGAGAAATCTAACTTAGCTTATTCTAAATGATCCAGACTGAGATAGGGTTTGATATCAGAAGAGCAGGACTGGGAAACTATAAAAAACTAGATCTTTAGGTTCCTTTTTGGATTGGGTAGTAGCACTAAAATTGGGACACCCTATTGTCGAATGCTATAGTCCTTTTTTGGTGCTATTTTCCAGGTGGTTTGAGCTTTCTAGGTTCTATTCGGTAGGCCTATGTTACCCTGCTAGTTAAATATTAAAGCCTTTGAAGCTTGTTGTTCATCTATTTTTAATATTTAAATACCTAGGAGCTCTTTGTGATTGAAACTGAATAGAAAATTTAAAAATATAGAGAAGGGGTTAGTGTGTAAAAGATACGCTAAACATACTTCACACCCTATGTATGAGTATGTTATCTACATACCAATACTATGAGGAGGGATCAAGCTAATGTAATTATCCTATTGAAGTGCTTGGTTCAATTGTGTATGAAAAATGTAACTAGATGTGAAATTATATGTACTTTAGATGGCTAAGGACTGATGCAAGTGTTTGAATAAGCTTTAAATGATCTTGTACTTGCTTGTATTCTTGCTTCTTTTCTATCAATGAGTACCAACCCTTCTAAATTGACTTTAAATGGCTTTTTATAGGAAAATTAATGATCATGGGTTAAATGAGTTCATGTTAGGATGATAATAAAAAGGATAAGGATTTGAAAGAATCTGACTGTTAGGACCAACTTTGCTCTTGGACAATAACACCAAAATTAGGACACCCTAAATTTTTTAATGCTCCTATCTAAGTTGGGTGTTGTTTTCTAGAGGGAATAAGACCTAGGGGGATGGATCTAGGCCTAAAACAGCCATTTGGGTCTGTAAAGGTTAAGTCTTTAAGGTTTTGGATGACTGGGAATTAGTGAAAGAATAGCCTAAAAGGGTT
Source organism: Torreya grandis (assembly GCA_037957365.1). Taxonomy (NCBI): domain Eukaryota; kingdom Viridiplantae; phylum Streptophyta; class Pinopsida; order Cupressales; family Taxaceae; genus Torreya; species Torreya grandis. The sequence goes on along the minus strand of JARHVA010001647.1, from coordinate 2,688,237 downwards.
GTGTAAGTAGGAAGACCTATGGATCGGGTGTCATTATCCATGCTTAAATCATCCAATTATAAATTTCATATGAATAAAATTATATAGCACTTCAGTATTGTACATTTGACAAACATAGACCTTACTTGTTCCTCTATCTTCTATACCTTTCCCATTTCTACAAGTCTCACATCTAATCTATCTTATACCCCTTATCATATATCTCCTAGTCTAACTAGTATTATGTTGATGACTCAAGTCTTTTATCTTACCTATAATGCCTAAAATATATTTATATTCCTTATCTACAAGTTATAAACCTATACCTACTTTCTTACTCCCTATATACTAACATCTAGGATAGACACTAGCATTGACATTAGTGTCCTAACTTGATGTAAGTATCTAGTGCCCTAAAGTCATCCAATTTGTAAATAAAATTAATCATAATGGTTAGCGTAAACAATTTAATGTGATTTATATTACTCTAAATGGATTGATATAAATATAATATCAACCCTCATTTATTCATCTCCTAACAAAAGATAAAAGATACAAATATAACTTATCAAAATCACTCTACCAAGCATTCAATTAAATAAAGCTTACATATTTCCACACTAGTCATAGTTAAAACATATATGTAGGTCTTAAGTGCTAAAGGAGTGGCCCAAGAACTTGACTTTCTAAGTTACAATCTAAATCATTATTATACTTTTTTGCATATATTATATGATTCACACACAATCCAATGCAAAGTGGAGAACTACATGAGCCTAAGGCGCTCTTATAGAGTATTGGATATGTAGGTAGTGCCTTCTAATAATGGGGTCTTTGTATTCAACTCAATACCATGTTCCCACTAAATGATTTCCCCCAAGATCACTATGAAGATGGAAAACTAAAGTTTTGCCATTTCACAAGGAGCAATAAACCATGACCCAAATCTGAATGCACCAAAACAAGGATGAAAAAAAATATAAGCATGTAGGTGGTTTCACCCTATTCCAATACATATAATTTATATGACACTTTCATCTAACCTATAAAATAAAATCAATATAACTATACCAAGCTGATGTTAGTGTCTAGGGATCTAAAAGTGTTAGATCCAAAATCTAACAATTGTTTTAGAATATCCTTATATCCTACTTTTTATGTGTTTTACATCTAGAAATACATTATAACAAGCTAAGTACATTAAATTTTTTTTCATTTCCATATCTAACATAGTTTTAATTTCCATATTTAGACTATACTCAACATAATAAATTTGGTGTATGCTTATATCTAATTTTATCATTTAATTGGCCTACTATAAATCTGATTATCACCCTTGTGTCATTTAATTTATATATACCCCTTTAATCAAATCTAGGGATAAAAATAATATCACCCCATATCTCATTTTTGGGTTAAACATTTGGTGACCCTGATATTTTAATGCCTCTATACGTAAGTATACCCTATAAGGTCTTTATTACATTCTTTTTCATAATATTTATGTGTTTCATTTCTCTTATAATGGATGATATTTATTTCTTTGATGACTATGATTATGAAACTATACAAGTCTCCCTCAAGGAAGGAATTAAAATTGACTACTCTTGTATTATTCCATGTGTTAACGAATGTAATACAAAATCCTTTAATTCTAGTAGTTGTTATCCCTCTAATCTGGTCCATACTCCCACCATTTAAATAGACAAGTTGATCCATCTTAAGGAAGATAAAATTCCTTTAACATACTTCTTATGCCTCTATCATATGACTTTGACATTTTATACTTATAAAATTTTAGATATCAAGTCTAAATATAGCATGATCAAGGTATAACCCAACCTATATCTCTTAAATATAAAAATACAAATATGCAAGTATTCAAATTTTCAAAAACATCCTTGTGTTACCAACCATTCGAGTCAACTAAACATGTACATTTTACCAAAAAAGTGGGTGCATGTTACTAAGAGGTTCCTTCTTTTGATAGTCAAAATTTTTAACAAATACATAAAGAGATCATGGCTGATTTAGAAACAATTAATAAGGGGGACATAGCTTCAATAAAACTAATTATAACCCCCAAAATTTCTATATTCCCAACAATATCCATCTATTCATGGGTGATGGTTTTTTCCTACCTTCATTTAAAACAAATTTTATATCAAAATTTATGTTTTTACCAAATTTTTCCCAAGATAAAATTTTTATACCCTTACCAAAGTAAAATGAAAAAAATTATTCAAAGGTTATAAGTTATTCAAATGATATACCAAATGTACCAAAGTTTAAATATCCCATACCATTACCTAGATGTCCTAAATTTAGTGATCATGAACTTGTAATTGTTATACATGAGGATGTTGATATTCATATAATTAGATTTAAAAAAGGTGTACGTTGGAACTAATGGTAACACCTATTAAAAACACCACTATTTCGATAGAATATCTAATTTCTATAATGACCACTATTGGGTATATTCAAAATCAAGTTTCTATACTTCAAAATTAAATGTATTTCCACAATGATAATAAATATGTAACCTCATTTAATAATCAACCTATTGATAAATGTATACTTGAATATCCTTATCCATAATATTTTTAATTACCATTTTACCTCTCTTTTTGAGACATAAGGGCCCATTCGACCACGTGATTAGCTATGTACATTCTTTTGGTCAATGGGTACAAGATGAAAAACTATTGCTAAAAGTTTTCCATGTTAATGTTTATGACGAGGCTCAAAATTAGTTCCATAGTTTACCAAAGGGTTCCTTAAACAATTTTTTACAATGGTAAGATGCATTATTCTTGGATTTTAATATCCACAAGGTGAAAAAACTTACATTATAACATTTTCACAATTTCAAATAATGTGATGATGAATCCCTTCAATATTAAACTATTCAATTCAAAATTATAACCTGTGATCTAGCATTTAGACCCTCAGAGGTGGAATTGAAATTTATATTTAGTGGAGGCCTTATTTTCTAATTAAAATAAAGAGCATTGCATAAATATTATGAGTCATTTACCCACCTAGATAATGATGTGCATAGATATGTTTCTTCCATAATCACTCATTCAATGCATCTTAACATATATCCCTCCTAATCCAAAATTTGTATTTCTCACACAAAATAAGGAGATAAATTACCTAAGAAGCATTATGAATAGTATTCCTAACCTTTATATGATGATTTTTCAAATTATACTTAACATGGGGAAATTCTAAGGTCCATAACTTATGCAAGAATCTCAAAGTGAACAACACAAAAAACATACACACCAAGAATACTTGGCAATTGCCTTATACATGGGTGGTTATTATTTTTCAAATAACTATATTAATCCTACACAAGAAAAATATACTTGAAATGTAAGACAAATACAATAAATTGGCTTCAATATAATAAACTTAAAAAAATAAAATATGTTAGAAAGAATCCTTACAAAACATAACAATGCCAATTATTTGTGCTCCTAAGTAATCAAAACATGTGTTTGGGTTATGCCTACTACATCTCCATATTAATTTACCCTGGGAAATCTTTGTATATACCAAATGGAAGAAAAAATTAAGCCAAATCAGTAATATATTTATTTTCATCACAAAGGAAAATTAATACATATTCCAAATTATAGCATTAATTCTTCTACTACACATGAAAAACACAAGGAGGAACATGATGTGTACCTTTTCGACCTATCCAATCTATCACAACCACAATTTTGTTTATATAAATGGAAACAACAACTATAGTACAAAGATTTTAAATAGAGTTAAGCATGAAAACATGCAATGAGATCTATTATTGTGTTATGTCAAACACAACAACTAGACCAGGTACATAACTCATCAATGATTTAATTTGAAATAATTTTAACCTCTTAGTATTTAGATAGAAGTGGGTCAGTGTGGTCATACCCACTCACTCATATCCACATATTTCATTATGGCCTTCCTAGTAGAATTATTACCGACTTATGCCCTTATTTGAGTTCCTGTACAGGATATGGAATAGACAGTACCTCAATAGATAATTCAATAAAGTTCATATAAATAGTGGAAAAGTGAGAAAAAAAATTTAAAAAATAATCATCATTCTAAGATTACTTAAGCAATATCTACTAATTCACAAGTACATGAAAAATACCAAGGGAAAAAAAATATTTCCAAAACCAATGTAAAACATTGGAACACCTTTTGAATTCACAAGCAAACAGAGGCATGAGGTTTGGCATGAACTAATTAAGGAAGTGTACAAGATTCATGGTACATTTCAACAACCATGTTTATGTTCTATTTGGGATCATATTACATTACTATAAGTAGGGTACATTCATATGACAAGTTATACCTAAGGATATTACATTGGCTTAAGGTTAGCCTTACATTTCTAATTATTATAGATATGAGTGATGTATGAGTTCAAAGGTCTGAATGTCAAATTAATAGTTCTAGTACTAAGTACATAGAAACTAGGTATTGCTTTTAATCTTATTCTTAAATAATTAAACCTTGTATCTTACATTCATGATCTTAGCCTACGCATATCTTATTTTTTGAACTTAAGATTAGAACTTACTTGTTCTTATGTTCCAAAGGACATTTTTTATAACAAATTAATAACATAATTCCATTAACTTATTTTACTATTTAAGGTGATGAATTAACTTATTAAATATTACAATGGCCAATTCTAAACATGGAGCATTTTATCCTCTATCACAATATGCCATATTTATTAATAACCATTTATGTTTGTAAAACCTTCAATGAAGTTTCATATTATCCAAGTTATTGACAACATATGCATAATATTTATGTAACCTCAATGTAATTCAATTCCAAGGAGTTATAAATAGATGTTCATAATAATCCATTGCACTTTAAACAATGATTTATTAATTTCAAAGTGAAACTATTATCTTATAATAGACTTTAGAATATTTATACAATCTTAATTGCATAAGTAATTCTCCCATTTTAATCCCTAACAGAGATTCTAACATCAATTACAACATCATGCATAAGTCATATGATGAATATAATTTATTTAATTCACCACACTATAACACAAGGATTTCAGTTCATTTTTCCATATAAGTTATTTCTTAAGGTCTCACCATAAGTCTCAATTAAAATTTCATTATTTGAATCACTTATCAAGAAGTTTTGTATAGATAAGGTAATTTGAAAAGTCCTTAAAAACATAATTTACAAGTCACATCATAATAATCTATTATAATGTTCACTCAAAATAACTTATTTTATTAATAACATCACTTAGGTTTTATAATCATAATGTTAATTCCATAAGAAGCATACAAAGTAACTTAACTTCATGTTTTTCTCTTTGAGATGAAATCATAACATACTAACAATACTTCCAATTCTTATATCCTCATTTATAATAATCATGTAAAAATCTCAATTAACGTTTATAACTAGGTTCTAATATGACTATTTTTATCCTTGAATAACATATTAGTCCAATACCACTAACTCAATATAGATGTAGAAGCCAAGTTATGAATACATTTTAATGTTATAAATCATCTAATAACTAATAAGGTATAGCAACTAGAATTCCACAACTTTCTAATCTTTGTGGTAGATATACTTATTCCATAATAAGAGACTAACTGAAAGTAAATGTTAAATCCACATAACTATGTTCATCTATCAAATGTCTTAATGAACCAATGTAATTCAGTGTATCAATAAAAATACAAGAATACATGGAAATTCAAATGATAAACTAAAATCATAATAATGGACCAATCTTACATGATTTATTTAAACATAAAAGATAAACATAACTTTACGTGCATCAAATAAAATTGTAATTTATTACAACTATAATAGATAAAATGGATTACATAAACATTTTAGTTCATTTACAACCAACTGACACAACTCAAGATAAATAATAAATGTATCAAAATATCTCTTACACAAACCAATGAAGTTAAACAAACCTCACCAGTCCTAATGATCCCAATATAAGTGGCCTTAGACCACCCCAACCATTAGTCAAATATGGATCAGGGAAGTAACGAAATGGTGGAGAAAGGATAATGAAATGTACTGACCTTGAAAACAAAAAAATAATAAAATAATAGATATAAATTAACCACATGAATTTGTCTCACTAAGAACCATTAACTTGGTACCTGATTATGACTACAACTCATCTTCTCGAGCTTCTCTATCTATGAGTCATATTTTATTTGTAAAATATAATATGGCTAGTAAATATTATGCCATACATTTATTAGGTAGATATCCTTGCATAATAATTTAATATATTTTAATGATTTACATTAAAAAATCATAATAATAAGACAACAACTTTAGCTAAACAAAAATGTTAAATTAACACCTACGTAAGGATATGGGTCACATTTTGACTGAAATAGACTTTGCCCCAAAAAAATCAATTTCAATTGTAATGATATAACATTATTATAATAAACAAAATAATCAACTAATCATTATTTTAAACCATCAGTCAACTAATAATAACTTTAATTAAATTAAAATATCATTACCAAAATCATGCCAATAATTCTAATATTATTTTACAAATCGGAGTCATCTTAATAATAACCAAACAATAAAATAAAAGTCAAACATAATCATACAAATAAAAATAATAAAATATTATTTTCCCCCAAAACCTTGGTGTTCATTTAGAAACCATGGAAACTCAACACATCATTGCCCCCAAGTTTATGGTTATGGGCTCAAAACACACAATAGGCTCAAATAAATGAAATAAATTTTATTTATAAACCCAAACAAACCTAGTTAGTATTTTTTTAAACATAAAATAATTTTATCAACACATTCAATGAATACCCGTTTGTATAAACCATCTAGGTTTTAAAACCAAAATGGATTTAAAACACAACATAGTCAAAATAACACATAACCATAGTCATTGTTAAATGGGATAACAAAACAAACCCCAACCAAGGTATGAAAAACATAAAACAAAATTTATCAATACTATCAATGATATTACATAGTCATAACCATCAATTAAATGACATAGTAGTGGTAATAAACCTAATCCAAATAAACAAGATAAATATATACACATATCATATACATCCAACATATTTAATATAACTAATATCACAATATAAATTCATATTTATATGCCTAAAATCCATGGTTGCACCATTTATTTCCATCATGAAATAACACAATAAAAATAAAAACCATCAATCCTAATTAGGGTTTTAAACTATAAATACTATTATGCAAGCAAAATAACAATGCCTATGTATATGTATGAAACAATAAATAGTTTACCATTAAAATCCACTATATAATGAAAATATAGAATTTTAAAAACACCACTTACTCAAAATCTAGAATTCAACCACATAAGAAGTTTTTATTCTCTTCTAGGTTCCCAATTTGTTATTTAAAAACTAGCATCTAATATACACATGCCTCAACCAAAAACTAGTTGAATATATAAACCAAATAAATCCCTATTTAACTCTACTAAACTTTCGCATGGACAACAAGATCAATAACATAACTAAATTTCAAAATCCTAGAAAACCTCATGCAAAAATTGTATTTTATTCCCCTTGACCACCATGCCAAACTTTTCAAAAGAGTCTCCCCAAAGGCATAGATCTCTTTAACAAACAAGCCCAAATGAACAAAATATAGCCCAAAAACTATTGGAAGAGTCTCAACCCATTCTAATGGTAATTCGATCCAATACCATGAATCTAGATTTAAATGTATTTAATAAAACATAAAATTAATTACCATTGCCCCAAGGTGGGTCATGACCTAACCAACTTAGTACAATACCAAGACAAATTAGTTATAATAAATAATGCATGCCTAAAAAACCATCACTAAAATGAAGCAACTTAATGCAAATACCTTAAATCATAGAGTAGATGGAAAAAAAATTATAGTTCCTTTAATCGTAACATAGGTTGATTAAAAACATTAATTTGAACAACATCAAGATAATCTAAGCAAGTTAATAAATAGTTAACACTCAATCAAAATGACTCTAAAAACAAGAGTAAAAAATGACTAAATGCCATGTTGAAGTTGATGTTCATTAATTCAAAAAACATAATGAACTAGAATGGTGAAAAATGATGGCATCAACAAAAAATCAACAGTCACAGACTAATCACAATTCAACAAAGTTGACAAATACCACAATCGATAACATCAAGTAAAGTGATGATTATACAAATGTTAAAATTGAATAAAATAAATTAATAATAAAGTTGAACATGAAATAATAATACTCAGTACTTAAATAATGTAAACAAGATGACTTAATCAATAGTACCATCAAACTCATTTACTCGATATAATTCACTATTTCAGTTCATCCATGTTATTTCTCCATGTTTCTCTGTTTCTTAATTCTAAATGCAACCTAGCTTTAGTACCTAACCCTCTAGTCAAAAAATGGACTATCAACTGTATTTGGACATATAAATACAATAAATGGAATAACACCATTTAAATAACACATCTAAACTAAATAATAAATCAATACTCATTAAGCCTAAATATCTAATGTTGTAATTAAAATTTATCCTTATTTATCTCAATAATAATGATAAAATGTATCAATGTAGATCACATAATTATAACACCACATCAAAACAAATAAAACATGTCTCAAATAGTTCACAACTAACTATATCAATAATATGAAATAAATGTAGTCAAAATAGGGTCATGCATAATCATGATGCAAATAATTTAAAAGATCTAACTTAAGGTTTTAAGGTTCATAGTTGGGAGATATCCATGACCATCCATTGGATGGAATAATGGGATGATATTTTCTCTTCAAAAATTCCCAAAATACCAAAACAACAAAAACATTTAAAAATCCAAAAACATTTTTGACACCTACACATTCTACTATCTCATTTTCATCTACATGTTAGTTCCATATTGTCGGATGGAATATTAAGATACTCCTACATACACACATGTGTCAAAATTCTCATTGAGTGTGATATAGGCATACATAGATACATTATCTATTAGTATTTAGAATGTTGGGCCTTCTCTCTACTCATGTCATGAAAACATTAGGGGCATCTACTTCTTTGATATTTATACACATAGGTTATATGATTTAATGATCACTCTAACTTATCATGTTTGATCTTAGATATGTATTTAAACATGCCTTTATCCATGATTATATATTAAATAGGGTACTTCATATGTTATATAGTTGATATTTTTATAGCACATTGGATCCATTGGCTATAATGACATGTTTATGTTGGTTTCTTGTGTTTTCCTTTATACACTTCCTTGAGTGTCTTGTTATAATATTATATTCCTTATTCAAGCATTTGAATATGCTCCTTTGCTTACATCCCTCGTGCCTATGTATGATTTCTTTGATATTTGAAAATTCCATTGTTTTTTGTATGGACATTTGACTAAGTCATGTCCCTTTGATTGTGAAGTATCTAAACATGCCCCTTTTTTGTGGTCTCCTTGGACCATTACCTTTGACTTGATTTTGAGTGCTCTTGTGTGTTATTTTTTACCTTTTTAACTTGTATTTTTACTATTTATATGTTTCCATGATCTTAATCATGAATCATAGGCCTACATGTGATCACATTGGTTTTGTTTGCTTCAATGATATATCTACGTAGACATGTTCCTTCCATATGCTACATGGTTACTATTATCACATAAGATTGTGCATGTTTTGATTGTGTATCTTGATGTGAAAGTTCCTAATGAAATAATATAAAACCTCCAAAGATATGGTACCTTATAAATTTGATGTTAATCTCTAGAGAGAGTTGACTTATTTTCACTAAAATCTGATGAAAACTGATAGAAATATCAGCCTTTTAATAATTCTACTCTTTAGTGCTCTCATATCCTAAAGTAGGGATTTGACATGAAGAGGATTTTAAAGAAATTAAAACTACAAAAAAATTATATTTATGGTGATTGCACTAAATTTATATAGTGGATCTAGATTCTTTCTTTAAAAGCACAATAGGAAAGAAAATTAATTGAGTTTATTTTAAGCATAGATTTATGTAAATTTTGAAATCAGAGGTAATATTTTATCTATTCATCAACAAAGGAAGAAGATATTTAATTTAGAAAATAATATAAAGAGGAAAAAATACAATAGATGAATTCTCTTGAGATTGGAATAAAAGATAAAACTTCCACAAAGAATTAGATAACTTGCATAACATAGATATTTCAAAGACAAGAAAGGTAAAACTTCAACTTTTTTTCTCTCTAAAGGCTACAACTTGTAGCAAATACAGTCAAAATGCATAAAATAATCACTAATATCAAAAATAAACATTGGACCATGGGGTCTACCCATATTTATACAAAATATGTCTTAAAAGACATGTTGTTTGTCAAAAATTAACACCAATCAAAATAAATCATGAAAATTAGAACACCTTATGCAAAAAGGGTGAGTTCCTCTATTTCTTGCACTTTGGACTCATGGTATTTCTTGTGTTATTACATGATTTAGGTGTAAATATGGAGGTGATCTTGGCATAGCTAGAGATATTCTTTCAAGATTCCTTGGATGATGGATAAAAATAACTCCTCATATAAGAAGAGGTGCCCAAAATAACTTGGTCTTTAAAAAATAAAAGATAATATTAAAAATAAATTTTCAAATATCTTTTCCATGCAAAACCTAGCATGCAAAATTAAAGTGAGACTTTTTCAACATTCAAGCCTTTATCACTTTTACCAAAAGGACCATTTAATTTTTGTTTCATTACTTTGTATTTTTTTCATTTCACATTAAGTTAAATAGAAAGTGCAATTTGTAACTTGATTTTTGCAAATTCCACATTTAGAAAAGTATAAATTGAAAAATAAACGTCTTCTCTTTCTCCAAAAGAGATAAAAAAAATACATAGCTACACTTTGTAATTACAAATTATAATGTCTTCAAAATGAAAATACACATGATATCAAAAATTGAAAATATCTAAAGGAGAGGAAAAATTAATCAGTCTTTAGACAAGCTTCAATTTTATTTTAATTTTCTACTTGTAGCTTCTCTAAGTATGCATCAAAGGCCTTGAATATTTCCTATATTCTCTCTTCATCTGGACTATAAGAATAAATTTGAGAAGCTATGTAGTCTACCTATACATCAAATAATTCTCTTTAGAAAGTCCTTATACCCTACATTTTGGTTTTCATTTGATCAATTACCCTTTCATATTGGATAAACCTATGAATTGAAATTAAGGCAAAGATAGTATCTTTCACTAACTCCTTTCAAATTATTACCTTAAATTTTTATTAGACCTATTTTACCTATAATATATTGTTAGCATCATCTATTGGTAGGAATGACATTAAGTTCATCATGTCATCAATATCATATAGCACATTAATAGCTTTATCATGGGCCTCCTTGGCTCACTCAGTAGACTCAGTCAGTATCCTTATCCAAAATTGGGCAACCAAGTGTAATTCCTCATGCTCAATAGAGTTCTTCAATATATTGTCAACAATGAGGGTATTAATATCAATTGACTTTATTTCTATCAACTTGGGATAATACATGTTCAAAGTTTGGACCTCTTCTTCATAGATACTAATTTGTGACTTTAAAATTTCCTTTTTCTCTATGATGATTCCATAATGTTCCATCATTGTTGTAAGGACCTTGTTACCCCTTATAACTAGTTCCTCAAACCATTCTTTTATAGCCCTTCTCCTGTGAGCAATCTCTTTTACCAAATCAATTATATCTTGATCTATACTGATTGTTTGCATTACCTATGGTTTTGATGTTTCATTGGGCTTTATCAATGGCTAAGGGCTTTAGTAAATTGATCAACTTTCATTTTAATTTCATCCTTGGTAGCTTTATCACAGTAAATTTTTTGAAAGAGAGAATTTATTCCCAAATTTACCTCATGCTTGATCCCTTCTGTTATCTATCTACCAAGATGTATATCAGAGAACTAATAATATGTCACTATAAGATCTTCTTTTCATTTATCTAGTGGGGGAACTGCAATCTCCACATATCTTTCCTCTTTTTCATTATCAAATTTTCTTGAAAGGATCTTAGGAGTAGGTTTTGATTTCTTTTTGACTTTAGTCATATCAAAGACCAAAGTGTTGAGATCAATCATGATTTTCCTCTTTTTGCCTACTAATTAGGCTAACTAGCTAAGCCTAGCCTTTTGTGTATCTGGCATAGTTTCTAAAGAATCTATAGTTGATGTAGCTACAGTAGCCAATACTATGACTAAGGAGGCCTCTTGGGAAAATGACATTGTTGACAACTCAAGAGGTGTCTATGAAGGCTTATTCTCACTAATGTTTTACAAACTGATTACTACACCAAGTGTTTGATTTGATCTAAGATCAATAGATGGTAGGGATAAAGCAGTATAAATAGGGGAAGTGGGAGAAACATAAGTGGGAATCATGAATTTAGGAATTGGTGGAAGGGTTGAAGCCAAGGCACTAAATGTGTCAATTAGGTGTGTCAGGCCACTCAGGGTTAGTGAAGTGAAAATGGTGGGTTGAGATGAAGAGGGAAAAATACTCACTCCATATGTTGAAGTGGCTGATGGCATGGTAGTTAAGATGATTGAATTTGAGGAAATATACTACTGAGTGGTGTTGGGGATTAATGGTGATGAAATGGAAGGAATTATGAATGGAATAGAAAGTGAGAATGGATTGAATGGGGAAGGAGAAGTGGGAGGAAGGAGAAGTGAAGTAGAAAATTAGACTCCCATTGTATGGGGACCCTAAGTGATCCTTAGAATTGTTTGTGTTATTTATGTTTGGCTTATTAAGGTCAGTGGAGTGGTGGATAAATTGGGGATGAGTGGATGGGGAGGAGTTGAAACTTGCAGTGCAATATAAACCTAAGGTGCTTATGGAGAAGAGGTTATTGGTGGAAGTGTTAAAGCTTCATGTACTATAGGAGTATAATAAGGAGTAATAATAGAAATAGGATCCAATTTTATAGGATCTAAAGTCATATATCCTTGTATTAGTTGGTACTACCTCTTCTACCAAAATATCTATAGGTTTATGTGCAGCTTCTCCTTCTTTACTTGTCTCCCCTTCTCTAGATTTAGTCGTTAATTTCCTTTTCTTTTTTCTACTCAATTCCCACTAATGATTACCAAGGGCCCTCTATTGTTGTTATTATACCCTCTACTTTTAATTTTAAGAGTTTTTCTTTAACTGTTATGGTTTCTCTTATAATCTTCATTCCTTTACTCCTTAGCTAGTTAATATTGTTATTAATGACATGGGTTATTCTATCAAATAGATAAAATGACTCAAGAACAGACCATCTGATAAGTGGTAGGGGTTTCACAATGATCTAAGTGAGGTATAATGGGTCCACTCTAAAAACATCATCTTCTAATTCATCAGGGATTGGTGCTAAATCATAATCCTTTATTTTCTATAGTGACATTCTTGAGTAGTCCCTCATTCTAACCATCTCTTATTCATCACAATCCTCCCAATAATATTCATATTATGGCACATGTTCATATGATACCAACTCTAATGCATGAGTGATTTTTCTATATGGGTCAAAATATCGACTAGACTCTAAGGTCCTCAATGTTACTTGGTTTATCTTTGCCTCTACACCTCTGGCCTTAAAAATAGCTTGGCATGTATAACAACTAATAGAAATATGGAAATTAATCCCTATATTATGTTTATATAAGAGGGGCTTATGGGATTCTTATAGTCATTGCACCAACTCCAATAATACCCATTTTTCACTTATGTACCAGGGGAAGGTGAAGGGATAGCCATTGAAACCTATTTCCCTAATGTAGGAATATGTGGGGAATTATATAAAGAATGATCCCCATTTGGTGATTTCCTCTTTTTCCCTCCTTGAGAAACTCTCCCTCTTAATTTATAAATTGAACATGGTGATGATTTTGTAGATGAAAACATCATTAACTCTTTTAAATTATTGCTTACTACCCTGAAGGGTGAGGCCAGGGTAATAGTTGTACACTCTTATTATCTCATCAAGAACAACATTGAGACCTAGGAAAAATCTCCCATTAGCCAAAATATAAACAACATATGAGGTCATGTAAAATTTGTTTGATGTTTGAACCTCCAACAACTGTTGATGGAGAGAATCACTAATTAATTGTGCCTAATGTATATATTTTTTATTCTCTCAAATGGTCTAGATATACTGGGACATCCATTATTCATATCATTGGGCATTAGGACTACCAATGACTCTATGCAATAATGTTATCACATCTCCTACCTCCTTTATAAAATTATACCTATACATTATCTTGGGAAATCTAATGGAGGAGTGCTTAAGGGTCTTAAGCCATTATTTGGTGATCATCATTTGACATCCATATTTTTTTCCTCATAGAAATATCTAGATTCTTAGGGAGTTATATCCAGATAACTTTCATACATAAGAATGGTAAACACTAAGTTGATGTAGTCAGAGTCAAGGTTTAGAATATTTTCTCCCTTATCATTATACACATGCCTCTTATTAGGGTCATAGTTTTGGGCCATCATCAGGATCAATTCAAGACTTTAAATAGTTAGGGGAAAAGCTATAGCTTGTGGAAGTCCAGAGTCATAAATACTTTGTATCTAGTCATTTTTTAATTATACCCCTATTCTAGCCAAGAAGTATCTTAGTTCAATATGACCTAAATATGTATCACTAATTTATATAAGGTTAGATTCTAGACAAGAATCTACTTTAGGACCGTTAGATTTAAACTTCATCTCTTTGGGAGGCATGGGGATTATAGGAAAATACTTTGAGTAACCAACTATGGAAGTTGGTAGAAACTATAGGTGTATGGAGCCTTATTCCTTCCAATGGAACTTAGAGGTGTTTGGAACACATCTAATGTGCATGGTGTGTATGACTTAAGAATCTATAGTGGAGGTGGGACATGCTTGAGGTAGGTCCACTTTCCATGGTGCTTCAAAAATGTTGGGTTCTCGATAGAAGTGAGAGGTGTTTGAGCCACACCCACTATCCATGGTATAATGGAATATATGTGGAGGTTAAGGGTACTTAGAACATGTTCAGTGTCCATAGGGATGCTGGGGGGAAAAGAATATTGGAGGTAATATTCTCTAGGTTTTTGAATTAGAAGTATATGTTTAGGAATATTCAGTTTAGCCAAAAAAAATTGAGCTGATTGTAAAAAATCTAGAGGGAAAATGAAATTTGGGAGGAAAAACCCTTGAGGTGAATCTTTCAAAAGCCCTATATTTCCCTTGGATTACCTTAGATTTCCCTAGGACTCTAGACACATAAAATGATCCTCTACTTAACTTAAAAAGAAAAACCCTAAACCAAACCCTTCAAGTAAACCCTAAAATGAAAAGAAAAAAACCTTGAGAATTTGAAAGATTTAAGAAATGGAAGCTTGAATCAAAAATGACACAATAAATTACCATTTCATAGGCTCAGGTGATGTGACTTGAAGTTTTGTAGTTGTGGTTTAAAGTATAATTTATATGCATGAGGCTCAAGGTTTAGTGTTGAGAGTGTAGGTGATTAGAGATCCAAAAAATGCATTTAGAAATTGCAAAATACTTAGCTTATATAGGAAAACCCTATAATTAATGTGATAAATGGTTGTAGGTGGTGGAAGTTGGACCTAGTTGAAGTAGGTCCACTCTCTATGGCTTGAAATGGCTTGGTGAGAGGTAGGGTTCATCGTACAATTTGAAAATTGTGAAAATGTGCAAGGTGCACTTTGATCTATGCTTCCTATAAAAGGGATTGAATTCAACTTGGTAGAGTTTAGACCTACTTAAATCATGTCTACCCTTCATGGATGGTTTAATGAATCATCAAGGAGTAGAGCTTAGTTTTCATTTTGCACATTGTGAAAATGTGTAATGTGCACTCCAATCCCCACTTCTCATAATAAAATTCTAAGGTGGGCTGACAGAAGTTAGACCTACTTGAAGTAGGTCCACTTCCATGGGGATATTTAGTGGTCGATAGCATCTATAGCCCATCATGCACTTTTCTTGTTGTGAAAATGTGCAATGTGCATACCAAGTTCCAAATTCTATCAGACAGGTGTGTGGTGGGATTCTCAACCTATCATGCATTTTTCATGTTCAATAACATGAAAAATGTATGGTAAGTTATAGATTCCATGGATTTTTGGGTTTGGTGCCTCATGAGACTCAAAACCCACAAATTAATTTGCACTGGTGTAAACTTCATCTAGAGTGTTGGATTTTGTGAGGTAAGGGAAAGATGGATTTTTGGAGAATTAAAAGTTTTTTCTAAAAAACAAAGGGGGTCTCCCTTAGGTTTCTATATGTAATGAGATTTTTGGGACAAAAAAATCTAAACTTTTTTTTGACCTCTACGAGATGATTTCCTGCTAATCATTAGAATCCAGTAGCTTTCAAGACATTAATTATGGAGTTGACCTCACTCTAAAAAAATTATAACCTAAGAAATAAATAAGTAGTGCTTACCAAGACATGGAAAAAAAACAGACAACAAAATAGGAAAATGAACCAAA
The DNA here is from genome assembly GCA_037957365.1 of Torreya grandis. Lineage (NCBI taxonomy): Eukaryota > Viridiplantae > Streptophyta > Pinopsida > Cupressales > Taxaceae > Torreya > Torreya grandis. Next base: position 2,671,657 of record JARHVA010001647.1, on the reverse strand, counting down.
GAACTACTCCTAAAGACTAGGACATGTAGGAAAACTTATTTAAAACACAATCTAAACCTATTATTTATAAAACTATTTAGGACTTTTGGAATAAGTCCCTACCTCAAAATCAAGTTCTGAGGTATATCTCATTAACTAAGATTGGTAGTTATTTTCCATTAAGATTGGAGAACTAGAATTTGTTGGGTCCTTTGCACTGAGTGATGACATACAGATCACTCCATATTGCATCAAATTTGGTGTGCCTACTTGGCTTTGATTTATTAGAATCACAATTCAAGACCATGTCTCCCTCATTGAAGCTTATTATAGTTGCCTTTTTATTTAAAGTATTCTTAACTTGTGCCTGATTTGCTTCCAAGACTTTCATCGATTGATGTTTGATTTCCTTGAGTTCCATAAGTTTATCTAGTATTATCATCATCTCATCATTATCAATCAGGTCTAACTAGTGATTGAGATATAGGGATGGTAGCTTGATTAACAGTGGTTCTTAGGCTTCCCTTCCATACACAAACATAAAAGGAGAATTACTAGTGTCTCTCTTTGGTGTAATTTTATCAACCCATAGTGTTGATCTTAATTTTGTATGCCACAGCCTTTGGTTATCTTGCATAGTTCATTTAATGATTTTAATTAAATTTTTGTTGGTAGACTCATTTAGGCCATTACTTTGAGGGTAGTAATTTTAAGATGTACTCAAGTACATATTATGCTTTATGGCCACTCACTAACTTGAATACCCATAAAAGACTTAACATTATCAGATATGATAGTGTGAGGAACACTGAACCTTGAAACTATGTTATCTATAAAATCCAAAATGGATGTTTATATGGAATGTTTTAAAGAAATTACTTCAATATATCATATGAAATAATTTATTTCTATGAGAACCCACTTGTGACCCATTCTTGATGGTGGATTGATCATACCAATGAAGTCCAATCCCCATTGGGTGAATGACTAATCTATTTGAATTGGTTTGAGAGGAAGTGTAGCTAGCCTTTACTTACCAGTGAAGTAAGCATACTTTTCATAATTTCTTAACCATTGATTGAAATCTTTAAATAACTCATGCTAATAGTAAACCCCTCTCATTACCTTGATGGTCTTAGTCCTTGATAAAAAATGTTTTCCTGATGGTCCATCATGAGATTATTTGAGCACTTTGGGGACTTGCTCGTGCTCAATACATATTAACAAGACTCCATTCATATCATTCAAAAATAAAAATCCATCAAAAAGGACATAAAGAATGGATTAGATTCAAAAATTTCTTTTCTTTGACTGCTGAAAGTCATAGGGGTATTCACTAGTCTACAGGAAATGGGCCATGTCTTGAATCTAGCAATTAAAAGAGTGTAGATTATCTAGCTAAGGTATATTTTGAGCATACACTACATCAAAAACTAGTTCAATAGTTTTAATGTTAGCTACTAGTATCTCACATATTCCTTTCCTTCTTAATAACTTCATGATCATGATATTTACGTCATACTCCATGACCTTAGTGATCCATCCTACTTATTTTTAATTTACCTTCCTACTTAATATAAATTCTTTGACATTCTAATGACTAACCATCAGATGTACCTTATTATTGGAGAGCATATGTATAAATTTATTAAGTGTTTTGATTATCACATACCAATGCTTCTATATTAAGCTATAATTTTATTCATAACCTTTCAAATTGTGGCTACTCCAAACCTTCATGATTGTGCTGAGTCAGAATTGCTAAGATACTCCCCTCCCCTTCAAATGGATAGAGGATAAAATCCTTCTCATAGTTTGGGTTAACCAAGGTTGGGGCTTGGGAGATAGATTATTTGATAGCTTTTAAGATTTATATCCCTCTTTGTGTTTATTTGAAAATATTTTCCTTCTTTAACATTATAGTAAAGGGTTTGGCCAAGGATGTGATATTTGGTACAAATCTCCTCATAAAATTAATCTTCTCGAGGAAGCTTTGTAACCCATTTTTATGACTTGGTACTGCAAATGCAGATATGGATCTAACTCATTCAAGGTCTATTTCAAGACCTTATTTAGAAACTATATGCCCTAGCAACATGCTTTCTTGTACTGTGAACATGCACTTCTTTGGATCAAGAGAAACATCTAATTCTCTACATCTTTTTAAAAACTTTATGAAATGATTGAGATGTGCACTAGCATGCTTTGAATAGACTATGATATCATCTAGATATACTAAGATTATACCATTTATAAAACATTTGAATGTCATATTCATGGATCTTTAAAAAATTTCCCTTGTATTTGTTAGATCGAATGGTATCTTCTTATATGTGTGCATGCCCCATTTGTTGGTGAAGGTAGTATTAAATTGGTCTGATTCTTTTAATAATATTTGATTATAACTTTAATAACCATCCAAAAGAGAAAATATCTTAGATCCTAATACCATCTACATATTTTTTTCCATACGGGGAAGAGGATAGTGATCTTTCAATTATGCTTTGTTCAAGTCTCTAAAATCCATGCATAGATGGATTTCACCATTCTTCTTTATGATAGGACCAGATTCGCTACCCAAGATGAGTCTTTGATAAAAAATATTATATTATCCTCCATCAACTTAGAGAGTTAATTCTTCATCAAGGGTTTAATATTTGGATTGATGGGACTCTACTTTTGCCTGATGGGTTTTGTATTTGGACCAGTTCGATAGTATGTTGCACTAAACTTGGGTTTAATCCTCTTAAATCATGAAAACTCTATGTGAAAATATCATCAAAATCTCAACATAATTGAACAAAATCATGCTTATCTAAAGTATTTCATACGTTGCCTATCTTGAGTGAATTTCCTTTCAAGATAGTAATGGGTTTGCAATCTTCTTCATTGATGGTAATATTCTTCTTATCACTTTTTAGTTGTTCATTTAATTTAAATATATTTTCCAATGTAACGAGACACATGGGAAACTTATTTGTTTTTAGATGTATGATCTAATCACCATATTGGTTTTGCAACCTTGGATAATTTATTTTTGGAAACTCAACCTCTTATCTTAAAAAATTTATGATTTGCTTGTCACTATCAAAGACTTGCCAATTAACTATGTTATTGGGGACATAAAGCCTTACAATCAACCTCACATGCTATCTTTTTTCCATCATTATTTCAATTGGTAGATTATACTGAGACATAAATGAATCCATGTGGTCAACATCCTTATTTTGTGCCCTTAGTACTAGAATATTCAGGGTGGTGAAATCCTCCAGTAGGTCCCAAACCCTATGTTTATAAGACCTTAGCAAATTGTTTTTTGTCACACTTTTATATCTGACCTGGTGAATAATGATTTCACTATCCCCAAATACCCATAATAACTTGATTCATATATCCTTGGCCAACTAGAGGCCTCAAATCAATGCTTCATATCTAGTTACATTATTGGTATAGCTAAATTGAAGTCTAAATGAATAGAAGTAACTTTCCTTTGTATGGAGATATCAATACAACTCCTGCACCTACACCATTTATACTTCTTTAACCATCAAAATATTAATACCACATCCCTTGTAGATCCTCAACTAGTTTGACTAAATTCAAGATGATTGCATCTTTCTCATGAATATAATATGTCCCTAGCCCTATTTCTTATACATAGTCATAAGGATCAAATTATAGGGTTGATCCCCACTCATCCAAATGTGTGTCTGGTATTTATTCTATAGGTGTTACATTATCCTAATCCACCTCTTCCTCCTCTTGATCTTGTAAGGTAAAGTTCATCTCTACAGGAGGCATAGGATTATATGGTTTGATATGGTCCTTTGTGATTGCCTCATCTCTTATTATTACTCTAGTTCCATATCTCATTCTAAGTAGCATATGAGACCAATCAATAGATAGATATCCTCCCATTTTTTAGTAAAATCTCTTGATATACAAATGTAAAAGTATGGGGAGAGGTCTATGACTGAAATCTCTTGAGTAATTGAAAGACTATGAAAAGAATGAATAGTGAAGTCCAGTCCTTGTATAATTCATACTATTTGAAAAATGGTCCCATCTAGTTACAATACTCCTTTATTAATAGGTCAGGCATCACTAAACTACTATCCCCTAAATCCACCATGTAACTATGTACCAAATGTTTCCCTATTGTAAGAAAAAGGTAAAAATGGGGAGGCTTATCATTTTCTCTTGTTTTATTTTTAGTCTAAGGCTAACATAAATTTATTATAGGTGTAGGACCCCTAGCTAGAGCCTTCTCTACTATCTAGACATTCTTTAAGGCCTCTTGTAGTAAGTCCCTTTGTGATAGTATAGATAGGGCTTCCCACATAGTGACATTCAAATTAGTTTTCTTCATTTGATCAAAATTATCAAAGGGATATTACCAACCTTTTTTGGTAATTTTATAGGGACTAGATTTTCCTTTACAATATTTGGAGTGGACACCTTTGCTTTGAATTGATTGGTAGGTACAAATGGTGGTGTTTGCACTATATTACTCTTTGTCAATTCTAATATTGCTTTTAAAGTTGAAGCATGGTCCTCTCTAGGGAGTTGATCAACTTTTATTGCTCTTTTCTTGGAATGTGTATTAGGTACTACATTGCCTCCATTATTAAAAAATGTTTCATCTTGTTATATTCCACTAAAATAATCCTCTTGCCAGTTTAGAGAAGTTGTTTTGCTTTGAGCAGGTTCTTGTGTTTATACTTGTTGAGAAGTAGATCCTTTTTTTTGTCCTTGCATACTTTCTATACCTTCCACCATTAGGGCTTGATTGATAACACCATTGGGTCAAGTATTTTTATTATGGGTTTGATTGCATGGATAACACTACTCATATTCTTAAGCCTAATTATTTTGAATAGGGACAATCACATTAGAAGATTTGAGTGTCGATAATGGAATGAACATTTAGAAGTCTTGACTATGCATTATGTCCTTGCTATTGGTTTTTTTCCTTGATATAATTACATATCCCCTTGGTAGGATTGCCTATTCCCTTGATATGCAAGGTTAGATGGTTGAAAAGGTTTATAGTCTTGGGCTTATTACCTTTTCATCACCACTAACTCATTTCCAAAAATCTTAAGTAATGATTTGACCTCACACAATTCATCCATAGGTGCAGGGGTTAAAGTAGGTGCCTTACTCATAGTGGGGATTAGAATAAGTGAAAGTGGGGGAATAAGGGATATTATTGGGAAATTGAGGCATTGGGGGCCATGGTGCAATTTTCCCAACTTGAATCAAATAATTCTTGATCCTTATTATAATATCATAAGCTACAAGAAGTGTGGTACCACCCATTGATTGAATCATCATATCTATATCACTATTGATAGCTTTTAGGTAATATAAGAAGGCATTATTTATAATGGGTTTAACCAAGATTGGAATTCTATTCTAGGTCTTCTAGACAAAGTAATTGAAGTAAATTATCTACTCATGAGGGGCTCATTGAATAGTAGTCAATTATTTGACCAAGGAAAGGTAATCACACTTGTCATCAAAGTGGGAGAAAATTGTACCACCTAACTCATCCCAAACGTAGATTTAGGTGAGAGGGATACCTCTATACCATTTTAAAGCTTTCTCCTTAAAATAGGAGCTAGGAGTTTGATTGTAACATTGTCTTCGACCATGGTATGGATTGAGCAGAGGTTAGCAATGTCTTATATATGCTCTGAAGTAGTAGTAGTATAAGTTTCACAAGTAAAATATGGTAGATTTTTTAAGGTTGAGACTGGTGTATCATCATTTTGGGACAAAAAGAGTGGACTACCTATACTAAAAGCTAAGAAATTTTGATTTCTAGCCATTGTCAAGGATATAGAGCTTATCAGAGTAACCAAAGGGGATGGGAATAAAACTATAGGATATACCTTAGGTTGAGGGTGACTAATTTTTTAATTTTTTTTAATGTAAATGATAATTCTAAAAAAATATCCCTCTTACCTTTGGAAGACAATCTTGTTTGTTTTCTTGGCATATGTCACCTTGAGCTCATAAATTTGCAAGCCAGTGGAGTCACTAGGTATTTTGATATTTGGACAAAACTCATATAATGGTTAATGAGAATAGCAATGATATCTATGTAATTTTTGGGTCCCACTAGGCATGCCAAAAATTATTATCACATAGGATTGCACCTATCTTGATTATGTAGCTTATTGTGCAAGTGCCTCATGAAATAATGGAAATACCTCTAAAGCTATGGGACCTTGGAAATTAGAGGTTAATATCCTAAGAAGGCCAACTTCCTTTCACTAAAATATAATGAAAAATGATAGAAATATCATCCTTTTAATAATTTTAATCTTTAGTGATCTCGTATCTTAACTACGGTTTTGATAGGAAAAGGGTTTTAAAGAAATTGAAATTATAGAAAAACTAAAAGTATGGTGATTACACCAAATTTATATAGTGGATATAGATGCTCGATTTTAAAACATAATAGGGAAGAAAATTAATTAAGTTTATTTTAATCATAGACTTATGCAAATTTGGAACTCATAGGTAATATTTTATCTATTCTTCAACAAAGGAAAAAGATTTTTATTTCAAACAATACTATCAAGAGAGTAAAATACCACAGATGAATTCTCTTGAGACTAAAATAAAAGATAAAACTTCCACAAATAATCAAATAACTTGCATAACATAGAGATTCCAAAGACAAGAAAGGCAAAACTTCAACTTTTTTTCTCTCTAAAGGCTACAGCTTGTAGCAAATACATTCAAAATAATCACTAAAATCAAAAAGATACCTTGGGTCATGGGGTCTACCCATATTTATAAAAAATATATCCTGGACATGTAGTTTGTCAAAAATTAACACCCAACAAAAAAATCATTCAAACTAGAACACCTCATACAAAGGGGATGAGTTCCTCTATTCTGGCACTTTGGCCTTGTGGGAGTGCTTGTGTTGTTGCATGATTTGGGCATAAATATAGAGGTGATCTTGGCATAGTTGAATATATTCAAGCAAGGCTCCTTGGATGATGGTTGAAAATAACTCCTCATTCAGGAAGTGACACCCAAAAGAACTTGGTCTTCAAAAAATAAAAGATATTATTGAAAATAAATTTTCAAATATCTTTTCCATGTAAACCCTAGCATGCAAAATTAAAGTGAGACTTTTTCAACATTTAAGTCTTTATCACTTACCAAAAGGACCATGAAATTTATGTTTTATGACTTTGCACTTGTTTCATTTCACATTAATTAAAATAGAAAGTGCAATTTTTAACTTACTTTTTTCAACTTCCACATTTAAAAAAGTATAAATTTAAAAATACATGTCTTCTCTTTCTCCAAAAGAGTTATAAAAAATACATAGTTGCACTTTGTAATTATAAATTACAAATTATATTATCTTTCAAATGAAAATTCATAGATTATACATTTGTCTTATCCTTTTGAGGTGAGGTAACTAACAATTTTTATCTTTACCTCATCTCAAAGGGAGGGGGGGCATATTAGTGGGGGCATGTCATATATGCATGTTCTCCAAACATGGCATATTTTCCATATTTAGCAGGGGCATGCTTTAGAATCATGTTCTCCACACTCATTTAGTATATGGTACTTATATCAATCTTTAGAATCAGTGGGGGCATGTCATATGGGTATGGATTCCACACATTCACGGTTCCCAAATTTAGTGGGGGGGCATGCTTTGGAAGCATGTTTTTCATACCTATTCAATATTCTACATCAACAGATGACAGTGGGGGAATGTTTTCAAAACATTTTCTCCACATTGATACTTGTATCATTTTTTATATTTTCCTTATATAGTGGGGGCATGCTTTGGAAGCATATTCTCCATACTTACATAGTTTTCAAAATTAGCCAAAGCACATAGTTATATGACTTAGATTCACAATTATGGCATAATTATATACAATAGTAATATTTGTATACATATTTTTAGCTTGAGACATATCTGAGGTGAACATACTATGCAATTTGTGCCTAATATTCAAAAATTTGAATCAAATTTAGATTCTAAAACTCTTTTATTGACTACTACCACATAATGGAATTTTTTGTACTAATACCTCATAGGATTTTACATACTTTATTTATCTAATCTACTACAATAGCTGGTTCAATTTTTGGTATGGTTGAGGTGATTAAATCACTCAATATTTCCAAATTCTTAGGTTAGACTTGCTTATATCATCTAGTGTCACTAGGTTATAAGTATCATTGGGTTACACAGTTGAGATAATCTCAACTACTAGGTGTTAACTTAATTTTGATCCAAATTTGGGGGCATGTGCTTTCCTATCTATCTATAACTATCTCTATCTCTCTATATTTCCTTGCATATATGCACTTTCTCTCTCTCTCTCTCTCTCTCTCTCTCTCTCTCTCTCTCTCTCTCTCTCTCTCTCTCTCTCTCTCTCTCTCTCTCTCTCTCTCTCTCTCTCTCTCTCTCTCTCTCTCTCTCTCTCTCTCTCTCTCTCTCTCTCTCTCTCTCTCTCTCGTGTGTGTGTGTGTGTGTGTGTGTGTGTGTGTGTGCGTGTGTGCGTGTGTGCATGCGTGCATGTGTGCGTGCATGCGTGCGTGCGTGTGTGCATGTGTGTGTGTGTCCTAATCTTAGTTTTAGAACCTTACAATTATACATCTTTTTCAAAATAATTGGCCAATAAGAAAGGTGGTTACATCAATACATAAGTGTACTCCTAAACCTTACTATTTTAATTTCAATCTATTCAATTATTTTCAATCCTAGATTATATGCACTAATTCTATACTATAACATGTTATTATTTGTAGGGAAATCACAAAAAACACTCGATTTGGGCACATACAAAGATAAGGTGTGTATGCACACCCAGGTACACATTCCTTCCTTTAAAATATTAATTTAATTACTATATTAAAGGGGGGGATGTGTACATTATTTTAAGATTGTATAGAACCTCAATTTTATGCACTTGGAAACTTTAGATTTTGGTTGTTCCTCTCAATTATATACCTTTCCCACTTATGCTAATCTCACATTTTATCTATCTTATACCTCTTAGCCTATATATCTTAGTCCAATTAGTCTTGTATTATTTACCTAGGTCTTATATCTTGCCCAAAATACTTAAAATGTACTTATATTACATCTCTGCAAGTTATACACCTATACTTATTTTATTTCTCCCTAGACACTAATGTTTGGGATAAACACTAGAATCAATGTTAGTGTCTTGACCCAAAGTGTCAAGTGCCCTAAATTCATCCAATTTATAAATGGAATGTATACTAATTATCAGCCTAAGTTCTTTAATTTGATTTATTATTTTAAGAAGATTGATATAAATACAAGATAAATCTTTGTTCATTCCTCACCTATCAGAAGATAAAAGAGACCAAGATAACTTATCAAAATCACTCTATCAAGCATTTAATTGAATAAATATTCCATATTTACACACTAGTAATAAGTACAACCCATTTATAGGTCTGAAGTACTAAATGAGGAATCCAAGAGCCCAATTTTCCAAGTTACAAGCTAGGTCATTATTGTATTTACTTTGCACATATTGTATGAATCACAAATAATCCAACATGTAGGGGATAAATACATGATTTTGAGTCCCTTTTATATAGTACTAGGTATGTAGGTAGTGGCCTCTAATATTGGGGTCTTTAGGGTTAAATTAACATTGTGTGCCCACTAACCCATTTTCCACAAAGGTCACTATAAAGATGGAAAACTAGGGTTTTTCCATTTCACAATGAGAAACAATCCATGACCTAAATCTGAATGGATTAAAAGGAAGGTGAAGTAAAACCCAAAAAAATCTAGGTGGTCACATCCTATTTTAGTATATATTATATATTATACACTTACATCAAACCTAAACAGTGACATTGATACAACTATCCTAGGATAATATTAGAGTCCATAGCTTTAGAAGTGTCAGATGTAGAATATAATAATTGTTCCATAATATCCTTCTACCTTGATTTATAATATTCCAAATATAAAACTGTATTAGCATCAAAAAAAGATAATTACATTAATTCTTTGTCATTTCCATATCTATCATAGTTGTGTTTTACATATTTAGACTATACTCAGCATAATAAATTTAGTGTCAGTTGATATCTAAGTTTGGCATCTAATCGGCCAGCTATAGATATAATCATCACGCTTGTGCCATTTCATTTACATATACCACTTTAATCAAATCTAGGGTTAGAAATAAAATCACCCTATATCACATTTTAGGGTTAAATAACTGGTTATAAATATTTTCATATGAGGAGTAATGTCTCAAAGTTAATCTTTAATACTTACAAGGAAAATGGAAGAATAGTGTGGTTAGAATGTTGAAAAGAAGGTAATATGGTAGAGAATAATAATAAATAATGTTTTTTTAAGGGTTCAAATGTGGTTATCTATTTTATCTTGTCTTAAGAGGAAAGGACTTCCTACCTTTCTCTTTTTTCTCTTTTAAATGTTGACACAATGATAATGAAAAGGTGGAAATGAGTGTGAAGTTTATAGAACTAGGTTTTTACCTTCGATGGTAAATATGATAGTGCCTAAACTTTATTTCTATCCAATATTTTATAATTTGAATGATAGTTTTAAAATTTAATTTATAAATTGTTTAATAACTTTAATGAAGCATTTTATTTAATTTTTTAATACATCTTAATAATTAAATTGATGGGACCACACCCAATTTGGAACAAAAGAGGGGTTTCTAGTCCCTATACCTCCACTATGACAACCTATGAGTTTTATGTCTCTTACTATGGGTAACTAATTGACGTTGGGATTTGAATATGGTTTTATTTGATACGAATGCATATACTTTAAATGTTACACCACAACTTTGGGGACTAGGTATTTTCTTTATTTTGTTTATTATTAATAAAATTGAATTGTTATTTTTATTTGGTTGAACCTAACGAAGTGTATGCTATATTTATTGTTTTATATGTTCAAATATAATTCATTTTTTACATGAAACTATGCATAAACTTAGTAAAAAGTGATATCCTTTAATCTATCCATAATGAATAAAAGCATTCATGCATATGCAAGCATTTATAAGACTACATTTGATAATAATTCTATTTAGAATAATTTAAATTCATTCATAATTTAAAAATCATTGGAAATTTGGAAAAATAAATAAAAAAATTGGTGAGTTTGTCTTTTATAAACTATAATACATGCATAATACACTAATTTTATTAAGTGGAAGATAGTAGATATTTTGTTTGAGGAATTGAATTCTTGTCATTACTTATAAGAATGGAATGTTTGATGGATTCTGTACAGTCTCTTGAAAAACATTGAACTTATTGTCTCAAATTTTTATTAGAATTATTAGGACTAAATTTGGTTGAAGAAGTGTTGGAACTATATGTATATTAAATCTAAAATGGTTTTATAGACACTTAGAATAGTTATATTATACTATGTAAATAAACATTATCATGTGTGTTAGTTATGAAGTAGATTTTTCTACATAGATTTTTTTTTTTTAATTTTCACTTGAATAAATCATGTGTGAATGCATTATTTCACTACATGTAAAATTTATAGCCAATGTTTGGTGATATATGCTAATTCATATTGAGGAAAACTCATGATATAAATTCATGGAGGATTGATAATATGTTTGGGGCATAACATAATTTTTTATTATAATTTGAAGGGTTTCATAGACTCAATACTTAATGAGAGGTTAAGACAAGCTATATCCATGTGACTAAGACCAAAAACAATTTCTAAAAAACTACATAGGGCCTTGATCCCATGATAATTAGGTCTATATAGCATCTCATTTCATGAGTGCAGGCATATAACCTAATTAGATAGGGGCTGTATTGGCCTAAATAGAGTTTGATATATGATAATATAAGTATAAAGCATTGACTTGTTTTATGGATTAATTTGTGACTTTTTAAAATTTAATGATAATCCTTAGAGAATATGATTATTTTCATAACAAGTTAAGAAGGCCTGATAGTTACGGCTTGTGTTAAAGTTACTTTTCTTACGTATATTGATTTCAATCATTAAAATGATAATATAAATGATTAGTTATATAAATGTAAATATTTTACTACTGGTTGGAAGAATCTTTTATCAAGTAGTAAATATAACCTGAACCCTTATTGTTAAGAAATGAATTCATAAGTTTTTTAAAAAATTATACAAATATTTTGTCACTAAGATTAAACTTCATGTTAAATGTTGGAATTTTTTATGGAAATAAGAGGGAATTTTGAAAAAAGAAAGTAACTAATATAAAGGAATATAACATAATTGTATAAATTGATAATCATATTTCTTATAAGTTCTTTATTGATATTTATATCATAAAAAGAGAAGATAATAATTGAAAACTAATGTAGTAAGTATGTTTGTTTATAATTAAATATGAAGATAAACTAGTTTATTTTATCTTTTTGTTGTGCAAATAATGAATTTGTAATGGATTCAAGATATTGTACCAATCACTATGTATTATTTCTTAGTTCTAATTTTTAAAATAGTATATTATCTTAGATGGAATAATGATTGAACCTTTTTGTTTTAAATAATATGAATGAATATCAAAATAATTTATTGGAGGTAATTACTTCTTGGATTAATTAAGTCAAGACTTGTTATAAATGCTTATTTCATAACCATAAGTTGTAAAATAAAATAAAAATTAAATGTGATACTCAAATATAATGAACAATGGAAACCATTAGAAAAGTCTACGTGTTGGCCTACATGGAAAAAAAATTATTACAATAAAGGAGAAGTGTTACCTAGAATAAAAAATCCATGTTTATAACCTAGAATATAAACTTATTAGTAAACTTATAAACCAAATAAAGAGGGGAAACATGTAAAATATTAGTGAGAATGTCAGAATGAATTAGTAGACTCTCTTGACATGAAATGTATGAACCTTTACAAGGGGATGAAAAATATATTAAATTTCTAAAATTAAAATTGTGATAGTCATGAACTTAAAAATAGTAACAATAAATCAAAAAGGGTTAATTCATATTAGTAAATTATTCTAAGCCTATATGAATTGATCTGACTTGAAAAATGTTCATATAATTTAAGATAATATAATTGGGAAATTGAGGTATATGGTATCAATAATGAAATATACTGTGTTTGGATTGGCTTATCTCCTTCTTTATTAATATTATCGCAAGCACATTCCAATGATGGAAAAATATAACCAAATGAGAATATTTTAAAACTAATATTATTGTTCATCTAAGTAAGAGTATGTTAAGTAATTCAATTCATTAAGGGTTGACTTACATATTATATTATATACTAATGGATGGTACCAATTCCGGATTATGAATAAGACTTAATAAAACATAAGTAATACTATCAATAGATGATAGGAACTTGATGTAAAATAATTTTTATAAAATTGAGACCAATTAATTATTACCTAAAAATAAGGACTTGATCCAACTTAGATATAAAAAATAATAAAATATTATATGATTAGTCATTTTATTACTTGGTAATTAAATGAAAGACTTGTATATAAATTAAATGAGGAGATTCAAGGGTATTGTGTGTCACAAGTGATAGCAACTAGTGTTGGATTGTGAAGGGTTAACTTGTTACAAATAATGTAGTTTCAAGATGAGGCCTTGAATACACACCCATTAATATAATAATCTAACTTATGTAATATCGTGTTAAATACATTTTTAGGGGTAACTCAAAACAAATTGAGTCCCTAAATCTTAGGACTCTAAATGTTTATTTTTTGGAAGCCCTTTTTATGTAGCATAGAAGTTTTAGTGATGGAAAGGAAATGGTTTTTGAAATTGAAGCAATGATGTTAGGTAAGGAGTTGAGTTTGTAAAAGGATATTTATTATTTTATTATTTTTATTTTAAATATATTAGGGTGGTTTAATTTTTTTTAAAGGAACCTCCTAATAAACTATTTTTTTAGGACTTGTAATTAGACTTAGATCCATTTTTTTAATCTCTCAATTGGCCTCCATTTATCCTAATTGTTTTCTAAGAGGAGTCTTATCTCTAGTGATGGATTATGGTGGAGGAATATTAGATGAAGTTTTAAGAAATTTATAAACTTATGGTTGTGAATTAATCCAAGGAATAGTAGTGGAATTAGCTAAGCATTTTTTGAAGAAGTTTTTAATGCAAAATCTTTGCATTGGGAAATGTTTTTGAGGATGAATTGTTTAAGCTAATTTGATATTTCATTGTAATGTTTTATTATAAATTAAATTAATATGGAGGTTAATTTTTTTTGATTCCATTCTTGGATGGATGATGTTATGAAAGTTTTGGGTTTGATGATGGGGGAAAATGTTTCTTGAATTTATTTTGCTCTCTTGGTTGTGCAATACCATATTTTTTAGTTGAGGTTTTATCAAGTTGGTTTTTTTATGTGGTTTCATTTGTTATATTTTTTATTTCACTATCTTGGGTTACCTTTTGTAAACCTAAAAATATATTTATTATTTTAGTATTTTTTAACTATAATAATGTAAGGCTTTTGAGTACATATGAATGGGTGAGGGACCTACCAACCCTCATATTGATGATAATAAAATATTTATTTTCAATATTATTTTTGATATATTATACATTAATATAATATAATATAAAAATATGAAATTAATATAATATATTTATTTTTAGTTAAATATAATATAAATAACCTAAATATTAAAGATGATTTTTGGGGTTGACATAAACCTAACATAAATTACACTATGTTTATATCATAGACACTTCAATTTTAAACTAGAATGTAGTAAGGACTAGAATCCACCCCACTTGAGTTTTATTTTATATTTCATGGATAAAGAGAAGTAGATAGAAAGGGGGAGAAATTGATAGCTTACGAAAGGGAAAAATTGAGACATTCACAAAAAGGGATAGAAAGAGGAGGGAAGAGAAAGGGACATCAAGAGAAGGGAAGAAAAATGGTAAAAAAATATGCAGTTAGAGAAAGAGACAATAAGAGAATGGAAAAAATATGTCTTCCTATCAATGAAATTTAGGGGAAAGTAAGATGAAGGGGTAGGGATGTAAGGAAATAAATAGGAGGTTCATATACAAAGGAAGAAGAGGAAGAGTATGTAGAATCCTTGAAAATTTGTAATGTAAAAGATATGTAAACTATTTTAAAATAAATTTTAGATATATTTATGTAATTGTTTTAAATTAAAAATTTGAAGAAAGAGTAGTTTAATATATGAAGGAAGAAGAGGAAAAGTATATAGAATCCCTAAAAATTTGTAATGAAAAATGTAGGTAAATTATTTAATGTTTAATTTTCAGATATATTTATGTAATTATTTTAATCTCAAATTTTTTAGAAAATAAAACATTATAATTTAATAAAAACACAAGTAAAAAATAAAAAATAAAAAAAATCCTTTGAATGTGAAATATTATGGAGAAAAGCCATAGGAATATAGATAAACCCATATAATTTTTTTGAAAACTTGAAAAACCCCTATGAATTTTTAAAACAATATGAATTAAAAACCCTAGAAATATATCAACATTACAAATTAAAAACCATAGGAATATAGATATAAATCTATGAATATAGAGAAGCATATGAATTAGAAGCCCTAAAAATTTTTTAAAAATGAGGAATAAAAAACAATATGATTGTAAAAACCCCACTAGGTTTTATTGGAATATTCAAATATTTTTAAAATTAAATACACATATTCAACATATAGATTTCACCATGAGAAACCTAACTAGTGATCTTTATCTAAGTGTATTAATTGAGTTAACTAATAATGTTATAGCTAATCCACCTAGCTAAAGATCACCATGAATAGATATATAAATCATGAACAATACTAAATAACCATAAATACTACATCAAATCATAAATGAAATAGTAAAAATTTAGCCATAGTTGATACAACATTACATCCACTACTGTAGAAGTACAATGTATAAATGTTATATTTTTTAGAAATATATAATAATATCTCAAAAGATAAAACATGATACAAATCTCCTCTAAGTAGAGTCTCCATGACTCAAGAGTCTTCATGACTCAAGTATCAATATTTAACCTCAAGTGTAGTCTCAAGTATAGTACTCAATTTAAGAGGGAGAGCATCATCTGAGCACTTTTCCACATGAACCATGGACCATATATCCATTGCAATTATTGTATAATTACAATGTATACGTATATAATAATATATCAAAAGATAAAACATGATATAAATCTCCTCAAAGCAGAGTCTCCATGACTCAAGTATCAATATGTAATCTCAAGTGTATTATCAAGTATAGTACTCCAACTAAGAGGGAAAGCATCATTTGAGAACTTTTCCACACTAACCATGGACCATAGATCCCCCACATAATCTCCCACATAGGAGGATGGTCCTCCCTTCAGGGATGGGAAGATAATGATGATGTGGGAATCCAAAGTAACAAATCAGAACCTATGTGTTGAAGACATATAATACATAATGTGTACCTTAAATAAATCCATTCTAATATGATATCGCACAAATATGAAAACTATATCAAAATATGAAATGACAATGTTTATCAAATATTAATTTGGCCAAAGTTTTCAATAATAAATTATCTTTAGGATCTATCAAATTCATACATGCCACTCAATTATATTATCCCTCATCTTGCATTGATGGAACTAATTAATCTAGTGGAATCCATTCACTACTTAATTAAGGTCATGAATGTGAGATTCAATTAAAATAAATATTAATATTAATATTAAAACCAATAGATTCATAAAAATATTTCCCTTTAGCAAAACAAATGATGCTAAGTATATAAATATCATATACATTCATTTAGTCCATCAAATAAAGTGAAATGAATCTTTTATCTAGTTTATCACATATAATAAACATAATCCAAAAATAGTCTTAAGTACACCATCTGGGTATGATCACATCAAACTATCAGTTACCTATAATATTAAGTAACTTATAATGTTATTTCTCCATGAATCGACATTATATCACATGCTCATAAATTGTTCTTATTTACATATAACTAAATCCAATCCAAAACATCATAAATGATTTATATTTAATCTTGTAAATACATTAACTTAATTCTATTTATACAAGCATTAAAATATATAATAAAAATTCACTTACACACCACATGTAATAATTTTTTCATGTACAACACAACTGAGTATAAAAATACATGTATATATAAATGGTATAATTAAATATGATTTATTATAGTCTAACATTGAATGTTTTGACAATTTATATATATAGATACATTTTTACATATTCAAATACTATTACATTATTGAATAACTACCATTTCATATGCAGTATACTCTTAAGATGACATCCACTATTGAATATCTTAGAGTATTTTGTATACTCAATGTAATTGTATCCATATCATAAAATAGTCCCATAACTCTTTTATAAATGGAATGAATCTCATATAATTATTTTTATGAAATATACAAAAATTCAGATGCAATATCATTTTAACAATTGCTTTTAAATTAAATATATTAACATAGTTGATTCAAAATTGACACTTCAAACAAATTCAAACAAATAGATGACTATACCTATTCGAGTTTCAACTCATAATAAAATGTAGTTCAAATGTATAGTCTTTATACACAATCATTTTTAATACACACACACACACACACATTCCATTATAATCTTTTTTGTATCAATTCAATTAAAAATTCATGTATAAATTCCTTTTTTAGGGTCAAATTTAAAATAAAAGTCATATATTTATATACCTAAACCTAGGTGTATATATAATTATTGAACCCATATTACTCTTATAAACCTAACCAAGAATTTAAAAATGTGTTTTTCCCTCTGTGTATATACTAGACAAGCCAATTTATATAAAGAAAACCCCTATATTTATACCAATAAAATTTGAATAGGTTTACATAGTCAAACACACATACAGTCCCAAGTTTGTCATACACACATGCGCACTCACACACGCGCGCGCGCACACACACACACACACACACACACACACACACACACACACACACACACACACACACACACACACACACACACACACACACAACTATATATATATATATATATATATATATATATATATATATATATATATATATATATATATATATATATATATATATATATATATATATATATATATATATATAATCTTCCAAGACTGAATAGTATTGTTTGAGTTTTTAAGATAAGTTTAGGACATATTCTGTAAAATCCTATGACAATCATGACCAAAACCCATGGCTCTACCCCAACCTCCTCTAGTCACCCTCAGTTAATGTAGGATTATATGGAGGCTAAGCCTTCCAAAGGGCCCAACATACAACCCATCTTCATTTCTATGATTGAAATAAAGAATACCTAGTAACTAGACCAATTTTAAACCCATTAAATATTACTCACACAATAATTGAAATACAAAACCAACCTATTAAATATGCCAAGGAGCTAAATATTCCTTTCTCTTTCCTTCAAATTATCACCTTATTCTTTTATGTATATTTCTTATGTATGCAATGCACTATATGTGTCCCTATAGCCTTTTTTCTCCTCTTTTATTATTTTCCATCAGTCTACTATCCATTTCTTTTTCCCTATTCTACACAACAAACTCCATGTTTTTCCAAAATTATGCTTAACTTCAAATCAATTGATGATTAGAAACCCTAATTATCCTGAGACTTACATAGAATTCCAAAATAATCGTTTTATATTCCTTATAAAACTTGCATGTCATTAACTTAAACAAATAATCATTGACATTCTAAAATTAAACAACTAAACTATAATTCACATAGTCCCCAATGTTTATTCCATGTAATGACTATCTTAGTTGATAGCCATTGTATTCTCATGCAATGACTATCAAAAAAATCAAATAATTATTATATGGCATGGAAATTCAATTAGATATTTTAATACCATAGTTAAATGTTATAATGTTATCCTCAAACATACATAGAAAATACAATGATTTACTAAAATCATTTAACAATTAAAAATAATGTATTCATATATTATTAAAAAAACCCTTGGGTCAATAGTTAATCAAATACATAGATATTAAAAAAATGTTATTTATATCTTTTGACATATAGATTTAGCATATATTTAATAATAATAATAATAATAATAATCTTTAATATATTTTATTTAAAATTTAAATCGAAACCCATTAAAAACATCATATCATTATGTTATGCATCTATACATAGTAAGGCAATAAGGTAAGTAAAACATAGTTGATTTCATTCATCTAGTAAAATAATTGAATTATATAATATATGTTAGTATAATCATAAAGCTAGTAAAATCACTCAACAAAATAACACGATCATCATCATCAATCAAGATCATATTAGAAAACATATTAATAGTCACTTAAAATAAAAGTACACAAAACATGCTAGACTATCTATATCAAACAATTAATTATGAAACATGTTATACTAAGTGGTGTGTGTAAGGGTTTCTAAATTCATTCTCTGTCATCCCCCAACATCTTTATCTAAAACACCCTCTCCGGTGATACTCTCCCTCCATCACATTATGAGGGAAGAATTTGTCCTACATCCACCTTATGACAATGAAGGTAGTTATCCTAAAACATCATTATATCCATGATAATAGTGTTGTATATCTAACAAACATGATCACAATATAAATAATGTCAAAGTAATACTAACTCATAACAAACTAATCATGTAAATTTAGTAACAAAACTATCTCATAATCAACATATGTCATCAAGGTCAATAAAATATTATTCAATCAACTAATCAATCATAATAATTTATTGATCAAATAGGTTATTCAACTTAGAGATAAATTGAGATGTGACAAAGATTTTTATATATTTCTTATATTTTTATTATTTTATTTTAAATATAGTATTATTAATTTTATAATGTTATTTATTATTTAAAAATATGTCATTAAAATTATAAATGAATATTTAAATGTGTTAAAATATTAAGATGTTAAACTTTTACAAGCTAAATTAATGTTTTTAAGATTATGCACATGGAGGTAGAGCATCTCATGATCAATGCCCAAGTTTTATATATGTATATGTGTGTGTGTGTGTGTGTGTGTGTGTGTGTGTGTGTGTGTGTGTGTGTGTGTGTGTGTGTGTGTGTGTATACATATATACATATATATGTGTATATATATGTATATATATGTATATATATATATATATATATGTATATATACATATATATATATATACATATACATACATATATGTATATATATATATATACATATATATATATATGTATATATATACATATTTATATATATATACATATATATATATATACATATACATATACATATACATACACACACACACACACACACACACACACACACACACACACACACACACACACACACACACACACACACACACACACACACACACACACACACACACACACACACACACGTGTGTGTGTGTGTGTGTGTGTGTGTGTGTGTGTGTGTGTGTGTGTGTGTGTGTGTGTAAACATATTTCTTGGGTTTTGATGATTTTTATACTATGTATATTTACTTATAGGTGGATGATATGGAGCATTGGGCTAGGATAAGTTAACCTTTACCTGCTTTTAGGGACCCATTATAGAGTTAAAATTTTATATTTATTATTTAAATTAATTTTTTTTTCAATTTTTAACTTTAATTATATTACATATCCACATCTTTCTTGTTAGCATGACAAATGTAAGACCCTCTCTTATTCATGATTGTGCTCATCCTCATGCACCAAGATAGTGGGAGGGCCCCCCAAATAACATTTTTGAGGTTATCATCAAAGGATTAAGGGTGTATTTTATTATTACCCACATGAATCTTATAGGGATATACCTTCTCATCCCAAACTTCATTAGTAAAAAAATCAAGTGTCTTCTTCACTTAAAATTGAGTTACATGTAAATAATAATATAAAAATATTGAAATATGCTAAAGGGAAATAAATATTTTATTTTATGTTATTTATATATTTAAATTTATTATTTTTTAAATATTATAATTTATTATTGTTTAAGTTTTATAATTTATTTATTTATTTATTATTTAATAGTATCTACATGTACAATATTTGTTACATTTGGAAAAGTAGATATTACAAAAACTAATAGTTACCTGAGTTAAGAAATTAGTTTGTAAAAATTCCCAACTAGATTAGAATCACATTTAAATTAAGAAAAAAATGAATGACCAAATAAATTGAAAAAGAAACCAGTAAAGTCTAATATAATATGAATATATTTGAATGATATGTAACAAATGGGCTTATGAGGATGATAATACATGTGATAATAACACCATGTAATTATATATTAATATTTTATTATTATTTATATTTATATAATATATTTTTTGAAATACTTAATTTTCAATAAGTATATATGGGGTATATGGATGAGAGGAGAACACTTCAATGTCCAAAGGGTAAATATAGCATCCAAATTATGTGATGATTAGATTAACATAGATAGAGGTAAGGATATAGGGTAAAAAATAGAATTAATGACATGTTGAATTATTTTTCATTATCTATATTTTATTATTTAGAAGTTATTAAAAAATTGATTTAATGCAATGATCAAGAGTAACCAGATAAGGCTAGCAAATTGGTACTAAGTTAGGGGATCTTAGTCAGTGAACACTTGGGGAAAATGTTCACCATTTTGTAAGTTTGTATAATAAATTTTGTATAAATTTATGATTTTATATAAATCATTACACAAATTTATTATAATAATTTTCTTGACATAAATCATGCACTATGTACAGGCTTGTCAGATCAAATGATTTTATTTAAAGTTGATGTTACACAAAAGGGAATAAGATAATTCACTTTGATTTTTATATATGCATTACTAAAGCAAAAAAAAAATAGGTCATATATTCTATGCACTTAGCAAAAAACACAATATTTTCTACTCTAACCTTATTTATTTATATAAAATTTTGTTACAATGTTGATAAACTCTTTATCTCTATAACCATTATCTCCTATTTTAATACACTCTTTACTCTATCTTACTCCTTACTCCCATTAGATCTAAATACACACTCTTGTCACATACACTCTATTGTATCTCATATGCACACATTATATATTTCAATGTCAAGGAATAAATATTGAATTTATACATTACAACACTCAAAGGCCATGTCTTTAAGACATGTATTATCTTGATATAGGATTCCATGAGGGTTTGTGATCTGATTTACACTACCACATAGGTCATAGGCAATGGTTTTTTGTTTATTTCCATTTCTCATATTTTTTTAATTATATGACATAATTGGAGACTTTATGATCTTCAATAATGCTTAGATCACTGTAATGAATAATCTTTCCAACATTTTACCTGGGTTTAAGAAATTATCCATCCACCTGCTTGATATTCTTAATTAGTACAAGTATTATTTATAATATGCCAACACAATGTTCTATGGTAATGATCATTGAATTCATTTTCTATAAGAGTAACCTCGTGGGTTTTCACTCTTCACTAGGCTACTATCATCTAGTTTTTAGCTCGATGGTAATTCATTTGTATAGTTAATTCTATTTTTCATAAAAAAATTATCTTTTCTTCTTTTTTTTAAATTCAATTTTCTATTTTATTTTCTAATATTTTTTAGATTTTATAGTTTTTTTTTATTTTTTTTAATATTTATATTTTTTATTTCTTCCTTATTTTTTGTTTTATAATATCATTAATCCATTATGTAGATTTCCAAGATTGCATCATTAACATGTCCCTAACAAGGTATCCCTAACAATGTATTCAATTTTATATTTCATTTTTTTGATATATGATCTACATATATGGCCCTAACCATATAAATTTTCATTTCCCAAAAAATAAAATTAATTACATAAAATAATACTCCATCTTATACCATAAACTCATTGGTTTAATAGCTATGTTCATGCCGTGTTTTTTACCTAATATTATTATGGTTTTGATTATATGCCTTAATAAATATTTTATCTTCCAACTTCTCAAAATACATAAATCTATTCATTAGTGAATCTTATTCATTCATTAAAATCCATACTTCCAATCTTAAAATTGGAAAAATGAACTCTATAGGAATTGCAAGCTCTAATTCATACTCTAATTAGAATGGTAAATATTTGGTTAATGTCTTTTACATTGTATGATATAACCAAAATATCATATAGATAATCATTACTAATGTGTTATCTATATGTTAATTATATTTGTGATCAACCTCTCCAAAGTTTGTTTTTTTATTAGATAAGGTAAACTTGGGTTTTACAGGGACCCAAAATCACAAAAGTGAAATAAAGAGTTTTAACCAAGCCTTACATGGCCAAACAAATAAAATTAAAAAGTCCAAAAAAATTTAAGATCATACATAGAAAACATGTTAATTAAGGGAACCCTCCTGGGTATCTTCTGCAGTAGAACTTTCCTTTGGTGGGAAGTTGGTCTTACTTTCAAGGCTTTGGCTCTAGTTTGATTCCTAAGAACCTTAGTTTGTTCACCAAGGAGAATCATCCTCGAGCATTTTTAGCCTTTCACCTAGGGGAAGGATTTCTTAGGGGGGACCCCCTAAGGGACCCTGGGGGGATTTGGGGTCCTTGGGGGACCTCTGCAAAATTTATTAAATGCATTTGTGGTACCATTATCTTATTTTTGGTATGAAATATTTCTATTATTTTTTAAAATATAGGTAAATATTAAGTTTTACAGATCCAAAAGCATTACATAGAGTAAAATAAATGAACTAGAACCAAAAACCATGTATGAATAAGAGTTTGCCTTCCCCTAAGGAGAAACCAAAGGACAAACTAGAACCAATTGAGAAATAAAAAAGAAACAATAATGATCTTATTAAAACTACAAAACAAGGAACTAAATGAGTGAAGTAAACAAGAACAAACTTAATATAGAGTGCATAAGGGGGATAGGACTTTTAATCATTATTTTTCTCCACCTTCTTAGTCTTTCCTCTAGTTATTTTTCATAGGCCCTCCATGATTGTAGTTCCTTCCAAGTCTTCAGAAAACATCTAGGGATTCTATCGATAATATTTCATCTTGACACAAGCCTTATCCTTTGTAATCCTTTTGAGATATTTTTGTTGAGATTATTCCTCTTGATCTTCTCTATGACTCACCTCAATTTTGGAGTCTAGCTTGGTTTTAAGATCTTTTCTAATAACCCCCTCCTTGTTACCACCCTAAGCAAAGACCAAGATATCTTGTCTAACCAATTTGATATCCTTTATAAACATTTTTATCTCTCCCACCTATATCAATATACTCCCATTAACATCCTTCAATCATTTCTTCAATAAATTTATATAGACCACCTTCTCAAGTTCTAGTTAAGGCCATTTAGTAAGAAACTCCTTACTCCCTTATAATTCCTCCTTGAACATAGGAGGATAAAGGTTGTGAGTGAGGATATTTACTTCCACGAGCTCCTAACCATCCCCTTAATCATCATCAAATATTAATAACTTGATTTTTCCTTTATTATCATCCTCCGTCCCCTTGATTTTCAAAGCTTGGGCAAGAGTCTATTTGCAGTCTTCAGAAGAAACCACCAAAACTACCATCTCTTCTATAGGCCTAACTTATTTTGGTCCCTTTAATATTACTTCCAGAATAAACCAAACACATTTATCCATCATCAAGAGAGCCTCTCTCACAAGCAACAAGATGAGAGATCGATGTATGATTTTTAAAAAATTATTCTTATGGAAAGTCTAGATCTACTATGGTATCTAAGGAACTTAATAGATATAATGGTAAGTTCATGTTAGAAATATTTTTGAAATGGTTCATTATAAATAAGTAGTACAATTATATGAAACATATTTTTCATTTGAGGGTCAAATACCTCACTAACTAAAAGCATATCTAAAGCCATTTAAAAATTAATTCTTCCCTTAAAAACCATTTCTTTGATATTAGGGCTTATTCCTTAGAATTAAAAATGTTTTAACAAGCTCACATTTACACCTTTTATCCCTAAACACCTTGAGGCCCTTGTAAACCATATGTGTAGATTTTCTAATGCTTTCCCTTAGCACATTTATCATAAACCCATGTATTCTCAAAACTTCATTATTATAATATTGGGTGAATTCCACTCCAAAATGGGATCATGGCTTGTAATGCATTCCATAAATGAAGTAAGTCCACATCTACTCAGTATGCTCCAAACTATTTGATTATTCTTGACATCTTCACAAGATACATGCTCAACATGGTTTGGATCTCCACCTATTTTATTTTTTTTCTAGGAAAATTAATTCCAAACTCAAAGTTTTAATAAATTGATATGGGGAGTGTATACAAACAATATTGTTAAACTTTATCAATTATTGATGTTTTATCTCTTGTAGTAACCTATCGAGTCTCAATATCTCTAAGTTCATACCTTAAAGGGTGTACCAAGAAAGGGGTGGGTAGACCATTTGTGCTTCAAAATATTTTTATTCCATATACCACTACTTACAACCAACACAAGTCTCTCCTATATGTTTCCCTAAACTTTGACACCTCTCTTACATGCTCCTCCATGAAATTCAATACCTTAAATAGCCCCTACCTAATCCAAACCTCTTTTTACTTTCCTCAAAATATAGTTGAATTATTATACCCTATTCTAGTAATTGAGTACATTAAGGAACTAATTCATCCTTGATAACTTACTTTGGGACCTAACTATTATATTTCCTAAACAACCAGGTCAATTGAGAAAACTATGACAATTAAACTTATGGAAGGGTTTAGGGTTAGATGTGTGTGTGTGTGTGTGTGTGTGTGTGTGTGTGTGTGTGTGTGTGTGTGTGTGTGTGTGTGTGTGTGTGTGTGTGTGTGTATGTGTGTGTGTGTGTGTATATATAATCATTAATTTATTCATATTTATGTGCTTATCCACCATTCTACTTGAGGAGTCATTGCTTAAGGTTTCATACTTCTTTGAGAGGAGAATCTTATCCTTTGGGAAAAGTTTTTTGCATGCATGGGAAAAGTGTTATAGCCTAGATATCACATATATTTATTATCCTTATGAACCACAAAAACCTCTTAAAAATTCCATTGTCAAAGGGATTTATTGAGTCTTGATAGGTTCATCTTCAAGGTAAGTATTCCTAACTCTTACTCCACTTTATTTAGTAGATAGATTTGCATTTATTGGCTTATGAATGTATTTATCTCTCCATCCTTAGTATTACCTATAAATTGAATTGAGTATATATATTCTTTTCATTTTTATTATTTATTTTTATTATCCCCCATTTATGGCACAAACTTTGGTGAACACTAGATTAGATTTACTTTACTTTCTTACAAACCATAGGACCTAGTTAGGGTTATTGTGTGGTATTGCTCAATTAGTGGCTTTGGAACCCTCCATAATGATATTTTGTGGTATGATACCCATTATTTAGGTCTATAAAATTCATATTATTCTTGAACCTAATTGTTTAAATATATGAATAAGTGGAATGGCTATTTTGATTTATCTTCTCCAAGCTAGGATTGATTTATAAACTAACTTCAGTTTCCCTTGTATACAAGGAGGATGAAAACATAATACACATTATTGGTGTTTATATACACACTCCTCACTAATTATTCATACTTATGACCATGTAACACAAATATTACCCACTAACATAAAAAATACTCCTTCCCAGAGCATGAATAATCTCCCACAAGTGAGCAATAAGATCCCTGCCTCTAACACTAAAATTTATTTAAAATATATCTCAAACAATGATTAAAATATAAGTATTCATCCACTACATTTTTATATATTGGTTAGGAACTTAATATTTCCTTCCATCCTAACTTGAAAAATGCTCCCCTCTTTTCTTTTGAATGACCACTCATGACTGGCATACTTTTATTATTAATTATATGGAAATTATGTAAAATATATTCAATGGTATCATTAAAAAAAAATTCCTTTCTCACTATTAATATGAAGTGTAAAATCAAACTGAATTATAATAATATCATATAGTAACTTTACAAAAATTGTTGTGGTATAATAATTTTTATGGGTTTTTATCATCCACCATGTTAGACTCTTTGAGTCTATGAGAATGAATTGTGTTTGACTTATTAGTCCCATGGTTTTTATAACTCCCATAAATTCAATGCCCCATTTTTCAAATAGAATCAAATCTAACATAAGGCTTAATGGTATTCCATCCCTAACATTAATATTTTTACATTTTTACATATATCATATCCCCTTACATATTTATTTGTTTGTATATATAAAAAATGTATTCTTTGATGACCCATCTATAGAACTATTTTATCCTAAAATCCAATCATATGTTTCATTTATTATTCCATATTTATCATATCATATAACTACCCTCATATAATAATCCTTTTAGTGTAAGCAGAAGCTCTCGTATTAGTAGTTTTCTTCTTTCTATTTTAATAAACCTTTTAGGTAACCCTCTTATTGATTTTTTTTTTTTTTTTATAATATTGACCATATATTATGATACCATATCTATTATAGATATATGTTCCCCATGGAATTAATAATCTATAGGTAATTTATCTTCACTATTGTCTATTCTTGATAAATAATCTATCCATTGCTTCACCTTCTTAAGTTTTACCAAAATCCTAAAATCAAACTCTAAAACAACATCAACCATCTAAAATACCTTCTTTATATCATTATTTTTTTACTATGTATTTTAATGGTTCATGATCAATATAAAATACAAAAATTATTTCCAATAGGTAAATGCTAATTTTTTTTACAATGTACACCATTACTAGTATTTCTCTTTATGTGGTTGAATAATTTATCTCTACCTTATCTAGAATCCTTATGAAAAATGATATGGGATGGTCCCCTATGTTGTGATGATAGAACACCTATAAATAAACCTGATACATCCACATGCACTTGAAGTGGTAGCTTCTAATTTATGACCACTAGTATTGGCACATTGGTCACTTTGTTTTTCAAAGTGTCAAATGACTCTTGGCACTATGACATCCAATATAATTCCTTATTATTTTATTTCTTCAATAAATACTTTATTGGAACATTTGGTAGAGTGTAGTTCCTTATGAATGTTCTATGATAACCCATATATTGTAGTAGTTATTTATTTTGGGTGGTAGAAATTTTAATATTATTTTAGTCTTTAGTGGGTCTGTCATGTTTACATATTAAGTGGCCTAAAAACATCCCAAATGGTGTTACAAATATGTATTTTATAATATTAATTGAGATCCTAAAAAATATACACTATTCAAATATCATCCTTAGTATTAATACATAATCCTTCCACAATCTATACAGCTTTAGTCATCGAGGTACACCTCTAAGAATTTTTGGATGAATTATATAAATAAATTAATCATGCATTAGCTAACCACCATCAGTGAATTATTAAATACAAAAGGAATAATATTAAAAATTAATGGGATCCATTATGTATAAAAATTTCATTTAAGATTAACCTCCTCCATAATTTTTTATTGGTGGTACCAAGATAATTTGTCTTTGAAATTACATATTTATATATCTTCCACATTCTTTAACACTACCCTGTGAATGGTGTTGGAAATGGGTCATGAATACAATATTTATTCAACTTTTTTAGTATATATGAATTTTTATATTTCCTAAATTATTTTTTTTATAATTTGTAGACTTATCCACTCTAAGCCCTCTACAAAACATATGATTCCTTTTTTCAATAACTTATCTAATTATGACTTCACCTTGATTTTTACATTTGGATTTAGTTTTCATTTCCTATTTCCTATTATCTTTGAATACTCATTGATATGGATTTATGTTTTATCATCTTCTTATTTAATCCAATTTAACTTTATAAGTATCCTAGAAAACAAATCTTCATATTATTTTACTATTGATATTAATTTGTGTGTGTCTACTTCCCCCAATAATATCATATATTTTTTACGTTTGGCACTAATTTACATGTTATATTTTATTAATTTATCTTCAAGGTTGTAATAATTTTTTTTTTTAAAAAAAAATCCATCATCAATTTCATTTAATTCCCTCTCTTGTTCCTCCAACTTTATATCTAGGTTTTTTAGGATCCATTTCCTCTTCTTATATTTCATGTTTCCCCTTTGCTATGTTTCTACAATGTGACAACTTTTCTAAACCAATTATTGATAAAATTTCAAATTGATTATGTTAGTTAATGTACCCAATGGGTTCCCACTCATATGTTATAACCAATTTCACACCATCCTCTTTTACCCTACTAAAATAAAATGATTTCTACATGGGCGTAAGTAATAATGAGCAAATATTTTTTAGCGCTCTCCATACACTTTTTATTTATCTTATAAATTGAAGATTCCATGTAAATATTTTTTAAAATCTTCCAAATCCTTGGTTACCTTACAGATTTATTTATCTGAGTACCATGTAATTTGTAAGTTTCTAAATTATAGTAAGAGTATAGTACCTAAACTCTTTTTTTATTTTCCCCTATTTTGTCCTAGTAGGCCTCATAGTTTGTAATATGTTTTTTGGAATTAACTTTCCAATATATCACATTATCTCCTTGAATTATTATTCCTTATTTATTTATTATGTCCTAGAATATATATTTCAAACTAAGGGGTATTTTCCTTGTGTGTAACCCTCCATATTTTAAGGTTAATAGTCAAATTATCATAAATTGATTTCAATATCATTAATTTATTTGGAAACACCCCCATCATCTAGGTTAGGTAATCATTAACATCTCGTATGACACTAAACTTAAGTAGATTTGGATGTAAATATTTTTTATTAATTCAATACACTCTCTTTGTTATCTTTTATAGTGTCTTTTCTAGGCAGGCAGTATATTTTTTTGGGCTAGGGAACATTTTCCTTGTGTTTTATATATTCTGAACTCTAGTTTCAAGATCCTTATAAATTCAAGATTATATATTTTCCTCATATTTAGAATATAGTTCCTTTCTTTATATATATTTTTTATCCATCATCATTTATTTAAAAATCTTGTTCCAAGTTTTATGAATTCCATGTGGCATATACATAATATAAATCATCAAAGTCAATATTTTATTATCCATGCCATACTTCTTTTATGCATTTCATTTTAATTCATCCCATTTAAATTTTAAATGAGTCCATCCCCTTAGAAATGAATCTTTGCATCTTCAAAATTAATTATGTTATTGTAATGAAAAAATAATTCCAAGTTCAAAATAATTGAATATGTAATGTTACTCTCATATATATATATATATATATATATATATATATATATATATATATATATATTGATTACTTTGAAATACGTTTTTTTATTTACACCAATAAATTATAATTTAGTGATTTTTAGTAATCATAATATAGATCTCTTAGTCTTGTATTCTATGGAAATACAATAGTTTCCACCTAAGGTGGAAGCTTCTTTAGTTCCTCCCACCTTCCTCTTGGTATTACAAAAATATATTCCTCCATGTCTAATATATTTTTGTGTGCCTTATTCCCATTACCATTTTCATCAATTAGTATATAAATATTTTTCTGTTATTTTCTTATTCTAAAATATTTTTTATTCTATTCTTTCCTTTTCTCAATATTTTTTAATCTATAATCTTTACTTCTTATTAAAATACATGAAATATTATGAAAAAAATTATTGAAAACCTTTTACTTGCATCATATTTAACAACTTCAATCAAGCTACATATTTTTCCTCAAAATAAGTGATTTACTTTTTAGTTATTTTCTTCTGTAATTATCCTACTCCTCTCTACTACCTATTAATTTCTTCTAGTATTGGGATAGTCATAATCTTCCTCTTCTTCAAACTCTTTTTCTCTTTCTTCTCATTTATATTTTTATATGTATGTGCATATTTTTATGGTCAATGTCACTCATGTATTTTCTTATCCTATTTCCATAGCTAGAATTTTAATTATTTTTTATTAGGGAGATCTTGTCTCTCCCAAAATAATTTGTGACACTCTTGTAGTCACTAATTTATTTTATCTCTTCTTATTAAACATTAAAGTTCCTCATACTCTTTTGAAATTTTTGGTTTATGCATTTTAAAACATCTCCCCATTTGATATCAAGTTAATAATATCTTCATTATGTGTTTTTCACCATTATGAGATTCCCCCTACCAACTCATCCATTTTTGTATCACCATTATTATAGTAAAGTGTGGTGTTTGGACAAGTGAATTAGTATCATTTTATTCATAAAACCCACATAATATTTATGACTCCTCTACATAATTCTAAATGATATTCCATAACTTACCACATTTATAACATGTTACTTATGTTTTATGGTAAATATATCCTCTTTCACCATACTATTTACCTTTATATCCACCTCTAAAGTACTTATTGTACCATTCATGTTATCTTCCTTATCTTCTACCCCTATAAACACCTTGGTAATTATTGTAATACTTATTTTCTTATCGAAATGGTGTTTTTTTTTTGTTTCAAAGGGAGTGGAACTTAAGATGCAGCTTGTGGTTGAAACCCTATAAATAATGATGGTTAGGCATAGTTTGGATTTTTTGGTGGTATTTTTTTTTTTGACAAAACAACTTTCCCTCTATATTATTTTATTTCATCTATTTCATTTTTCAAGGGAACACGTGGTGGAAATTTTTGAGTAAACCACAAGTAGTTGAAATCATTTGCTCACTAGTATGGGTAGCTATATCCATTAATGGTCATATGTTTTTCTCATTTTGATCTCATGTTCAAAACAATTTACAACATGCTCTCAATTTTCATATGGTTCTTGCATCATTGTTTTCATTCTAATTTTACTTGATTAAAATATTTTTACTCATCTATCATCTAAAAATGTTATAATTATTTCATTTTATGATTTTATTTGTAACATATTATGTATTATATTATGTGTTTTATGTTACATTATAGTTGGGTAGAAGTGTTAGCTTCCATTTTCATTTGAGTTTATTTTTTATCTCAACCATGCTAACTCTTTTTATAGATTTTCCATTTTTCATTTTATTGTAGAGTCATTCTCTCTTCTTAATTATTTGGATTCTAATATTAAGACCATATCCAATGCCTAAATAGACATATTGGATAATTTTTCATCTTAAAAACTATTAGATATGAAATTAGTCTTGACATAAACCAATCCACTATTTAATTCTCATTGAGTGGATCTTTTATCTTCTTCACTATTGATTTAAATATTTGATCATATTCTTTTATTGAGTCTCCATCTTATTATAATTATTGTTATATATTATTTACACTCTTTCAAACAAATTAGAAATTGGAAATCATTTTTGAATGTGGTTTGAACTTAATATAATGTTTTTGAGTGATTCAAACTAACTTTAATATACCACTTGAGTGTATCTTCTTGTAATATTTCACCAAACTCAATGTTTTACCTATGGATTTTTTTATCTCATGGCTTCTCCAATATGAATCTAACAAGAACAAATTTACTCTTCATCTTTTGTTTCTTTTCTAAACATTGAGATCTTCATCCTATTATGGGCCATTTTTATTAGATTTGATGAGTTACTTCCTCTAATCTAACTAATATTGTAGATACAACTAATAATTTATAATATTATATACTAATTTTTACTATTTTTATTTTATATTACCAAATGATGTATCATCCCTTTATCTCTTCGTAGATCTTCCTCAAAATTATTCATGTAATTATTCATTTTCCTTGTATTTTTTTATTTGGATTATTCCTCCACTTGAGTTAGCTTACTTAAGTATACTTAGATCTAGAAAGTAAGTCTTTTTACTTATCATTGGCTAGAAGATGTTACTCTTTGATTGGTCATTATAGACTTAAGAGTTGCATTCCTATTCTACGCCTTTATGATCATTCATGGAAAAGTTACACATTATTATAATATATGTACATCCCTTTCTAAGTTATTTTAGATAATAAGTGTGTCAAATGATTTCTCTTATTTTGTGAAATGTTCTCTTTCTTTATTACAATAATGTCTATGCAATATTTTACTCTTTCTTATAAAATTTATGTATTTGATGGAACCAAAGATCCTCAATAATGATCTAACATGGCATCAAAACACCAATTTTGTTTATTATTTCTCTGGTTTTGTATTTATTGTTAGCTTTTTTAAGTATGAGTTTAGTTTAATTTTTTTTTTTTTAATCCATTCTATAGAAAAATTTTGTGAAGATTGAAGAATTTAAAAAAAACATAGTTTATTTTGTAGTCTTGTGGACTACATGTATTATTTTACATTACAAGCATTTATTTGAGTGGCATCAACTCCACATAAATGTCACAGTGGTTCTCTACCAGTCTAGAATATAACATTACATGAAATTTTGAATTCCATATTACTTGGTGTTGATTATATTAATGTGTGCATTGAACATTGAGTTGATTTACACATTCCATATATATACTACCATCCTTCATATAGTGTAACTACTCCCTAGTCTTCTATGTGATGTGATGGATGTTGCATCCATAGACATCATGTAGTCTACACTATAAACTAGTTATTATCTATAAATGAGGGTCATAATGGATGGTAAGAGACAATCATTTTCCTTATAAATATTTGATTTTGATCCACATATTATCCTAGCCTTTCTACACATATATTCAACATTTATTTCAAAGTATGGCAGGGTAATTGTACTTTCCCTAGGCTCATCTTGTTGATTAGAATGAAAGGACCCCATATGCCTTCCTTTATTGGTGACTTGCTTATTATTCACAAATATATTTTGGTCTCTCTAAGATGTCAATACACTCCTTTAATCTACATCAATGACCTAATTAAAATATTTTAAGCTTCTTGAGTTTCCATTTTCACTCCATTGGCTCCTTCTATTACAAGTTGTGTCTCCATTAGCACATTTTATTCCAAAGTTGCATATCATTTTTTTATACCTATATAGGGTTAAGATAATCTTAATCAGATCCTACACAAATCTCATAGGTAGATCCTAATATCCATGGTAATGAATACCTCCCATATGTATCTCCTACTGTCCATGGTGGTACATATTGGTCGAGTCTTTTTGTACACAAAATTAAGTCTAAAACCTGTATGATCCTTTCCCTAATTTGTTTTAAAAAGGGTATTTTTAATTATTTTTTAAATAAGTACATTTAGGGCCACCTTAGAGATTATATGGGGGAATTCCCTAAATATATGGAGGGATAGATCCAAGTGCCTACTATGACTATAGGTAGTTGTCATTGATTGAGATGGAGAGGGTGACTCTCTAGAGTATAGTCGGTGCTTGACCCCCTATCTCATTTATCTATAATTTACCATCTAAATGCCCTATATTATATTACAATTTTTGTTTAGGGACCACCACATATATTTGATACCCCATGGTAGGTAGGGTCTAAAGTGTAGCCCAAAGATAGTATATGCTTTTGGTATATATTAAATGGTGGTTATGTGAGTATCCTCTTTCATATAATTCAAACTACTATATGTTAAAAGATCATATATGTGATGTTTGATCCTTTTCTTGAATTATCCCATAAAAGATGAAAATTTATTGTATCCTAGAAAATATGAAAATTGATTCCATCCTAGTAAGTTACCAATTACATTTTCCCTTTTTTGTGGTAATTTTTTCTTTTTTATGGTGATTTTTTCCTTTTCTATGGTGTTATTATGTACCCATTGCACCATTTTAAGCATTATTTATAATATTTTACCCTAAAATATTGAGTCTCTTCATAATCCAATATTTCTTGTATGTCTAAGAATTATTTGATATCCTTTTTGATGAAAGGATATGAGTTTTTAGATTGTAGTAAATCCTTTGCATAAGACCCCTTCATGGCCTTTATTTGTTGCCATATCTTATGAAATACATATGATTGGGATTTTTTTTCATGTTTTAGTTTTCTTTGGTAATTGGTTTGATAATTATATTTCTATTCATAATGAATATCCTTCTAATTGCTACAATATTCCTCTTTAATTTAACTAAAAAGTGTAAATTTGACAATTTTTCCACTTAAGTGGAATGTTTTCCTTTTAGTTGCACATGTGGGTGATTAGGTAGTATAGTTAAAATTTATGTTTATTTTTGAGAGGTTCTTAATTTAAAATTGGATCCAATTCCTTATGGAAGGCTAGGTCTCTTTTTTTTAGTCAAGAGCATTTGAATTTTATGTTTTTTTAAAAACTAGACTTTTAATAGTAGAAAATTTAAAATCATTGTAACTTTTGATTGGAAACTCGAAATTGATTGTTGTTTTTTAAAAGTGTTTGTTTTTTCATGTTTATTCCATTGGAATAGATTATTTTTTAAAACACACTAAATTATAAAGTTTCAAAATGGGGAGGGGGGAGGGGGTTTGGTGTGTGTTTTTTATTTCACATTTAGTTCTATAATTTCCTTTCTTATATCATAGATTTTTGGTCATTTCTTCTACTTAATTAAAATATCATGAATGTAAAAACAATGTACAACTATCTCTAAGAAAAAAAATGATTCTATATGATAACCATGAATGATGAAACTCAACTTGTAGTAGCTGCAGATAAAAAAATGGTTTAACATATGTGATCAAGTGCATGGTTATCTTAGTTTGTCTATTTCTCCTAACTTATGTTTTCACATTGAATCTAATAAAACACCTAATTAAGTATGGACTACATTATAAAAAAATCTTTGGGAAACATGATGTGATGAAAGGTCATGTATTGGAGAATGAGCTCATCAGTTTAAGCCTAGGTAACTTTGATGCACTACAAGATTTCTTCATTAATTTTAAAGCACTAAGGTTGTAGTTAAAATAATGTGATATAGATAAGAAAAAAAATCAAATTATTCTATAATTTCTTCCAAATTAGTCCCATATTACTCTATGTTTATCTCCATTTTCTATGTAATAAAAAGTGTTCTAGGCACTACAAGGAAGACATTGTTGCCAACTTGACTTGAGAGTAAGAGCAGTTGATACATATGGGCACATTAAGTCAATAAAACCTCAATCACTATTCATAAAGAATGGGAAAGAGAAATCTTCAAATAATAAAGAGAAGAAACATAATAAAAAGGATAAAAAAACATCCCACCTCTAAATCAACCAATGAGAGCTCCTCTTCTAGTGTTAAGCCTACAAAAGAGAAGATCAAGTGTGGGTATTTCATCGATAAGAATTGTGAAATCATATTTTTTTTAAAATAAAATTTACCACCTAAAAATCCTTATTAATAAGAATAATATGGGTGTTGATGAGTCTATTAAACCATCTTCATCAACCCTAGAATCCTCTAAGGAAAATGATGATGTCAAATAAAAGGCAAAAGAAAAAAGTGAGAATAATCTAAAAGATAGGCCTTTAGTTTTAGTTATAGCTATGACTCATACATGGGTTATTGATTTTTTAGCATCACATCACATGGATTCTTCATAGTTGAGTTCAATTCCTTAGGATCATGTGACATGTCCATTATTCATTTGGGTAATGACACTTATACATAGGTTTTTAGGAGAGGGTCTGTTGAAGTGAGTGGAGGAACATTCAATAATGTTCTTAGTATTCCCTTAATTTTGAATAATCTCCCATCTTTTTATTAGATTACTCACCTTGGTCTAGGCGTGTGAGTTGAGTTCACTCTAAATTTAGTATATGTAAATCATTAAACTTGAATGTATATATTATCACATTTTGTGCCTGACTCTCCTTTATATTCTTCTTCATCAAATTCACCTGGACTTGATGACATTTATAATTTTGAGCTCATATATGATGTTGATGACTTTTCATCTATCATAGTTTACCATATTAGTGATGGTTATACACCTCCACCATCTTCTTTTCACTTTCTAGATATTGGGGAGTTATTTCTAGAGTCACCTACTTTTGGTCCACTTTGAAATTTATAGGGAGCATGTACTTTGATTTAGTACTCATCAGACATTGGGTAGTATTCTATTCAGTTACAAGGCATTCCACATTATTTCTTTTCCTTTTTTTTAGATAATCCATCATTGTATGGATCAATTGGCCCATCTACTATAGATGAGGATCATAGTTACTTGTATAAGGACTACACCTTAGTTAGAGATCCATCAAGGACTTAGTAGACACATTCACTATTCTAGGGTGATTCTCTCTGCATTGCATCTACTACTTATCCAAAGTCACTCAAGAGGGATCCTTTATAAGATACAGGGTGACTACAAATAATTGTAGCTTCTATTGGGAATTTTTAGCCATATTTTCTTATTTTTTCTCTCTTTTGGGTTTTTTTTTTCATACGAGTTTTCTCCTTTTCTCCACTTTATGAGAGTTACTTTGTACATGGATACCTCATCAAGCCTTATTTTTATGACCCGTTTCTCTACCCACCTAAGATATGCTTATAGGGGGTTTTAATGTAGGTATTTATTTTCCTTTTGTTTTTTATTTGGATTATTCCTACACACATAGATCATTCCTCCACCTTAGTTAGATTGCTTAGGTTTAATAGGGAGTTACTCTTTTTCTTTATAATTAACTAGTGGATGTTACTCTTTGATTGGTCATTATAAACTTAGGATTTACATGCTTATTCTAGGCCTTTATCATCTTTCATGGAAAAGTTACACATTACTCTCCTATTTGTACATCTCTTTGTGAGCAATTTTAGATATTTGATTATGTTGAATGTTTTCTCTTATTTTGTGTAATATTATCTTACCTATTTACAATAACATATATGCAATAATTTGTTCTTAATTAAAAAATTTATGCATTTTGTGGAACTAGGGATCCTAGCTAATGCTCTGAAAACAAAAAATTCTTCCAAATAATTTGTATAATTTCTTATAATATCTCTTTTATTCATAATCTCTTTGATATAATTTTTATAGCTACTCAATATTTCTCCTCTATGTATATACTCACTCCTTCATGGTTGCTTTCTATCATTTTCAAATGACATGGGTATGGAATTTCATCTAAGGTGTTCATATCCTCATGTGTTCTATTTAGGTTTGATATTTTAAACAAGATGTAATTTTTTATCTCCTTTTTTTCTTCTTCTCTATCATTTTGTTTTAAATTTACTTCTTCACTTTTTCCCTCATCATTAATCACATTGACCTTCTTATCTTTTAAATAAATAATGTTTTAATATTTTTAATTATATTTTTATATACTCTCTATA
Source organism: Torreya grandis (assembly GCA_037957365.1). Classification (NCBI taxonomy): domain Eukaryota; kingdom Viridiplantae; phylum Streptophyta; class Pinopsida; order Cupressales; family Taxaceae; genus Torreya; species Torreya grandis. The sequence continues at coordinate 2,633,411 of JARHVA010001647.1, read as the reverse complement.
GTTTAATTTATTCTATATTCACCATGTTCCTCCACATTTTCTCATATATTATCTTCTTCATTATCTTTTCTCATTTATCTTGTGTGTTCTTTATTTCATATATTTAATATTATAAATTATCTACTACATTCTCATATTATTATCTTATTTCTATTATCCTTAAAGATTCATATTATCCTTTCCATTGGTATTCCACTCCCAAGGTTTGAACAACCTCCTCTTATTCATATTATTTCCATTTCCTTCAATTCATTTCTCATCTCTCTCATTCTCTTATTTTATCTAATTCACTTCTAACATATTTTTTTATCCATTCTCTTCCCATCACCCTTTAGTGTTATATGTTTGAAACATTAGTGATATTTTTTTCATTTAATTTTGTTAATGTATCTTAGCTCTCTTCTTTTTCAATATGTTATTTTTCTTCTAAGTGTTCATTTTTACCAGTTAAAGTTATTCCTCTATATTATAAATATTTTCACTATTTGATTCTCTTATAGCATTAACCATTTATCTCAAGTAATTTGTCTAACTCTTTCTTCTCTTTCTATCCTATGTTTTTGTTTCCTCTCTTCTATCTCAATTCTCATCTCTTATAATCTTTTATTCTCCTCTTATAATTTTTTAGTCTCTTCTTATAATATCAATATTTTGAATATGTTTTTTCTCCTTATTTTTCCTATACATCTTCTTTCATTTAACCCCCCCCCGACCATTAGAAAAAAATTATCTAGGTCACATCCATTAAATATCCCTATCTTTCCTCACAGCATTCATTAGTTTCATGGGAATATAAGTAAATTCATTATTTATTCATGATAATGCATTTTTTGTAAATAGTATGTACATGAGATATGGCACTCTTTCCAAAAATATCCTTCTATCTCATTATAATAACTTAGATTTATTTTCATCAAAATAGATCCAACCTTGGATGGCCAAAATTGTAATAATTGATTCTAATGTTTTCTTTAAAACTAGTATTTAATTATCCTTATCTAAGGATCATATATTTCCTCTATAGATACTGAAATATAATACTAGATACTCATTAATGTCATTTTTTTACCTACCTTCACCTTAAGTGACTTGTGCATACACATATGGATCTCATTCACCCTTATCTCACACTTACATTCTTTCCATGGGTATGATATTATTATTTTGGTGGGATTCACCTACAAGAATTCCATAGTCTATGACAACTAAGTAAATTATCATAATTAAAAATATATAAATCATCAAATAAATATTCTTGCCTTCTAGACATAACTAATAGAATCAGATGATTTTAGAATTATAATTCCTTACAAGTCTGATAGTCTTACCTTGTGCTAATAAAATATTACTTTTCAAATTAAAATCCTTCTTATGGGTTAGTATGTATATTTTTCATGTCTTTGGTGTGAAATTTTACCCAAAGAGTCTCATATAAATAAATAATATGCACAATCCTATTACCCATAGTAAACACTTATCAAGAATACTCAAAAACTTGCACATTCAAAGGGATTGAATTATTATTCCTAATTCAAATATCAATACTAAGGAATGTATATTATCTAACTCTAAGTCACATCAAACCAAAGAATAAATTTTCATTTTCCAAGTCTCAAAAGTTAGATCACATATTGCATATATTCAATGAGAACTAATGCACACATTCACCTAATGGGAAGAACTACATGCAGTTTGACTTTCCTCTTCAGAGTATTCGATATGTAGGTATTTTTCAACCATTCATAGAGAGTGGTTGAGTTAAACTCAACCTACATTATTTCCCCTTTTTTAGACCAAAACCTATTTTTGAAAGTGGACTTAAGGTTTTATGAGAAGGAGATAAGTTTCTAGGTATTATGCACACATTCAACCCTCAGGATCACACATAAAAACATAATATAATTAGGCACATCATCCATCCCAAATAGAGAATAAAATAATATAGAGACGAAACCATCAGATTCAATCACTAGGGTCAACCTATTCCAACCCTAAATTGATAATGTTTCCCTTAGGTTCCTCCCTTATTTTTAGTGTTTCAATTTTTTATCTTAGGGTTTATATTCTAATTTTCTATTTTACTTCATTCACAATATTATGCATGGATATTATGGATATACATAGCTTATATTTTTTTTAATCCATCTATGATTGTAATCATTACATATTTTTTCCTTTAATATGAAAAATTTATAACAACCATGTAATACCATGGATCAAATATGCATGCACTGATAAGGATAAAATAAATAATGAACAATCTCAAACCTACAATAATTCATGTTATTATAACAATAAATTTGAGTTGTTTCCCATTACCACTTGATGCCAAAAGGCCTACCTAACTCAATTTTTTCCTCTTTCCTCTCACCCTCTTCATGGAACTTGTATGATTATTAAATATAAAATTTATTGTGAAATAAGTATATACGCATAATAGTTTTAAAATTTATCAATTATTAATGATTTATCTCTTGCAAGAATCCATCAAGTCTCAATCTCTCTAAGAACATGCCGTAAAGGGTGCACCAAGAAATGGGTTGGAAAACCATTAGTGATTCTAAATATTATTGCTTTTATGCCACCACTTAAAACCAACATAAACCTCTCCTATACATTTCCCTAAGCTTTGAAACCTCCCTTACACACACTTCCAAGAAATTCACCACCTCAAACAACTCCTATCTAAGCCAAAACCTATATTTGTCATTTATCATAAAAATTCCACATGGATTGAACCCATTCTTAAAACATAAGCACTTTATGGGATTAGGTCGACCCTAGATGACCTAGCCTTTGATGTAACTAATTTATTAATTAAATAACATTGTTGATTGGATTGAATCTATCAACTAAAACTTTAGAAGAGTTTAGGGTTAGATATAGCTATATAAACACATATTTTTTCCATTTCATTAAAGAGATAGAGTTAATCATTTATTTTCACATATGATTATCTACCATTCTACTTGAGGATTCATTGCTCATGGTTTCATACTACATTTAGAGAATAGAATCTTGGATTGTGAGATAAGTCTTTTAGATGCATAGGATAATTTATGTACCCAAGAGCTTACCTATATTTTCTATCCTTAAAAACCATAACAACCTCTTGAAAAACACCATTGGCTAAGGGAAATATTGAGATTTGATGAGTTTTTCTTCAAGGTAAGTATTCCTAACTCTTGATCCTCTTTATTAAGTAGATAGATTTAAATTTTTTAGCTTATGAATATGTTTATCTCTCCATAAATTAAGATTGCCTATACATTAACTTGAGTAGAGGTATTATTTTCATGTTTACTTTTATGTTTATTACCCCCATTTTGTGCCACATGATTTGGTGAGCACTAGATTAGTTTTAATTTAATTTATCATTTAAGTTGATAAGAAAACATAAGAGTTTTCTAGGGTTATTTTGTGGTATTTCTTAACTATAGACTTTGGAACCCTCTCAAGCGATATTGTGTGGTAAGATACCTCTTAGTTAGGTCTAGTAGATTGATATTGGTCATGACCCTAATTGTTTATATATACTAATAATTGGAAGGGATAGTTTGATTTATCTTATCCAAGCTAGGATTGATTTGTAGATAAACTTCACTTTCCCATGTGTACATTCTAGTGAGCTTGAAGTGAAACTAAACCTTGTAGCTTTTATTCCATGCCTTCGTTTATTATCATTCATTATATATTTAAATTTTACATTACTAAATAAAATATATCAAATAGGTCTAACATTATATATATAGGTTTAACACAGAATCACTTTGATTGACTCTATATTAGTTTATGTAGGTCATCTTCAACCACAAGTAACTAGATTGATCGATTCAACTCAATTCATTGTTTTACATATAGTTTTTTAGACCAAGTTGACTCTATTAGGAAGATAAAAATATTCATTTAGACAACATAGTATAAAAATAGTAATTTTAATATCTTATAAATTATCAGGTTTTTCTCACCATCTTGGTCATTTCCATTATTCATTTACAATCATATTTTTCATAGTTTTCAGTATATAAAACTGCAACTCTATAACGAACTAGGTTGACTAGATTGACATAGTTTTGTAGCTTGCTTTCCTACCTAGAAGAATTAGTCAACTTATTTGACTGTGTTCTTATAGATCTTGCTTCAATAGATATAATATACCCAACCATTTATGTCTTTTAATATTTCCATACTTGGTCATCTAAATTGATAGTTTACTCTTCAAGAAAAGGAATTAACTCATCTTATTAGTAACTAATTCAATTTTCATTTGTGTTGCTTTCTTGATTATAGTAGCACACATAGACTAAATAGGAAGTTTTAATTTATCTATTTAGTCAAGCTATTTTTATTTTTCACACACTTCCAAACCACATAATATCAAAAATCATTAAAAAATTTATATCCGAGGTCTACTTGTATGCAAAGGGAAATGTAACTAATCTATAAATCAATCCTACCTCAGATAAGATCAATCCTACTTACACTTTCAATTGTTGATACATTATATATTCGAGGTCATGACAAATATGTATATACTAGACCTATAATTTCTTATAATTTAAGTTATATTTTATATTTATACTTTCAAAAATTTTGAGAGTGGTTTCAGACCTCTAGGAGATATAATGCAAATTATAGATTTTTGAGGGTCCTATTGGATTTCATAGTTAGCCATATTTTAAGATTTTAGGATCTCAGGCAAGAATCATAAGAGGTAAATTGATAGATACTATAAGGAAGTTGGAAAAATGGTAGGAATGATACAAATCCACAATAATGTTATGAAGCACCAATGTTATGCCCACCCCTTTCCTAGTGCACCCTTTAAGGCATGCACTCAAAGATATTGAAACTTGATAGGTTCCTCTAAGAGAAAAAGTGTTAGTAAGTGGTAAATTTAATAAAGAAATTATGTGTATACACTAACTACTTGATTTCATCACCAAGGGGGAAACCAACATGGTTTTTTAGCCAAGTATAAATATGTGGTTGATGGTATATGTTGGCAAAGCACTTGGTACCCTTATCATTGTAGGATTGTGAAGTGAGGGGGTAGACCCAAATACCAGGATAATATCATCACTAATACAAATCCATTTCAATATTAACTACTTGAATCCATCCTTAGATTGCTTTTCTAATTCCCTTTTATAGACAACTCTATATCACATTTATTTCTAAAAATGATAATTTAAACCATTTAGGAATGACCACATAGATTAGAATTTATATTTTTGTTGCTTTATCTCCAATAATTATATGTTGTATTACAAAAAATTTATTAGATAGTATTGGTACAAGGTTTGTGGTGTGTGTCACAACTCGATCGACTAGATCAACATAGGTTTTTATGTGTTTTTTTCAAATATTATACAAAATAACACTAGATCATCTATAGTCATAACTATCAAAACTTGTCTCTACCTTAAGAACATAGTTGATATACTTGAATATATATCCTACAATATCTATTTTTCCATAGAACATAGTCATTATATTTGACCCAATCTCTTACAAACTACTTGTTTAATTTTCCTTTAACACACAGTTGACGTATCTGATTATGTGTCTTTTAGAATTCCTCAATTTTACCATATATATAACATAGTCAACCAATTTGAATATGTCTTTTATAACATGTCATGTATAAATTCTTAAAAGATAATATCAATTTGTTTGACCTAGTATCCTACCAATTAACCTTCATGTTTTACCAAGTTTTTAGTTTACTCCTTCATCATGAATTTCTTATTTGATAATAATACATAATTGAATCAAATAAACATGATGAGTTTTATCAATCCCAATAGGTTTCTTAAAACACATGTTGTGACACCCACCATGGATCAAATCAATACCCATGTTTCCACCTACACTACCAACTATGGGACTCTTCCTCATTCTTCCTCAAAACTCAACCCCTTATTTTCTTTAGAAGATGAGTGTGATCTTGAATACATAATGGAAATTCTATTTTTCTTCAATGAAAAGCCTCAACATAGATGAAAATATCCTACAAACCTCTATAATCTCCTAATAAGACCTCATATAAGAGAACCCGATTCACCTTCCCATAACTTTTCCCAAGGATTTGAGGCAAGCCCTTTCTTTGCATCCCAACATTTCCCCTCTATAATTTATCCTTTCCACACCATGACATCTACTAGTATTTATGATCATGGCATGGTGCTATTTCACATTATTATATTTTATTATTTGTATTGGAATTTTGATGCATTTATATATCCTATACTTTTGACTATCTATCAAAAATGATTTCAATTATTTATTTTTCATGAACCATTATATTATGATTTATGTCTTTTACACAGTTTCATTATCTTTCATTTTTTCTCATCTTATTCTCATTATTTTCATGAATTCAAACTTCTAATTATGGTTTCACTTCTTTCATTGATTCCTTTATTTTCTTTATGATGATTTTTTGCTTTCTTTTATAGTTAAATGAATATAATTATTATTGTGACTTGGTTATGAAACCCTGATTCACTTAATATTTTATCTCTACCATATGATTAGTTAGCAAACAATACTTATCATTGTACTACTACTATACACTGATCTATTTAGATATCCTTTATTACCTTATTTTATTTTCACATACTAAGCATACATATGCTTAAAACTTGAGATTACATACCTAGTTCATAGGTAAGACTAAGTTGTCTAGTTAGTCATATCACTGGTTACCTAGGTTCCTTTAACCAAAATCTAAATTTAATCCATGTGTATAAATTTTATCACTCATGTTGGTTATTTTAAACCCATACAAAGGAAGAATCACAAAATATATAAAAAAATTTAAATTAATATCATTTAAACAAAATTAAATGATTAGAAAGGCAACATACAATCTAAAATTCTAATCAAATCAAAAGATGTGATTTACTATTTTTAGCACATCTCTTATTTCTAGACAAAGATAAAACTCCAAAGTTAGCCTCATGATAGATCTGAGTTACATTGGAGTACGGTAGGATAGTAGATTAGGATAGGAAAATGAAAATATCTATAATTATACCTACTTTCTCACACAAGAACCCAAACTTCACATTAGATCAATGACTATAAGAGGTATTATGAAGTAAGGAATGTGTTGTGGGAAGGTAGGACCATTTTAATTTCATTTTTCATATAACCTTTAGGATTTTTTCTTAGTATCCCACCTATTTTCCTATACATGTTTGTTCTTATTGTGAGAAGGTATACTTTATATTTTGATAGTCACTAAACTCTTAATGTTTTTCCTTCTTACCTAGTATGCCTCATGTTTACTAAGGTTTTCTCATCAAATGCCTATGTTATGCTTTTTATATTCCCTATTTAATTACAATAATCCTAATATTTCCCCTCGAAGAATATTGTTTTGTTAAATAATCATGCTCCCTAGGTTTTCCCTTTGTGATTTGCATTGTAAGACCTTGGATAAGACCAGACATTCCTCAAAAAATAGTTCCTTATCATCCCCCTTACTACCATTAACCTCATTGGTGTTTACCTTGTGAGTTGCATTATAAGACCATGGATAAGACTAGGATTTTCTCACAAATTACCAAATGAAAACATCTTTACATTATTCCCACATTTATCTCGACCTCAATGGTGTTCCCTTTTTGAGTTATAGTGTAAGACCTTGGATAGGACTAGGCCCTCCTCATAGATATATTATAATAAATAATTCATACTATAACCAAGTCACAATAAAATAACATGATTAAAATTTGAGATAATTTGTGTTAAATTATGATTTATTTAGTATGTTTTATGCTTACTTCATAAACACTTCACTTTTATCTTCTTATTTTTTTATTGTTGATCCAAAACTTAGAATTTTTGGTTGATAAATATCTCAATAGCATAGAAATAACACATTAACAATGAATTCTCTGAGAAGAGATGTAGTATTACTCAAGATCGCAATACAAATATATGCTTATCTCTGGGAAGAGATGTCTGTCTTCACATTTTGGGTTACCTCTTAATTTATACACATTTTGAAAGAATGGGGAGGATTTGGAAGGTCACCAAACTCAAGGGAGATTAAGTGGTTTGACTTCCAAGATTTAAAACAATATAGAATTTGAGGAATTACTATTTTTATAAACTTACTATTTTTAGACTACACTACTAAAATTGAAATTTGAGGCACTTCTATTGGGTTTTTTGGGGTCAAAATTCATTTAGAAAATATCATGCCATTTCATGACATTCTCCTCATTCTTAGCTTTCCAACAGTTTAAACGGTGAGTCAATTGGAGCTACGGTGCAAATGTTATGGCTCCCAAAAGATCTGTCATCAATTGGGGTGGAACTATCACTCAAATTGTTGACTAAATTGGTGCCTAGATCATTCCTCCCTCCTTGAAAATAAATGCTACCCATTACATCAATGCTCCCCATCAGGTATGGTAGTTGTTTCTTGATTTGATTCTCTGTGAGACACTCACCTTGATGGCTAAGTTGGCCCCTTTTGACCACTCGATAAAGTGGAATAGAGCATCCTCTTGTTTTCTTCATCTAGGTATCCACAATCTAATCCTCTTCTACTGGAGAAAAACTCTGTGGATCAAGCTCATCAATGTCTAGTTGTTATGCTACAACTAAAGTGTCTAATAGAGGTGGGTGATATGGTTTGAGGAGTTACACATTAAATATTGGATGCAGACCAAGGTAGGCTGGTAGGTTTAACTCAAAAGCATTTTATCCAGCTCTTCTGGTGATGGTGTAGGGACCATATCATATAGGCCAAATCTTTCTATGTGGGCTTGCAAGTCATTCCTTCTAAATCCACAACCAAACCTTGTCACCCATAGCAAAATGGTGTGCAATTGTATGTTTGTCATGGTGTTGCTTATACTTCTAATTCATCTTCTCCATGATGTCATGAACTTGTTGCTAGATGTGTTGCATTTTTTCAATAAACTTTGCTACTTTTGCTACCTTAGATCTTCCATGAGGTGTGTATTCCATGGTGGAAAATGGAATAGCTATATCAATTGGTGCCATGGGCTGGAACCCAAAGCATACCTGATTGTATCCATTTTGTATGAAAAGAAGACCCTCATCCCATGTGCATGGATGTTTGGAGTGATACATCTAAATCATGTGAACAATCAATTGGTTTACCACCTCTATTTGACCATCAATTTATGGATGGAAGGCTTTGGACTTCATCAACTTAGTATCCATCATCTTCCATAGAGTGGACCAAAAGCTGCTTAGGAACTTGCTATCTCGATCTAAGACAATGGACTTGGGGAGACCAAAATGGAGCCATACATGATTAAAATATAGTTGAGTAGTTTCCTTAGCAGATATATTTTTCTTACAAGTAATCATGATAGCCATTTTTGAAAAATGATCAACTACCACAAAAATATAGTCCTTACCATGTTTTAAACTGGGCAAACCTGAGAGAAAATCCATTGAGATAGATTCCCAAGGCCTGGTTGGTTCTGGTAATGGCATGTAAAATCCTTGCTTCTTATTTTTTGGCTTAGCTATCACACATGGGGTGTAATATTTGAGATATCTTTCCACATCCTTTCACATATGGGGCTAGTAAAAGTGTTTTTGAAGAACTACCAATGTCTTTTCAATACCAAAGTGTCTAGTTATCCTACTGAAGTGTGCTTCCCATATCATCTTTTGTTGCTCTGCAACTAGAATACAAATGTGCCCCATATGACAGAGGAAATTATCTTGCAAATAGAAATCAAAAACATGTTTACCTTTTTTAAGTGCTTGATATGTATCAACAAAGGTAGGATTTACTTCATATAAAACACCCCAAGTGGCAGTCTCATGTCCGCACAGGTCAAGAACTATTGTGAGTGCAATAATTGGTGGGTGGCTTAGACAGTTTATAGCTATATTTGAGCTCACCTTTTTGTGTTTGATTATCAGGTGGAATTGTTGAGGATATGTGGCCCACTTTTGGTGCCTCTCATTTCATAGTTTGCTTTGCATTTTTATGAATTCCAATGGTTTGTGGTCAGTGTGGATGACCGTTTCTTTCCCTAAGATGTAGTGTTTCCATTATTTTCAAGCTTACACAATGGCATAGAGCTCCTTATCATATGTTGGATGTTTCCTGACTATATCAGTGAAAGTTTCACTATGATATGCAACAAGATGGCCATGTCACATGATGATAACTCCCATGGAATATTTAGATGCATCTGTCATCAACTCAAAAGGTTGATGCAAATCTAGCAAGGCAAGAACAAGGGTTGAGCAAAGTCTATTCTTCAAATTCTCATACACAACCCACAGTCAAAGAGGGCAAAGAAGAAATTGTAGATGTTGAGCCTAACACCATTGTCACTTCATCATAGACCCATGAGGAAAGACCAGATGACAAGGAAATATTGTTTCACTCCAAATTATGGGTAAAATGTAAGCCTTTACATTTCATTCTTGATAGTGGGATTCAAAAGAATTTAATTTTTGCTAAAGTTGTGAAAATTATAAATCTATCCATGAAGCCTCATCTAAAGCCCTACAGTATTGGATGGTTGAGCCCAAGAAGAGACCTCCATGTCACCCATCAGTGTCTTCTTTCATATGCTATAAAACCATTCCAAGATGAAGTCTTGTGTGATGTGGTCAATCTAGATGTTTGTGATGTACTCCTTGGTTAGTTTTTCATGTATGAGCGACATGGCATCTATGAATCATGAACTTGAAAGATCACCCTCACTCATGGAACATGGCACTATAGGGTACCAAAAGTACCATCTCCCACATCTATCTCCCTAATCAGTGTTAAGAAATGCAAGAGATTGGTGGAGAAAATAAAGCAATTTGTTCTCATGGTGGTCAAACCACAGAAATCCAAGAAGGCTGATGTTGCAGTCTTGACTACACAATCTACACAACAATAGAAGTAGATAGGATGAATCATAGGAGAATATAATGACTTATTCAAGTCACCCACAGGAGTTCCACTGCATTGTTAGGTAAAACATTCTATCAATTTAATCCTAGGATCACCTTTGCCTAACAGAATGATCCATATCCCTTTTCAGGGATATGTCTCCCCACTAAGGCAATCATCGCACACCACGTGTCTAACCAGGAATCACCTTGAGTGCTTTAGTGGCTAGCCTATATGGGGATCTAAAAGAAGACCCATATCACTCCAAATCTTTTGGTGTGATGGCTAGTCCTCTATTAGTATCAGAGATCCACATCCCTTCTTAGGGATACATCTCCCCATTGAGGCAATCATCACACACCACATGTCCAATTGGGAATCACCTCAGGTGCTTTAGTGGCTGGCCTATATGGGGATCTAAAAGAGGACCCAGATCACTCTAGATCTTTTGGTATGATAGCCAATCCTCTATTGATACCAATAGAGGACTGGCCATCAACCAAAAGCTCTAGAGTGATCTAGGTCCTCTTCCAAACCACTATATGGCCTAGGGACTAAAGCACCTGAGGTGGAACCCAGTTAGATACATGGTAGAAGTGTATTGTTATCCCTGAGAAGGGATGTATGGATCATGCCCACTAGCTTTCATGGGACTTGACCTTGAGACCTAGATCTGATACAAATAAAAGGACTAGCCATCATGCCAAAAGCTCTAGAATGATCTAGGTCCTCTTCCAAACCACTATATGACCTAGGGACTGAAGCACCTGAGGTGGAACCCAGTCGGACACATGGCAGTAGTGTATCGCTATCCCTGAGAAGGGATGTATGGATCAATTGTGTATATGTTTAAAATAATTTTATTAAATTTATCTTACTTCCCATCTTGATTTAATATAATTGACTAACTTATCATTCATTTTTATACCATTGGTTTTCACATGTTTTCCACTTTATTAAAAAAATCATGCTTTCCAACTTGATATAGTATGAATTATATTTGTTTTAATATGGTACAACTATTATACATGGTTTGAAAATATTTGTAACTTGTTACTTTATCATTTTTGGTTTCTCATATTTATTCATCTTTTTTTTAGCATTTCCCATCATGATATAGTGTGTATTACATTTTATGATTATTTATACTTTTCCAAATCATTTTGATTTTATTTTTAACCATGCATGTATATCACATAATTCTATAAAATAAAACATAAATCACATATTTCCCATAGCATATACAAAAAAATTAAAATACATGTGCTAGAAAGGAAATGCATCCATATATCCATCCATAGACAAATACAACTCATAGACTAAAAAATGTCCATATCAATATATATACCATGAGTTTTACATAATATAATATAAAATACATAGCTATAGATATAAATTTGTGCTCCATCATGTTTATCCTATGGTTGAGCCTTGCTACCCATGGATGCCAATGACTGACCCCTATGAATGGTATATTATAATGAGGTGGTATAGGATCTCAAATTATTGATATATCCCTATAGTTTGGGCACCTAGGCATGCACATGTCCCAGATCTATAATGGTCTCCATATGGGTGGTTCACTCCTATGCCAACACCTATCAATATGGGACCTTTCCATCTCATACTAATGTAAGTGGTTATGATCCACCATCTCCTCATGTCTACAGATGTTGAGCAACCTCCTCAAATAATTTAGACCAACTAGCATAAGTTGGGGTACATGGTAGCATATGGTATACCAAGGTAGATGGATTATAATGAAATAACACCCCATGAAAAATATGATGGTGTGTAGTTATAATCATAACTCCCCATATTATCTCCTCCACTTTAGAACCTAAAAATAAAAACCAAATATACATTATATCTTATGTATATATCCCAAACAATCTATCACTAAATACATAACCAATAATGTAATTAGTGATCTATGTCAAAATATTATTAAATCAAAAATGTTTCTCACCAGTTTTGGTGTTGCCAACGATGGTTTCCCCATTAACTTGACCATTGAGCACATCCTTTATTAGCTACCTATGTACAAGTACAAATCCTAGAGTCACCACATAAACTCATCATGATCACCTCCAAATTGGCCTCTCTATCAACTAAATATGTATTATAATCACTATAAGATCACCATATATAACTACTTACACTTGTGTCCCCTCTCATTGATGGTACCTCTATCTCTTATGAGATCAAGGAAGGCACTATAACCCTTATTATGTCTCCACTCTTATGTCCTCACCCTTACCAACCATAATCATAACATCCTCTACACTAGGCCTTGTCACCTCTTGTGATGTCCCTAACCTATCTATGGTCTCATCTACCAAGGCCTAATAATAGCTATCTTTGTAGGCACATTTATGCCTCCTCTCCCTTTTGGAAGTCTAGCATGTCATGCCATATAATTATGCACTACTTGAGGGGATATAAAAGTGGTAAGCCTAGATTATTATATACATGACCTACTAGATGTGGCTACACCCATGAAGTATAATGAATCATGATCTAAACTTATGCTAAACTAGTAGTAATAGTCACCCATGTTAGCCATAAGGCATCAATATTAGTGTAATGATACCACATTATCTTCCCTCACATCACAATCTTTAAAGATGAGAGATGGGGAATGACATAAACTACATGATCCTACCTCCATCGTACCATCCAAGGTAACCTATCATAAATTTCATGGGGAAACCCATTTAGCCCAAACATAGGGAATCTCTTATATATCCATGCACTCAAAAAAAATATGGGGCCCATCATCTTTTTCCCCTGGGTCAGCATACCATACATATCATGCATGAGCTATACCTAAATGATAGAGCCTAAATGATACAATGCACCCTATTCTAGGATGTACTAATATAAGGTTATTTCATATAGTGGTACCTTCCCATATGACTTGTGACATAGCACACTTGTTATCACAAGTCCTATCAAGGCCTTCTAAATATCCAAAATGGTTGATATATACACATCAAACAAACTAAACTACAACCTAGGATAAATCCTATTTGATCCTCTCACCCAATAGGCTAAGTTTCACCTCTCATCCTCCATCTTTGGTGCATCACATATGATAGGAGTCCCAACAATGAGAAGACAAAGAAATACATGGACATCCTCCAAGGTGATGCCCACCTCTATGGTCTTTCCCTCCACCTCCCATTAGAAAGTGTTGTTCAATTCCTCCCATGCTCCTAGGAACATGATGACTAGATCAACACTAAGTGGGATCCTCCTCATCTCCATGATGCCTCCAAATCCCAAGGAAATTAATTGATCTTGATCCACATTTTATAATATCTTTAATAAATTTGGTAGCTAGTATGTGTTGATGCCTAAATGTGTACCACAGGTGCCGAGAGTGTTTAGAAAACTCTTCTCATTTTAGAATTTAGATAATTCAATGAATGAGTTACATGTTGTGATAATCCTATTATCTATTGGTGGAATAGAGGCATAAAAAGTGAATTCTTCATAATATTTATAAAATTTGGTGGTTGGGAGCCACCATGGGCAAATAGTAGATCTATGTAAAATATGCAATATCCTATGCTAAAAATTTGAATTATGATCAAGAACTAATCTAAGGACTAATCTAAGATGGATATTTAAAATGACCATTACACTAAGGTGATCTAGTCTAAAAAGAAGTAAAAGGAAGGGTAGGGAATAAAGAATGATGTCGATGGTCTTTGTAATAGACATTATGACAAAGTTCAAATACCATATGAATATGACTTTGACCAATGTATGAAGTGAAACAACTTAAGCCCAAATCACAAAATACATCAAGCAAGCTTCTAAGGAAGGTATGAAATGATGTAAATAGGAACTAGACTCACTTTAAAGATTCACTCCTATAAGAAAACAACATTAGAACAAATGCAAAAGAAGTAAAAAAATGAAATAATCCTAAGATCTTTTAACTAATCTAGCATGAGCACAAATTAGCAACTCTAAATTAAAGATACACATTTAGAATCCATATGAACCATTTAAATCTAAAAGTGAAACTAGACAACTAGGAGATAAACCATATAACACTTCACACAAGAAAATACTAGACAATATTTGAAGAATTCCTTGCTTATATTAACTTCTCAAAGTTTACAAAGTAATTTTGTCCTAAGAACTCCTTATGCTTTTGAAAATTGATAATTCTCCTTTTATAAGGTATGATAAATATTGTTAGTCAGTCATAATCTAATTACATTTGTACAAGTGTATAGGATAGGTATCCTTTCTATTACATTCTAAAAAAAATGATCTTTTCTAATGAACTAACCTATAAGCAATATGATCTTACAAATTACACATGTATATACAAAAGAATATCATATTTTAAAATATTATACAAAGCTAGTTATAAAATCAATATTCCTATTTCATTGATATTTGGGACCCTTATGCTGTTGAAGTTCTAAGTTAGTACTGTAGGGTCTTCTTTGTTCATTGATGCTACCTAATATAGGCATGGTCCCATATTTAAGCTACTCAAGGATTTTGGATGGGTCCTCTAGTTATTTCAAATCCTTTTAAACTACTCACCAATGGATAATAGCTCAATTAATTTATAAAATTAATAATTCAATCTCTCCTTGGGTTAATTATAATGCTCATAGGGTTCAGTTATGGTCTTTGTCTCACCAAGGTATTCTTGTAGGCTCCAACAATGTTCTAATAATAGTCACTAGTTTGGACACTGTGAGCTTAAATCTTAACCTTTACATCGCCAAGTCTATAGGGTCTCTAATTTGGCCTATTAAACTCACATGACTTTGATGTGGCATTTTTATAGCATCCCCATGTTATTCTATTCATCACTATTCAAAATATGACCATTGCTTTTGAATTTGGATCCTAGTAACTGTCTTAGAATTGATGTCTACATGAGCATCATTTGATGTTCTTGGGAACATCTTTGATGGTCACATGACCATCAATTTTAAATACATGATCAAGGCCCTTTACTATGTTAAATTTGATGTCTACATGACCATAATTTAACATTGATTGCAACATCTTTGATGATCATGTGACCATTAAATTTAAACACATCTGGGGGACCATTTATTATGTTAAAATTTATGTCTACATAACCATTGTTTGATGTCCATGGGAATGTCTTTGATGATCACATGACTATTTACTTTAAACACATTATGGGGATTGTTCGCCAAGCCTACCTCTTATCATTTTCTAGTTTGTTATGCACTTTGTGTGTGTCATGCATCAACTGCTTGGTGCTTCTACTCTTTGAAATGGGGATCTAAGGCTATGCCACTTGGCAATCCCATAAGAGATCAGAGCTTTGCTAAAAAAAAATTATCTCACTCCATTTGATCTTGGTCCTCCACTTAGATGTGGGATATCGTTCCTACATAGAAGAATGAAAATTAAGCTTGAGACTTAGGATAAAAGGATTAAGTTAAGTTGTAAACATAATATATGGGACCCCATGAATTTAAAAGGACCTAACATAATGACTTTGGACCATGGTTTATTTGTATTAATAAATATGAATATTTTAGTATAAATTTTTTAATGTAAGTCTAAAACATATAAAAAGGACCTTGTGAATTTAAGAAGACCTAGGAATGAAGATTTTGGACCA
Organism: Torreya grandis; assembly: GCA_037957365.1. Taxonomy (NCBI): domain Eukaryota; kingdom Viridiplantae; phylum Streptophyta; class Pinopsida; order Cupressales; family Taxaceae; genus Torreya; species Torreya grandis. The sequence continues at coordinate 2,616,873 of JARHVA010001647.1, read as the reverse complement.
AGGCTATAAACATAGAACAAAAATGACCCCACAAATAATGAAGATAGTGTAAATATTTTAACCTAAGATTTTTAAGATAGGCTAAACATAAAAAAAAAAGACCCTATAGAATATGACTTAGCATAAGGTCTTAACCTAAGGTTTCATTGTATAAATAAATATGATGGAACTTTAGGATAAGGCCTTAGGCTAAGTAATAAAAGTGACCCTACATTTTTAGTTGGAACAAGCTAAGATAAAAGGGATCATGGATTAGGAGATATATAAAGGGACCAAATGTGAATTTTTAGCTTAAGGTTTGGTTGTGTTGAAAAAAAATGACCAAGATTTAGGATAAAAATTAAACTAAGCCTATGGAATTTAAATTATTCTCACTTAAATTTAAATAAAAGATCTTACCAATTTTAAATTTGAATTGAAAGGTTAGAAAAAATATTATACATTCATAATTAGGATTAAACATCAAAACCTCAGTCATGTTATATGTCTGCTTTGATTCCACCTACTTATTGCCAGAGGCTTTAGAGGATAACTTCTAGGTTTATGATGTTAATCATTAACATTGACTTTAATCATGTTTGAATATTCATTAAAAACCCTGATTTAGCTTAAGGAAGGCTTGGGAATTTCTCTACTACTATCTAGGCATCCATATCCCTGACAAATATGTATTTGGCTCCACTCAAGGCCTTGCTCCACTGCCAACTAGACATCTATAGCCCCAATGGAGATTACCAAAATCACCTTTGTTTAGAAAGCTTTTGATTTTGTAATAAGCTCTTATTTTTGTATTTTTAAGATCATTTTTAAATTTTTAGTAGACGTTGGGAACCAGGTGAGATAGGTTTAGGGATTCGATCAAATGTTCCATTTTCAAAATATCATCTTTGGTTGTAAACTTTGTCCCATGTAATTAATGTTTTTTTTTAATGCAAACATGACTATGTTTCAATAATTTAAGCTTTCATCCTACATGTTCAATACTTCTTAAAACCAAGATTAATTAAAACAATATTTAAAATCTCAAGTAATAATTAACTTATACATCAGTGTTTTCTAGTTTCTCTAAACTATAACATCAAGCTCACGTTTCAACAATCCATTATCAACCAATGTTGAGAAGTCATACCTGCATTTATAAACCATGAAGTTTCTTGAGAAAATAGATAAATACTAAGTTGAGGGATATCCTAAATGACTTATTAGAATCAAGGAACAAATCACAAAAGCAAAATATATATATATATAGACACTATTTACAAACAAGGGACATTAAGGAAAGAAATGGGAAAGAAACTAATCTATGCCCTACAGTAACTTCATAAAGACCTACCTCCATGATCAAATGGTAAATTATTTAATATAATAAGAAACATTGAAACATGATTGCTTCCACTAAATGGCATATTATTATGGATAGGATCACTTGTACGCTTATGTCTTCAGGGGATGTAGCTTGGTCTCCTAACAACAGTCTTAAATGTATGAATCAAAGATATGAATCTAAAACCCAATCATACTCTTACAAAATCCTTTTATATTTTATTATAAGTGATTATTCCACTTTATTCATAGACATATAGTGCTGTATGTCATATTTCTTCAACCATGGTAGCTCAGCTAGTATTCTTTGGTGGGTGTCTTCATCAAATTCAACTTGGGGTAGGGATAGACTACTAATCTTTGTACTATAATTTTCCAAGTCATCCTAAAAAACTAATTCACCTTGATCAATTGAAAGATCATGAAATTTGTATACAACCTTACCATTTAAATCAAGTTGAACACATTCTTACACCTCTTTAAAGGTGTCATATGAAAATTCCTAATCTATTTTGCTTTATTCATCGTCATACTCTATGAAGAATGGCATCTCAACTACCCAATTGAGTTCCAAATCATATTGCTTTGGGGTCTCCATAATGATATCACTATCTTAAAATACTTCAATTTTTTTCAAAAAAGTTTGGCATAATTTTTCCCATAGGTCCCCTTCTTCAAGGGAAAACTCTATTTCAGTAATGACCTCATAAGAATCGCCTTCACAACTATCTTCTAAAGAGAAGTCATATTGTATATGATCTTGTTCATGGGTTTGTTTATCTTGAACTTTCATTTCATCTTCTAGATCATCTTTTGATTCAATTTCTTCTAAATATGAAAAATCAAAAGCCTGCATGATGGATTTAGAAGTTTCTACAAAGCCAGATGTCCATGCAAGAAAGTTTCTAATAAATTGTAATGATCAGATAGACTTATATCACAAAGATTCATTTCATTTATGTCCTCATATGAGTCATTATGGTTATTATCATGAAACCTATTAAACTTTTGAGAAACATATCCTTTCTTAGAGTCTTCCCCAAAATTTCCCACTTGCTTTTTCAATTGAAGAAAATCAATGCTTAGTTTTTGAACCATATTAAGTATTCATTCATCATCATTCTCTAGTGCTTCTAAGTTATGAACTTGATCGCCATTACTAGTGGGAACCAAAGATCTCTATTCTTGTGAATGAAATCCATTTATATCATTATTCAAGAACACCAAATTTTAGCCAGGATAGGCATGGCTTAAGGGAAATTGGTTCAACCATGATGTTTGATTTAAGGAAGACACACTCTGATTGGCATTAGGAATGACATTCAATGTTGGGAAATTGAGGTTGACATTTGGGATAACATATACAAGCTGACCTTGAATCTGAATTTGATCACTAATTATTATTGCTTCAATATAAGCTAATGCCAAGGTGTTTATGACTCTAATAGACATTTTAGGGAACATATAAGTCATGGGATCCAAAGCATCCTTATAAATCTCTAAGGCTAAATCCTCTTTAGGTCTATAAGGGGTTATTATTCTATTAAACATCTTATTAAACTTAGCATTAAATTCTCTAATGGGCTTATTTGAGTCTATTCTGATAGTGGTGAATTGTTGATATAGAACACATGGACTAATGACTTTACCAAATTGATCAATAAAGATCTTGTTAAAATCATCCTAACTAGCAATATAATCTTTTGGAAGGTTAAGGAACCATTCATATGTAGTATATTTAAAAGTAAATGGGAATAATCTACATGCTACATCTTCATGAACAATATTCAAGAGTCTTAAAGCATTTTTGAAAGATTTAATATACTCTCCAAGAGTGATAACACCATTAGGATTGCGAAGGTAAATACCTTTCTAGATTTCTTGGTAAGCTATGTACTTGACTAGGCACATTGATATAAGATCCACTAACCATGCCATACTTTGATGAGGATATTACTTATGGCTATTTTAGATCCAAATCCTATTTGAAATATGATGTTTAAGCCTCATCCTTATAAATAATAATGATTAGACTCAAACTTAAGAAAATATTGCACAAATATGTATAAAGAACAACAAATGACATCAATATTTAACTAAATTAGCTTAAATATATGTCCAAATATATTAGTATGAATGGTATTTACAAGTTTAAGCTTAAATGACCTCAAATTTTCAAAGAATCAATCAAATTTTGAACAAAACCACTATTATTAACCTCAATCACCTTGGATTTAAGTTATCTTTACCACAAATACTCATGGGTCTCTATAGAATGTTGATATTTGTCTAAAAGAAGCACACAGATTAGTTTAAGACCATAAAGATGAATGATCTTAACTTAAATATGCTTAAATAAACATAAATATGTAAATATTATGCCAACCTTTGATCAAAACACACCAAATTTATCAAAGATTCTATAAATTCATAAAGATCTAACTAAAGGCCCTCCTTCTAGTGCCAATGAAGCCCCTCCTATTAATTCCTAAATGTGTACCATAGGTTTCCAAAGTGTTTACCAAACACTTCTTATTTTAGAATTCAGAAAATTTAGTGCATGAGTTGTGGGTTGTGATAATCATATTATCTATTGGTGGAATAGAGCTAGAATAAGTGAGTGTTTCACAATATTTATAAAATTTTGTGGTTGGGATCCACCATGTCAAATAGTAGATCTATGTAAAATATGTAGTATACTATGCTAAGAATAGTGAATTATGATCAATAACTAATCTAAGGACTAATCTAAGATGGATATTTATAATGACCATTAAACTAAGGTGATTTGATTAAAAAAGAAGTAAAAGGAAGGGTAGGGTAGAAAGAATGATGTGTTTGGTATTTGTAACATACATTATGATAACTTTCAAATATCATTTAAATATGTATTTAACCAATGTATGAAGTGAAACAACTTAAGATCAAATCACAACATACATCAAGAAATCTTCTAAACAAGGTATGAAATGATGCAAATAAGAACCAGGCTCACTTTAAAGATTCACTCCTACATGCAAACATTATTATCCTGAATGCAAAATAAGTGTATCAAATGAAATGATACTAAGAACTTTCAAATAATCTAGCATGATCGCAAATTAGCAACTATGCATTCAAGATACACATATAGAATCCATAGAAACCATTCAAATCTAAAATTGAAACCAAACAACTAAGATAGAAACCATATAACACTTCACACAATCAAATACTAGAAAATCTTTGATAAAATCATTGTTTATATTAACTACTCAAAGTTTACAAAGTAATTTGGTTCTAAGAACTCCCTCTCCTTTTGAAAATTGATAATGATCTTTTTATAAGGTGTGAAGAAGCATGTTGATCAGTCTTAATCCAATTACATTTGTACAAGTGTATAAGACAAGTGTCCTTTTTGTTATATTATAAAATAAATGATCTTTTCTAATGAACTAACCTATAGGAAATGTGCTCTTACAAATTACACATGTCTATACAAAAGAATATCCTATTTTAAAATATTATACCAAGCTAGTTATAAAAGGAATATTCCTATTTTGTTGATCTTTGGGACCCTTATGGTATTGAAGTTCCAAGTTAATATTGTTGGGTCTTTGTTGTTCATTGATGCTACCCAATATAGGAATGGTCCCATCTTAAAGTTACTCAAGGATAAAGGAGGGGTCATCTAGTTGCTATAAATCCTTTTAAATTACTCATCAATTGACAATAGCTTTACTACTTTACATAAAAAATGATTTAGGATATATTTAGGTCAATTATAATGCTCATAGGGTTTAGTTATGGTCTTAATATTTCTAGGGCATTCTTGAAAGCTCCATCAATGTTCTAATGGTAGTCACTAGTTTGGACATTATGATCTTAGATCCCAACCTTTACATTACCAAGTCTGTAGGGTCTTTGATTTGGCTTATTGTACTCACATTACTTTAAAGAGGAATTTTCATGGCATCCCCATGTCATTCTATTCATCACTATTCAAAATATTACTATTACCTTTGAATTTGGATCCTAACAACTATCTTAAAATTGACATCTAGTGACTATCATTTGATGTCCATGGGAACATCTTTGATAGTTGCATGACCATTAATTTTAGTCACATGATCAAGGATCATTTCTATTTTAAAATTAACATCCATGTGACCATCATTTGATATTCATAGGAATGTCTTTGATGGTGGCATGACCATTAAATTTAAACACATTATGGGGACTATCTACCAAGCCTACTACTTGTCATTTTCTAGTTTGTTTTGTACTCTACATGCCATGTGTCAATTTTTCAATGATTCTAGTCTTAAATTAGGGGTCTGAGGTTATATCACTTGTTAATCCTTTGAGATCTTAGAGGTTTGTTGAAAATTTTGCATTGATCTCACTCTATTCGATTTTGGTCCTCTGCTTAGACATAGGTCATTGATCCTACATAAAATAACAAAAGTTAAGATTGAGACTTAGGATAAAATGATTAAGATAAGTTCTAAACATAATATATGGGACCCCATGAATCTAAAAGGACTCAGCATAAAGACTTTGGACCATGGTTTTATTCATATTAATAAATATGAATATTTTAGTCTATGTTTTTAAAGCTAATTCTATAACATATAAAAAATAGCCCATAAATTTTAAAGGACCTAGGCACAAATATTTTGGACAAAGGTTATAGATATAGATAAAAATGGACACCATGAATAATTAAGACATAGAGTAAATATTTTAACCTAATCTTTTAAAGCTAGGTTAAACATAAAAAAGGACCCTACAGAATATGACTTATCATAAGGTCTTAATCTAAGGTTTCAGTATATAAATAAATGTGATGGAACTTTAGGATAAGGCCTTAGGCTAAGTAATAAAAGTTACCCTACATTTTCAATTGGGCCATGCTAAGATAAAAGGGATCATGGATTAAAAGATATAAAAAGGGACAAAGAATGAATTTTTATCTTAAGATTTGGTTGTGTTGAAAAAACATGACCAAGCCTTAGGATAAAAATTAAACTAAGTCCATGGAATTTAATTTAATCTTTCTTAAATTTAAATAAAAGCTCCCACCAATTTTAAATTTGAATTAAAAGGTCTAGGTAAAACATCAGGATAGGGTTTTAAAATATTAATCAATCATAGACCAAGGTTAATAAAATATCATTTTAACATTGAAGCATACAACCCTAAGCATGTTCATTCTTATATGGGCTCCATTAAACTTGCAACCTGAAACACATATATTCAATGTTAGCACGTTAGATAAGATTAAAGTAGAACCATGAATAAATAAGTTAGCTAGACCATGGTGTGGATGATCTTCAAATAAAATTAATGTGCAAACATGCTAATGACACTCTGATCAAGTGGATTTTCAATTTTAAGGTACAAATATTCACAATTTGACACAAGGATCCCCATTTTCTAGAAATGGGGGTATGTTAACCTCAATAGGATGCATCCACCAGGCACTAAAATATTTTTCACCTTTGTGAAATATCAAACAATAGATAATGAATTAGATCTCAATGTTATAATAATAAAATAAATTCTTAAATATTCTCAAAATACTAAATGTTAACTACATCATCCTATTTCTCTTATTTTTCCTTTTCTCTACATAGTCATCCCTTTTGATACTAATCAGCCCTGTCACCATTTTGTTATACTAAATCATCCCTCTACTATGTAGTCAACCCATTCCTACAGACACACTCAACCTTTTTAATAATAAATCAACCATTTATTATTCTTTTCATACTATATTATCCTTTTTCCATGGATTTAACCTATTTTAATAGATTGTATTAGCTCACTACTATATACTGCATCAGCAAAAATGTATTATGTTAACCATATCTATTTTTCTAACTGGTTTGACCATCTGATATGTAGTTGAACACCCCTAGTGATACTAAATTAGCCCTTTACTATGCAGTCATCCACATTGATTCCTCTCACCCTTTCCAACTGAGTTGTTAAGGACAGCTATATTCTTAATTTGTAATTACATTTTAACCATTTACCATAAATGCCTTAAGAATTTATTGGTTTGATTCTTTCCTACCCAATATCCCTTTTAACCCCTAGTTTACCTAAAAAATTCCTAGGATCATTTTTGGTATCTATATTTTTCTTAGTATCTATTTTTATATATCTACATTAATTTCAATTAAAATTACCCAACATTTTTAAATTAATGCATCACTTACCTAAGCCACACTAGTTGTGGCCACTATGCATCCTCCACAATGAAGTTATCATCTCCTCACCACGATCAATCTTGGGGTTCAACAGGGTATCTAAGAGCAATATTTTCTTAGAATAGTAAAAATAAAAATTGAATTAATTTTCAACCTATGTCTATTTACTATTCAAAATTATTTACCTATCAATTGTTTACCAGTAGATTCCATTTTTCACCCATAACTTTATTTATACTAACTTTTTTCCAAACCAAAATATGTTCTAGAATCCTGATGTCATAGAGAATTTTTCCTCATATTACATGTATATTTTGTAAAATTTTCAAATTTTTGATTTTTTACAGGTTCACCTAATGTTCCCTACATTGGACACCTTAACATTTTTCTAATGAATTCCTCTTCTATAACACTAATGTAAGTAAAGATACATATTTTTCAATTTTTTCCTTTCATTTATATTACTCACTTCTTAATGTAATTTACTTAGCTCAACATTATGTGTTGCTATGTTCTTTTCCTAAAGCATTATCCCATGTTACAATTACATGACACATGATGAGATTCATGTGGGGCATATGTATACACACAAAAAAATTAAACTTTATAAATTACTAATGTTTTATCTCTTACATGAACTCATCAAGTCTCAATCTCTCTAAATACACACCTTAAAGGGTACAGTAATAAAGGGGTGGGAAGAACATTAGTGTTTCATATGTTTATTTTTCCCTATACCACCATTTGAAACCAACACAAACCTCTCCTATACATTTACCTAAGATTTGACACCTCCTTTACAAACTCTTTCAAACAATTCACTGCCCTAAACAAACCCTATCTAAGATAAATCCTATTTTTGTCATTTACCAAACAAAGTTAACCTAGGCTGACCCTATTCTTAAAATATAAGAATGTTAAGGATTAAGTTGTCCCCAACTGACCTAATCTAGGATATAAATATTTTATTTATTAAATAATAGGGTCAATTGAGCCAACTCTATTAGCTAAAACTTTGGAAGAGTTTAGGGTTATATTTGGCTACATAAACACATCCTTTTTACCATTTTCATTAAAGAGGTAGACTTAATCATTTATTTTCACATCTACTTATCCATCATTCTACTTGAGAGTCCATTTCTTAGGTTTTCATACTACACTTAGAGAGAAGAATCATGTATTATATGAGAAGTATTTTGGATGCATGCATAGGAGAAGTCATATAGCCTAGTTCTAACCTATATTTATTATCCTTACAAACCACAACAACATTTTGAAAAGCATCATTGGCCAAAGAAGAGATTGAGACTTGATGTTTTCATCTTTAAGGTAAGTATTCCTAATTCTTGATCTTATTTATTAATTAGATAGATTTGTATTTATTAGTTTATGGATGTGTTTATCTCTCCATGCATTAGGATTAACTCTACATTGAATTGGATAGAGTTCTTATTTGCATGTTTACTTTTATGTTTATTACCCCCATATTATTTCACATGATTTGGTGAGCACTAGATTAGTTTTACTTTACTTTGTCATTTATTTGGATAGTAAAAATTAAGACCTAACTAGGGTTATTATGTGGAATTTTTTCAATAGAGATTTAGAACCATCTCAAATGATAGTGTGAGGTAAGAGACCCATTGGTCAGGTCTAGTGGATCCATATTTTTCATGACTCCAATTGTATAAATTTACCAAAAAGTAGAAGGGATAGTGTGATTTATCTTCTCAAAGCTAGGATTGATGTGTAGATAATATTCACTTTCCCTTGTACATAATAATTATCATAGATGCTAATAAATGTAAATACTAAAATTGGATAATTATAACATATTAGTATTGTACATTTTATAAATATCAATTGGGTTTCTACCTTCATTTTTATACCTTTATGTTGTTGAAAGGCTCACATTAATCATATAATTGTGCCAAATTTATTATCTCTTAATCTGATCCATATCATTTTAATGACCTAGGTATATTGGAATGCATAAATAACTTAAAATATGATATACATCCTTCAAAGTAAATTTTAGATATATACTTATTTTTCATCCATGTAGATGTTACCATCCATATACGGACACTATTATTGATGGTAGTGTCTAGATCCTTATCTAGTGTTTAGTTTCCAAAATTCATCTAAATATCATATGTTTCGAAACCCATGGGTCGACCTATTTATCTTATTGAACCTTATTGTGAGATATTTTCAAAAGGTGTGGTATAAAATACAAGTATAAGTCTTATCATTCCTCATCTATCAAATAATAATAAAGTTCCTAAAAGTCTCATTCAATAATTTTTAAAACTAATTTATGCTACCTTATTCACCTTTATTTATCTATCAATCATATGAGGAGTTACATGAAAGGTTTGAATCATTCAAAGACTAGTCCATGAGAATTTTTTGTCAAGTTACAAGCTATATCATTACATACATCTTCATATATTATATTTCACCATTATACACATCCACTCCCACACATAGGGGAGAACTACATAAGTTTTAAACCCTACTTGGATTATTGCCTATGGAGGTAGTACTCAATGACAGAGGGGCCATTGAGGTCAGCTTGACACCATGAGCCCACTAACTTATTTTTGTCAAACTCATTCTAAGGGTGAAAAAGTGTGAATAACTAGGGTTTTATCAATTAGAAAAGAGTGAAAACCTATATCTTAGATATAAATATATCAAAATAAAGGTGACAAAAAACTCATAATAATAAAATTATTCACATCAAGATCTAGTCATTATTTGTACTACACCTATGTCAAACTCAGACACTAGCATCGATGGTAGCATCTAGATTTGATGGTAGTGTATTTGGATATATAAGTACAATTTCAAAAAATTAATGATTATCTAAAGTATTGATTTTGCATACTTTACACTTGTTTCTAGTCTATATCTTCTTACACATAGTAAACCCAACTAAATATCATTTCTCTTTGATATTAAAATCAATTAGACATATTTTTAATTTGGTACTTCTTATATTTAGAACAATCAGTTTTACAATTCAAAATATCCATTTATATGAATTTTAAATTAATTGGCCCACTTTATATTAGATTATCACCCTTGTGATGAAATTATTTATATATTATTAAATATATCCCCTCTATATCTCAAATTAGGGTTAAACATTTGGTGAAGCTGAACTTTGTGTCTTTTTTATAAAACCTTAATTTTTTTAATTTATAATTTTTGAACTAAAAAATATATTAAAAATAGTTTTTCATTTATTAAAAATGAATTAATCATGTTCAACACGGATGCATATATGAATTATTTCATTATATGGTATATGATGGTGATACTTGATTTTTATTTCCCATACATTTCTAAATCAATTAAATATATAATCAAATGCAATAATTAATGTTTTCAATATAAAAAGAGTGTTATAAAACAAGAGCAAAACTTAATCTCTCTTTACAAATCATATTGAAATAATATTGAGCCTCTTCCTCTTCCTCACCCTAAGGAGGGTGATAGCTACCATCCCTTTAACCATATCCAAGTTACCACTTTTGTAAGGGGTAAGGTAGCCCATACTATTGTATGTATACTTATTCAAATGCCTCCACCTCTTACATATCCTAAATATGTTGTGTTTATTCATATTCAATCCAAAGTACCTAGGGTTTGTGATTTTGAAACCTAAAAATATCAAATAATCACTATGAACAAGTTTTTAATATATATGAAATCATGGAACCTTTTTTTTCACTAGAGTTTGATCTTATTACCTATATTATTTTTATTGGTTTGGTTATTTAAACCTCAACCTAAGTTTATAGGTTCTTAGATTATTTTTTTTTTAATTTATTGTGTATGCTTCAAAACACTCAGTCCAAGTTTTGAATTTAGGAGTCATCTGATATAATTGTTGAATATGCTTAAATTCTAAAGAGTATCAACATTTTTTATTTCCATTTTAGAGCACTCAATAAATTCCCATTTTAAAATATTTGAATTTGAATTTTGTTAGGTTATTTAACCATTTTTAGGTTTTATGCAACATTTTTCCTTTAACAACTGGTTCATTGTACTTTAATTCAAGATAAATTGACTACATGTTTGCATAGTTTCATCTTGGAACTTAGTCAATTTATTTAAAATGGACAAAATCTTGCAAAGGTTATCTTGAAATAATTATTTTATCCTAAATCAACTTTCCCATTTTTGATTCAATTTGTTCTAAATTGGCTTAAATTATGATTTTGTTTATCTTTTTCCTTGGTTTATTTCATTAAAATGGTTGAAGGTTCCTTTAGAAATTGATTTTATTTTCATTCAAAACAAATTCCTTTTGCTAAGTTTCTAGGCCCTTTCTATTTACATTTCAAAAACTTAGCCATTTTTAATTTGAAAATATCAACCATTATTTTAATTTAATTTTCTTTTCCATTTTATTTTTTAAGTTCAAATTTTGCTAATTAGGCCTTTTTTGTCTTGTCCATAGGTGCCTAAATTAATCCTAGCACCACATAGCAATCTCCCATAGCTCCCAATGGCTTGGGACCATTAAAAATAGATTAAAACACTTAGCTTGTTCTTAAAATTTTCTCATATCCATGTTTAAGCTTTATTCTATGTGGAACTTAGTCAATTTCTTCAAAACTTTGCCTAACAAGCTCCAACTCAATAAAGCCAAGCCCTCTAAGTGAGTAGGTTATCAGGATGCTACCATATGGAACCATCCTAACAATCAGATATCCTAGATATACCTATGAAAAATCAAAAGGATATAATAAATTGGGTTAGTGGGATGATACCATGTGGTAACACCTCACTATTCTAAAGGCCTAAGGTGATCCATGTGGTATGGTAGATCCATCAGGGCTCTAGGTGAGAGAAATTGTAATGCATGTCATGATCTCACTATGTCATGGATAAAATAAAATAAACAAATGTGAATCCATGGTCATGTAATGGAAGATTATAAGGAAAAAAAAATTAAATTACCTACCAATGAAGTACACATTGGAAATGACATCAGTAGGATATTAGCTTAAAGTTGATAACCTATTTGGTTGTCAAAACCATCAAAACTTGAGAATAAAATTATGGTACAATATTAATTACAAGAACTAACTTTTAAAGGCCTCTTAATAATTAAATTATTCATAAAATACAAATTAAAAGGCAAACTAGGTGGTGGCATTGAATTTGGGTTCGACGTGCATGTTGAAATCAGGCATAAGAAGGCACAAGAGGACAGAATATTACCTTATAAACATATGGTGTTAACTATAAAGGGTATGGTTGACTAAACATATTGATGGATTTAAACAACTTCCATCCACATATAATTTAATCAAATATCAATCAATTATTCATGATGTTGGTTTCATTAAAATTGCACAGGCCCAAATTCAAACTTGCATAAAGATGGGTATGTCTCATTTGATTCTTACAACCACTAGGTAAGCGGTCGATTTATTGAACTATATGGGAATGCATGTCTATACAATATAAATTATTTAATTTTAAGAAGGGATAGATACATTTATATTATAACATATATTAGTGGACCATACATGCTTATATTCTCCATAATTAGTAGACAAAGCATTTTTCATGCTTTCATAGCATAGTGTTTTTCTTGTTATTGTGAGTATGAAGTTTGTAGTTGAATGGCTATTGTAAATATAACCATTTATAATCAATAAGAAAAACTTTGATATTCATATTATTTTGTATTTAAATGGCCATTTTCTATGCATTTTTATGGTGGTTATGCTCCTTTTTGTTCAAAGTAACTTCTCCCTAGACTCTTACACCTTTTTTTAGTTAGAGTTGTGCTAAGTCTGGCTCAACCTAAGAATGGTTTATATTATAATTACTCAATCATACATTTTAACATCATCTCTATGTAAATAAATCCTTTTATTCCCTTTTTCCATCTCTTTTGCTCTTTCTTTTCTTAGTGCATTAGTTTATGTCTAATAGTAATCTACTCATAATGGTAAATCATGGTTTTAAATGTAGTCCATCACCATTTAAGAATTATTTAATAAATAAGTGATGGAATAATTAAATTCTCATATCTTAAGATATCATCAAGACTTAGTTTTACTAAATCCCCTTGTTATGGAATGGTCACAATGAGCCAATTGGGTTACCCTACATACCAAGACATGGTAACCGAGACCTTAAGGAAGCATTTTTCTCCTAAGATATTTTCCCATTCAATAGATATAGGGATAAAATTCCTTGCCTAATTTGGCATGTCAAAATACCTCCAAAATTTTTCATTGAATATTTATGAAATAATTTTAGTTCAAAGATCACATCATTTGAGAATCAAATTAGATATGAACAAAATCAAAAATATGGTAGTGTTAATCATGTGTTTTCATCTTCATCTAAGAATGTTATACCCAATAAGGTTTTATATCCAAATTAAAATATAAAATAAAATACATCTATGTCAAGTGATTAAAATATTATACCAAAGTATACTATGAGACCAAGTGAAACCATAAGAGAAATGCTTTGAAACAAAGTTATTCAACTACCTCCTCTACATCTTATAAAGAGATAAAAATACTATTGTACATATAATAGAACGCATGGACATCATACAATTTTTTTTTATATTTAAATCAAAAAATACAAAGTCTCAAAGATAATGGTGATACTATGATTGATACATAAATAAAGCAAACCACTCACATTATGAGTACATATCCTACATCACGAGTGCAAAAAGAACAAGTATGGGTACTAAAGAAAACTTTAGAGTAAAAATAACTATAAATAATGAACTAAGAGCAACAAAATAATCAAAATGTAGACCTAGACCAAGTAATGTTACAAAAATATCAAGATTAAAATGAAAAATTACAAAAGACATAATAGGAAAAGGAACAAAGACAAAATTAATGTATTGAAAAGGCAATGTTACAAAAAGATTAATGGCCACAACAAATGTTTAAAGAATGATTTATAATAAAAATGGTTAAAAAAAAATTGAGAAATATAAATTTATTATTGTGGTTAAAATGGGAACAACTACAAGCCCTTACTCAGATTAAAACCCTTATACTCTCCTTATATAGATGATAAACAATATTCCGATGAATAGTTTAATAATCTATGTTCTAATTTGCTTAATAGCTTATCACATAATTTATTTAGGACCTGGTACATATCATTTGAGTCCATCACCATTAGATGCAAAACTATACAAGAAAAAATACCAAGTATAGACTTACCAAAATAACATGATACATTTTTTGATTCTACTATGCACATGTATGAACACATTTCATTCAAGAAATATTATTTGTATACCACTCCTCATAGATTATCATTCTCATCTTGAGATAATTGGATAGATTGTGCATTTTAAAACACTCTAAGGTCAATTAAATATGTTATAATTACTACCATTCCCAAAAACCATGAAGCACTAAATGATGGGTTATGCGAACCCCTACTCCTTCTATTGTGTCTTCATGACCATAGAGTCCTATTATACATACATAATGCTACCAATTATATAAATTAAGATATGACACCTATGCATGATATTTCACATTACCACTAGATTGATGTACAATATTATAATTTTGGATCCATTATTAGCATATCTTGGATGGGATCATCAACTAGCCTTTTATTTTTAAATATTATAGAAATACAAAAAATTAAATATTTAATAAAATATTAAAACATTAAAATAATTATAAAACACAAAAATATTAAATATTCCCATTCTCTATTACCTCCTTATAACCTATGTAATTTTATTTATGTTATTATATAGCATATAATTTCATTTCTATATACACATATATAGTGCATCTTTGAGTGTGATACAAGCATAGCCTAATGCATGATACATGAACATACAGGTGTTGTACCTCCTCTATACCCATGTTATATAGTAAATTTTGGGCATATAATTATTTTATCACAATTGTTATAGCTTACATATCATTTTTGATTTTATATACTAACACTTACACATGTTTATATCCATGCTCATACCTTTCATAGTGTACTTGATATGCTATCTTACATAACATTTTTTCTAACACATATATGCAAGGACTAGTATGGCATTCTTATGTTGGTTTCTTATAATTAATTTATTCACATTTTCAATTCCTTGAGTCTATTTTATTGCTTATTATTGTCTTGTTTGTGAAACATTTGAATATGTTTCATGCTTGTTGGCCCTTATGCCATTGCATGTTGTTTTGACATTAAAATATGTCATTCCTTTTTATTGTGTGGAATTTAAACATGCCACTTATGTGTGATCTCATTGGACCATTATATTTCATTACATTGAGTCCTCTTTTGTGTGTGCTTAGTTGTTTTTTGACCTTGTATCGTTACTCTTTAGGCATTGTCATGATCCATATCCTACATCTTGAGAATTTATGTGATCATATACTAAGATCTTTATTGATATATCTACTTTAACATTTTCCTCTTATATTCTACATGATTCATACATATATTATATAGTTACCTTATCCTTTTGAGGTAAGGCACCTATCATATTTTATCTCCCTCACCTTAAAAGGGTAGCATATCAGTGGGGTCATATCATAAAAGCATGACCTCCACATTTTCACAGTTACCAAATTGTAGTGGGGGCATGTCATCAGAACATGACCTCCACACTTATTCATTTCAAAATATCTATATATTTTAAAGGTGACATGTCACAAAGACATGACCTCTAGACTTCCAAGATCTAAAGTTCAGTTTCATGACTCAGATATACCCTTAGGTCATAATCATATACATTGCACTAATTTTACATAGATTTAAAATAGATTTTATTATATTTATGACACATATAATCCATTTGAGACATATTATAGGTTCATATTACATGTTATTTCACCAAAATTTTAAAATTTACTAATTATTCTATTTACCAAGATGCATCGATTACACCAAGGTCTACTGTTATCAAGCATTTTTCTACTACAACATTTGGTTCAAATTTATAGGTTGAAATGATTAAATCATTAAACCTCACCATATTTATAGGTTGGATTTATTAAATCATATAATCTCACCATATCTATATTATGAGTCGATTCAATCACTCAAATTCATAAGATTACATATTCATGTTTAAGTTTTGCAATAAAGATATAATGATCTCCATGGTTATGTCACAACTCATCCTTATACCAGATTAGGGGCATAATACCTTACAATATACCTATTCAAATCTCTAAGGTTTAGGTATAAACCTCTTTTATCTCTAATTCTTCATAATAAAGCATCTTTACTAAGTCAAATCATTAAGGGGCAACATAGTTGTATTGAAACACAAGTGTATTTCTTCCTCTCTCTCTCTTTATTTTCAAGTATTTAAATTATTTAAAATTTTACATTATATGCACTAATTTTTACTATAATATTCTCTTGATTACATTTCATACACCAAAAAATCATTAAAAGTGAGCTCAAATAAATGTAAGGTGTGTTTTACACACCTAGGTATGCATTTCTTTCTTTTAAACTAGTAATTTCATAATTATGCATTAATATATTAAGGAGTATAAATGCATATCTAAGACTAAATATTTATAGAATCTCAATCTTGTACATTTGATAAATATCAATCAAGCTCTACCATTCAGTTCTAGACCTCCCTAATTTTTAAAGGCTTGCATTGACCATCTCATTAATCCAAATTATTTATCTCTTAGTCAAATCCATATCATTTTGATTAAAGTCTCATACACTACATATAAATATTAAAGTTTGATATAAATCCTTCATTATAAATTTTAGATTCGTAACTATTGTATATCCTTCTAGACTCTAACTATTGTAGAGGGACACCATTGTCGATGGTAGTGTCTAGATCCTTATCTAGTATCAAATAGCCAAAATTAGTTTAAATTGTAAATGTTTTGAAGCCAATGTGTTAGAATATTTATCTTTGTGAACCCTACCATGAGATATTTTAAAAAGGTGTGGTAAAAATACAAGTATAATCCTTCTCATTCCTCATCTAGAAAATACCTAGAAAGCACTTACTAAGGCTCATTCGATAATTTGCAAAAATAAGTAATTTTTCCCTATTCATCTCTATTTCTTCATTAGTCATAGGATCATTCATACACAAGGTATAAAATATTCAAAGAATATCCCATGATCAAAATTGTCAAGATACAAGCTAGATCATTGCATGCATCATAATATAGTATATTTACCCTCTTGCACACACATTCCTACACATATGAGAGAAATATATAAGTTTGAGACCATCCTTGGAGTATTTTATATTTATGTATCACTAAATGATAGAGGGGTAATTGAATTCATCTCAAAAATATGATCCCAATGACCCATTTTTTAAAAACTCATTCTAAGGGTAAAAAGCTAGGGTTTGATAAATTAGTAAATAGTGACACCCTATATCCTAGATATGAATATATTAGTATAAAGATGAAAAAAACCTATAACAATAAATTTGTACTCATCAATATCCAGTCATTATTATATACTAAACACCTACATCATAGTCAAACACTAGCATTGACAATAGTGTCAACATATGATGGTAATGTCCATGGCTATATAAGTACAATTTTTTGAATCTCACGATTGATCTAGAATATTAATTATATATAATTTCCACCTATGTTTAGTCTAGAACTACTTGCACATAGTAAACATAATTAAGTATCATTTATATTTGGTATAATAATCAATTGAACATCTTTCATATTTTTTACTTCTATATTTAACATATCTCAATATTATAATTTAAAATATTCATTTATATGAGTTTGTAATTAATTGGCACACTATAGATTATTTTATCACCCTTGTGCTTGAAATATTTCTATATCCATAACCCTATCCTCTCTATATCTCAATTTAGGGATAAATAGTAAAGTAAATGAATATGTGGACTTTCCTCATATATTTGATGACATTGATGGAATAGAATTAACTCAATTTATTGACATGAACACACAAATACATGATGCGCTATTATATGTAACAAAAAATTAACATAAAACATTAGCTATAGATAGCACATATGAGGAATAGTATGACCCCTTAAATTATATTAATTAATGTTTTATAGGCACTAATTCCACCATTGGTGTTTAAATTATTATTATTGCTACTATGTCTGTGTCTATTCCTTTATATACACATTGATTCCCAGCTAATATGTGGGAAAATGAAATTTTTATCTCATATGACCATGCCTATGTCTACGTATTCAACCTAAGCACATCTTATAATGATTATATCATAAAACTCTTCTACCACATGATCCCTTGTTTAGACTATTTCATATCTTCATGTTAAGGTGTTGCAGTTAGAGCAAGGTGATTATAGAGTGAGTCATTTAATATAATCTCATGGTTTTATTAATAATCCATTAGACCTAGATATTTTAACTTATCCTTTACATATAGGATTTCTAGCTCCTAACATTTCATTATATGACATTAAAGTTTACCCCCATAAACACTTCCAATCCTTTAATGAAGCTTATTTTAACTATGCATCCAATGACAAATTGTTGATCAAATTATTTCCATAGAGTATTTAAGTATATTCTTTGAAATGGTTCTATAATCTCCCAAATCAATTAATAAATTAAATCCTTTGAAAGAACAATTTTTAGCACACTTTCAGATCAACTATAGTGATAAACTATCTTATGCTCAAATTTACAAACTCAAGTAAGGATCCAATGAACCAATTAGTGATTATCATATAAGACCATTATTTACAAGATGATTAATATTATGATTATTAATGAGTTACATGACATCTTAAAACAAATTTTTCTTTCCCCACTCCATGACCCTATTGTTTTCAATAAATTCAAATCATTTAATTAGTTATGCCATATAGTTAGAGATCGAGAAGTTAAGCTCATAATTTTGAATAAGTTTAAGTATGTGCCTAATGTTACCACTACATCAAATTCTAAGTTTTAAAGAAAATCAAGGTACAGAGTTGAATAAAATGATGTTAATAATGAATTAAGGATAACAATTAATAAAGTATCATTGTGTACTAATTGGCTTTACCTATCCACTCCACAATGGAGGAAATTTTCATGTGGAAGTATTTTTCATGGTTACCTCAACCTATTCATGTCCTACTATTGAAGTTACTACAATAAAACCATATATATCATGTTGATGTGGGTTTTATTCACACCTCAAAATTCTTACAAGGTGGCCTCTAACATTTTAAGATTTATGAATGAAGATTCACTCCAAGGCATGAGTTGCGAGGTATTATGTTTTGTAAACAACTTGTTGGTGGAATAGTGGTGATCAAAGTAGTTTTTTTACCATAGATGGGTCAGATATGGATGAATAAAAATATATTTGAGATGGTTGGAGTGATTATATATCTTACCTAAGGTGGGTAGGACAAAAATAAACTCAAAATAGGGGAAGGTAAAGAAAAAATAGGCTTGTGGATCAAGCAAAATGAAACATTTCTAAGTTGGAACTTAAACTAAAGGTTGGAAAAATAATAAAAAACCAATGTTTATTGTAAGTTATTAATATAACACCAAAAATAATCATAGTTATAAGTTCAAGGAAATAAAAATATATAGTAAACATAAGAATGTATAATCAAAGGTTGCCATGTTTCAATATTGTGTTAGCATATCTACAAGGGAGATTATGATTGACATATAATAGGTAATTCAAATTAGAAATAACACAATAATAATAATTGTATTAAATATAAAACTCATGCATAACCATAAAACTAAGATATCATAATGATAACACCTTTTTACATAATTAATATGGCTAGAGAAGAATCAAAATTTTCACATCAAGATTAATTGCAAAAATTTCCTTAGACTTTCCTATTAATTTTAATAGCCATAATTCTCCTCTTTTTGGGATTATGAGTATACAAAAATAGATTTATTCAACTAAAATTATAATTATATATATATATATATGAAAAATAAATTAGGAAGTAATGTTCCAAATTAGCCAAACATGCAAATACATATGTATAATTATAAGATGATGGTGTGGAACCAATAGAAGAAGAAACCATGGAATATTAGTTATAGAATTTGAAGTAGATAAAACTATCATTACAACTTGAATTACAAATAGAACTGGCACTGGCACTACAGATACGCCTAAAGTTATTATTGACCAAATTTAACCCTACAAGTCAAATTGGGACCCCTATAGGTAAAAAAATTTAGTTTTAGGTGTTGTTAAGGGTCTAATATTTTGTCATGGGGTATTTTAGAGTCCATTGTATGTAACATGATGTGATATTAGCCTTTGTTATTAATTATTTTAATTCTTATGTATTTTGAGCCATTTAGAGGTCATAAAAAGAGCATTAAATGACTTGTACAGTCTCCTTGGCAGGTGTGAATGTGTCAAAAAGGTTATGTCACATCCCATGTGTCCTAATAAGTCTTTATTAACTATTAATAACTAAAAATGGTAGGTTTTTTATAAGAAAGAGTAGTTTCCTTTAAAAAAATAAGAGTTTGGCACTTGTATGGCCCACAAGGGAGTGTGACACAAGGGATAAGGTAATGAGATGACTATTAAACTTAATTAGATATAATTACATGCTTGAAGTAATTTTTAAGTGTTAAAATTGAGATAAAACCATGTTTTTCCTTCTTCACCCTTCTCATGTACACAAAACTAGTCAACACATTTGTACTTGGTATTAGTAACAAGGGAGGTTTCAAAAATATTTCTCTTGGGGTGTATTATAAACTCATTTATATTCTATTTTATGTTTTTTTTCATAGGAATGGTGACCTATGATTTATAAACCATTCTCAATAACTTGACCTATCCAATTTGCTTTCTAATTTGTGCACCCTATAGCTTTTGCTCTAATTTGGATGATTTTGTACAATCCAAATGTTGTAATTGATTATAGATGATGTTTTATCCCTCTGATAATTATCTCCATGTTTGGTTTAACATTAAAAAGTGTTTTTATATGCAAATCATCTTAGGTTACAAGAGAAGATGTTTTTTTGTGTTACAGGCAATTCCCATCCACTTCCAACATCTCCATGCTTTGATAATTGTTTTTAAAGGTGATTATAGGTTTTTTTACATGTTTTCAATGACATCTAAGTTTTCCCACCTTTAAATTTCCTTCCACAAAGAAATATTCATGAAATTATAGTCATGAACACCATATAGTCACCTCTTCACCCATTTTCATTTACTGTCATGATTGAATCATGTGTATGAAACTATCTAGTGTATTCATGGATTTTTATTGAAGGTATAAAAATGATGAGCATGTATTTATAAGTGAAAATAAATAGGTTTGACTCCTCAAAGATGGTAAATATAGATTGTTTTAGTCATATACAAAACCTTCATACAGTCAGGCATAGACACACACCTACAGTTGCTATCAAGAATTATATTCACATTAAAAAGAGTATTTTTGAACTTGTTTGAAGTTTTAATATCATTAATGAATCCATATGAGACATAAAACTGATGGTAATGTCATGATACATGCTCATAGTCCATACATCCTTCCCAATACTCTTGGTTGCTATTGTATTCACCTATAGGTGTCCTTATTAGACTAATCATATTGAAAAGAAGTGGTTAAGCTACACAAGGATTTTGATAGTAAATAAAGTGATTTTTAAAAGATTTAAGAAATAATAACTAAATTTGAAACTATAGACATGAATATGGCTCATAAGATCATATATTGCCTGCACAGTGAGATAACCACCTAAAGATGGCTTAACAGAAGATTGAGGTACTCATATGGAGTGTTAAGGAATGTGGTGAAGCCTTCCTTGGAGTTATAATAGGTTTAAATATCCTAGAAGACCATTTTGAAAGTAAAATTTTAAAGGTTATATTTTGGATCACCTTCTAAGGTCAAATGACTAATTCAAGGATCAAATCCCCAAAAGTACAAAACAAATGCCTAAGGCATTTTGTTGAAGATCATATAATAGGGATACTAAAGGTTTTGATGCATTTAATGACATTTTATTGTATCCTATACATATTATAAGAGATATGAAAATATTATAGGGTGTAATATTAGTGTACTTTAATTTTTAGAAGGCCCAAAGATGCCCCTTGAACCACTATTTCTAGGTAGTAATACCTACATGCTTTAGGCTCTATTGAAGATCTCTAACACCTAAAGTGGAAAGTAAAGAAAATATTCATAATAGATGATCATGATAAAAAAATTTCCTCAATAATATGACAAAAATTATTTAATAAAAATGTGGTAAGCTCCATACACACTTATAGGGGTCCTCTTATTTGAAATTTCTCACTTGCATCAGACCTTAGCTCCTACACCATCCATAGCAAGGAATTCAGTATGGAGATATAATTTTTGGATAGTGTAATATGGTTTAAAATTAATAAAATTATTCCAATATTATGTATAACCTATTATAATGAGGATTTTCACCTATGGTATCATACTTATCTCAACACAATTGACTGTGTTTGACTGAGATACCAGTGATCTAGTTTGATGGTGTAAGCATTGGTAGTGCATGAGATGAGAAAAATGAATCAAAATAAACACCAAATTAACATAAGTGACTATATATATGTTGTATACACTTTTTTAAAATATTAACCATGTGTTTCCACCTATAGGTACAAGCCTTGGAATAGAACACAGTCAAAATTGACACTCAGTCTTAGCTAGGCAAAGTGTATGGAAAGCTACATGGAAAGTTGAAGTGATGGGAAGAATTATAATATCATAATTATGATATTCATGATATATATAATCATTAATGATGTAAGAAAATATAAATATACCTCTTATGATTCATGAACACAACCCACAAATTAGAATTCTAGCACACAGTTTGCCTTCTAAGAGTTTATTTTGGGTTTTGGTGAAGTTAGAGGGTCAAATGACCTAATATAGGGATGAATTTTTGCGTAGGATGTATAACTAATTTGTATAATACCATAATATATTCACTATTGTCTAAGGAAATAGGGGAGTTCCCTCTATTTTGTCTTAGATAGAGGGCACTCCCCTCATGCATAAACCATATAGATTTAGAGAGTAGGGGTGAAATGTGAGCCAAGTATCTTGTTTAAAAATTAAATAAGGTGTTTAAGGTTGGATTAAATCTAAATAACAATGTAAAACCTTAAATATAGTGGAGAAACTAAATAGAATGCTCTAAACATTTAGAGTTGCAGTCAAGTATGTCAAGCAGGGTTTGAGCCTAGTGCCAAATGGAAGGCCAAATTCACTTCTAACCCAAAGAGAACATTAAAATGGAAGTATATAAGTTTATAAGATGAACTTATACATGTAAAAACTTTTGGTATGTAAATAAAACCATAGGAAATCCACTTTTAGCTTAGAGACAATCTAAACATGCAAGAAATGTGAAAACAAGCTTGATAAGGTGATTTCAAATGATCACATCTTTCATGAGGACTTGCATGGAGGTAAAGGAATTTTAGAGGGGTTAACAAGAGTCCTAAAATCTACTCTAGTGATATTTTTCTTCAACTTCAATTTCAATTTTTTATGAATGAAGCTTAAGAGCCTAAGAGACCTAAAACTCTTACAAACCCTTAAATAAGGACCTAACTAAGAAAATAAAGATGGTGAGATATCCAAATGGACCATAATTACCATGAAATTTCTCAAAAATTGTAGATTACTATTTTAAATTACTCCCCATTCTTTTGGACTATATAGAACTATAAATGTGGAGTACAAAATAGGGTATTTTTTACTATTTTGTGCATTATGCAGGTTCTAGGAGGTTTCAAGAGATGAAACCAAGATTGGGAAAAAGATATATACTTATTATAACTCCCCATGTAAATTTAATGTTCCATAAAAACTCATAAGTTTTCCCACCATCTACTTCATCTCAACTAGTCAAAACTATCATAGTGAACAAGATGGTGAGAAGTGTGAAAGCTTCAAGTGGATGTCCTTTTAAGGTGTACCTGATGATTCTAAGGCCATGGAGGGTATTTAAAAGTGTAATCCAGTCCCTTGTATGAATTTACATGGAAAAATAATTCCTTTTTGGAATTTAAGTGTGCAACGTGTGTGAAAGAAAAGTTTCTTTGACTAAAAATGGTGATAACTCACTTTTAGAGGAATCTAGATGATCAAAACTGTGACCAATACATGGGGGAGGAATGTTTCCAACCCCTCCCTCTCATTAAAATCATGACATATATATCTAATAATTTTTGGGATTTTTAAATAGGTTTAAATCATGAAATTAGTTTTCTCAACCAATAAAAAGAATTTCATGCCACTTGACAAGAGTTTCATACCTTAGATTATCACTTGTGTTTCCTAAAATTACAATGATAAATTTAAAATTCTCTTACCATGTACATGCAACTCCTTTATCAGCTTGATAAGTGTCTTTATTACCCTCTCTCTCTCTCTCTCTCTCTCTCCTCTCTCTCTCTCTCTCTCTCTCTCTCTCTCTCTCTCTCTCTCTCTCTCTCTCTCTCTCTCTCTCTCTCTCTCTCTCTCTCTCTCTCTCTCTCTCTCTCTCTCTCTCTCGCGTTAGGTTATGGAGCTAAAAGCTTCACTAATGCAGACATGGAGGAGGTTGTTGAGGTTGCAGAGGATTGTTGAGTTATAGGGCAATCAACGTCGATTTGATCAATTGATATCAGTCATATTACAGTGCAGAAGCAACCATCATCAGTTATGAGTCGGCCGACATTAGTCAGGAAGGTGCTGACGTCGGCAACCTGTGTGTGCATGTAGTTTGCATGCAGGTTCTAGACTGGTCTATTTTTGGACTGTCAGTTTGCATATTAAGGCTAATTATAGTCTTAGAGTTACAAGTATAATTATTGTAATTAAGAATGTCTAATTATTGTATGCAAGAGTTCTATATAATAGACTCATGGGTTGTATTGTAAAAGTGTGCTAGAGAGTAAGAGAGCAAAAATTAGCTCCTTCAGAGAGAAGAGAGCATGGTGTGTTCCTCCTAGTTCCAAAGGGGTGATGAGTGTGTATGATCTTGGAGAGTTGTAGGTGTGCAAGTTATGGTAGAAGATCCACTGAGGTACTAGTTGAAGAATCATGAGGACTTGGTGAGGTAAAGACAAGGGTTCTTCAAGGTGTAGAGACATCTACATGGTAAGTAAGGTCTATTGATTTCCAGGTGGCAGCAAGGAAAGGGAGATCTACTTGGAGTATGGTTGTGTACTTGGTGTACTGGCAGTGTTGTTACTGACTGGTGGAGGTGAACACCAACTCTGTATTTGAGTTGTGTGCTGGGACCATAAGAGAGAGAGGGAAGAAGTCCTTGAGGTGTGGCAAGCCTTAGAGGTGGAAGAAGAAATGGCATCTTCTTTATTGTATTTTCTTCTGAGTGATTATTAATACAATTGTGTATTGTCTCTCATATCCTGTGTTGTTTCATATTTCTAGTTACTTATCATTCTGGTTATAATCTATGTTTAGTTGCTAATACAAGAGGTAATCATATATACTCTTATTGAGGAGTAGGATTCTGACAGTTGGTATCAAAGCTTTTGGTTGGGTTGACTAACAGGTGGTTCAAATCTGGTTAGTGTTTGTTGATTATAGGTCACTCTCAGGGGTTTTAGATTGAGTGGGAGTATAGCAATGGTAGAAAAAAGTAAGCTACGAATGGAGAAACTAAATAGCATGAATGGTCTGATTGATGGAAAGAAAGAGTAGGTAAAGGAAGATTGTTGGTTGGTAGAAGATTAACGTGTAGAAGTAGATGTTGCAGGTGTTGTTGCATAGGTTGCTTTGGATAAAGTAGAATCTTGGTTTACAGATTTTTTTGCCTCTTTCCATGCAACCTAAAATAGAGCATCTTTTCAAGAGTATGTCCAGGGAGACTTTGGAGAGATTTATTTAGGGGTTGGTGAGCCTTGTCAAATGGTTGGCAAAGGGGAAGTGAAGTTGAAATTGCAGACAGATAACACATGGGTGTTGAATGAGGTCATGTAGGTACCAGTCTTGGAGATGAGTCTAATTTCTTCAGGAAAGTTAGGTGATGGGAGATGCACAGTAACTTTCACAGTGGATGCACTTGAATTAGATGGTGGTAAGAAAGTAGGTATCCTTTATCTATCTACTTATATTACTGATTGACCTTTTGTTTTAGAGATGTGGCTTTGTAGGCTTGGTTACATATGTAAGAAGGGAATGCATGTTCTTAAGTGGAAGACATATATCTTTGACAAACTTAAGAACTGGAAAGCCTTGGTGTTCATGGAGGAGATGACAGATAGAAATCAACTGAGGGGACTAAATTATTCAAAGCAGGGCTATGTTAATTTGAATAGGGTTTTGACCCAAAAGGAGCTCGTGGGTAAAAAGTCATCACTCACAGGCGAACATAGTTACCGACATCAGTCAGGAGGAATTGATGTTGAACAGACTGGCACCGACGTTGGTCATGTGCAAATCAATAGAGTTAGTGGTGTCAGGTAGTAGGAACTGACATCGGTCATACAAGAACTAATGTTAGCAAGAGGTACACCAGCATTAGTCAAGAAATTGACGTCATTAGATAGGGTCAGTCACAGGGAATCAACGTCAGTTGGGTGCAGATTGGGAGATGATTGAGATCAGTCACTGGAATGGATGTTGGGCAGACAACAAGCTGTCAAGGAGTCTCAAATGCCCATATGGAGGACTAAAAGGGTAAGTGGACCTCATATTAATTTTTCACCTTCTTACTAGTTTCTTACTAATGGTTGAGAACTAGGAAGATGTGAAGAGGCAATGCAAGTAGAATCTAGAAACAGTGGGAGCTTGGCATGGATGAGGAGTGTGAGTCCTTGGAGAAGAACCAAACAAGAGTTTGTTGGTGGAATTGTCAGCAAGAAGAAATCACTAAAAGATGGATGGATTCCCAAGTTAAAGAAGAGAGTGGATGGATACATGAGATGGAAGGCCAAGGTATAAGGTTTTAAGGAAGCTGCAGGACAGTGGTACAGGTTTGACAGGTGGATGACAAAGCAGGGCTTCAATCAATGTCAGTGTAACCATTGTGTTTGTCTTACTAGGTGGATGATGAGTCGCGACATTATCCTGTTACTGTATGTGGATGGTATACTAGTTATAGGTTCAGATATATAGGGAGTTACTGAGCTAAGGGTAAGGTTAGTTTAGAGGTATGTCATGAAGAATTCGGGAGCAGCAAAATTCTTTGGCATAAGAGACATGGAGTTTTTTTGTCTCTAGTGGGAGCTGATGTGAAGATGGTGTTGGTGGGGTTCAATATGTAGGATGTAGAATCAAAAAGCACACCAAGGGCTAGACAGTTCAAGCTTAGCTTAGAACAGTGTTTGAAATCACATAAGGTCTAGTGTAGGCCTGAGTTTTCCCAAGCAGTGGTAGTTGTTAGAGAGTTTGGAGCCAATTCAGGGAAGGTAGATTCTCAAGTATTTGAGAGGGACTAGTAGTAGGGATTCATGTTATGTAGGGTCAAGGTCTTCACTACATGGAGTTTTAGGTTCGGATGTGGTAGGTTACTTGGATGATAGGAGGTGCACCACAGGGTGTGTGGTGGTTGGTCTTCAGGTTTGAGCTTGAAGAGGGATACAAGCTAGGAAACAAATTAGAATGTGTATAAGTATAGGTATAGTGCAGCTGTTTATCTCCAAGTGGGAGATTGTTAGGTTTTGGAGCTAAAATCTTCACTGATGCAGACATGGAGGAGGTTGTTGAGGTTGCAGAGGATTGCTAAGTTGTAGAATGAGTTGTAGGGCAATCGATGTCAGTCTAATCAACTGACATCAGGCATATTATAGTGTAAAAGTAACCGACTTCAGTTATGAGTTGACCAACATCAGTCAGGAAGGAGCTGACATCGGTAACCTGTGTGTGCATGCAGTTTGCATACGGGTTCTGGACTGGTCTATTTTTAGACTATCAATTTGCATGTAAAGGCTAATTATAGTCTTAGAGTTGTGAGTCTAATTATTGTAATTAATAATGTCTAATTAATGTATGCATGAGATCTATATAATAGACTCATGGGCTGTATTTTAAAAGTGTGCTAGAGAGTAAGAGAGCAAAAATTAGCTCCTTCAGAGAGAAGAGAGCATGGTGTGTTCCTCCTAGTTCCAAAGGGGTACTGAGTGTGTATGATCTTGGAGAGTTGCAGGTGTGCAAGTTCTGGTAGAAGATCCACCAGGGTACTAGTTGAAGAATCATGAGGACTTGGTGAGGCAAGGACAAGGGTTCTTCAGGGTGTAGAGACATCTACATGGTAAGTAAGGTCTATTGATTTGCAGGTGGCAGCAAGGAAAGGGAGATCTACTTAGAGTACAGTTGTGTACTTGGTGTACTAGCAGCATTTTTACTGACTGGTGGAGGTGAACACCAACTCTGTATTTGAGTTGTGTGTTGGGACTGTAAGAGAGAGAGGGAAGAAATCCTTGAGGTGTGGCAAGCCTTAGAGGTGGAAGAAGTGGCATCTTCTTTATTGTATTTTTTTATGAGTGATTATTAATACAATTGTGTATTGTCTCTCATATCCTGTGTTGTTTCATATTTCTAGTTACTTATCATTTTGTTTAAATTCTGTGTTTAGTTGCTAATACAAGAGGTAATCATATATACTATTATTAAGGAGTAGGATCCTGACATCTCTCTCTCTCTCTCTACATATATATATATATATATATATATATATATATATATATATATATATATATAAGAACTATCCATTTTGGCCTTTGTAAATAATGTTCCACCTGAGTATGGTGAAGCCCTAATCTTTTGCATACCATTAGATCAATAAAGAATATTATTTTAACCTCTTCTATGACTATTCATAGTGTGTTACTTGAATTATGGATCTTTCTTAGTGATGACTATGGTTTCATTAGCATTGTTGTCTTGTTCTCTCACCTATTGTATCTTCTTCTTTCAAGTCATGTGAAGTGTTCTAGGAAGTGTCAAGGTTGAGTGAGTTCATCTATTCAATAGTTTAATTATAGACCTCTTGTCTAGTCATCATAGCCTAAATAATTACCAAAACCTCATAATAAAATAATGATGTGAGAAGATTTAAATTAGATAAGTGTATGTTTAGTTAGTCTCTTGTTTCTCATGTGTAACATGTAGCTGGTTGGAATTCATCAACTAATATGGTGTATCACCTCATTTAAGATAGTCTACTTTTATATTTATCTCCCTTTTCCCTCACAAGCATAGGCATAGTAGTGATCTATAAGTGGTACATCAAGGGAGCTATCCCTATATAGCTATTCACCTCATTATTAGGCTACCCATATCCTAGAGGTGGTTCAATTATGCCACTTGGATGAGGAGAGTTGAGACATCTCCTAAAAGGGTGAAAATATAAGTGACAATAGTTTTTGGCATGCCTAGTGCAATTCTTAGTCCAAGAAGTTGAAATATTTTTGGTTTTGTATTTTAACACATCAGCATTTGGAGGCATCTATCCAAGCATCAGTGGTGACTCTAAAGTTATATCATCTAGTCAAGTAACCCAGGTTTTCCTTTGAATATTTTTGGTAAATTTTTCTGTGTTATTGCTTCCCATTGAAGTTTAATGGATAATTTTGGTGTTGAATATTGTTTTACATAATTTGGTGAGGTATATCAAGCTTATGGTGTTTCCCATCAGCCTTTGTATGATTCTTGTCAACCTTACCATGAGTTGTATCAACACTCTTGTACTCCTTATCCTCATGAATATGCCCATCAACTTCAAGAAATGTTTTTCCAAGAAAACCTAGCTAAGAAAATTGAGGAGTTAGAGTTGATACTGAAATTGTTGAGTCAAGATGTGATGGAAGGTTTAGAGCCAAAAGAAGATCCTATGCTCAAACACACCCCATCTAACCTTCCTTAATAAATTCCTCAATATAAATCATATTTCAATGAAGATATTGCAAAATGGAAGGAATAAAACCAAGATATTTTAGCCCAAAGCTTTCCTCCCCTTTCTCAAAAGTTTCCAAAAGGATCCCCTACAATTCATTCTCAATCTGATTTTGAGTTCTATATTCCACCTCCACCAACTAGTTCATCTTGTCATCACCCTACCACCATTTGCCTTGATAGACCTTGTGTATGGGAACCTAAAGAGGATTATTCAGTTGAGAAGAATTTAAAACTTTTGCTTGAAGATAATATAGCTCCTTGGTAGCCTCAATGGTCTAAGTCACTTGATTTCAAGATGCTTATTCTTGGAATCACCAAGAAGGAGAAGGAGATTTAAGATTTTGCATCCCTTGAGAAGAAAATTTAGGTTATGATAGTTGAGATACAACTTGAGATCCCTCAAGAGGTCCTAATTTCTAAATAAAAGGTGATTCCTTGTGTTGAGTCTTCTTGTTGTGTTTATAATGAAGAATGGCTTATTTTTGTTAAAGAAGAAATCTTGGATGAAGTCCTTTTGAATTATAAAGAAGAGGATGAAAGATCTTCTTTTGTTTTTCCCCTTTATGATGTTGATCAAATAGAATATGAAGACTTGTGGTAGTAGTTTGTAAGAATTTGCAATGAGTTTGAGTCTCTCAAGGGGTCTACAACTTTCTTAAAGCTGATTGCAAGTGATTGTAAGCAAGATGACATTTTCCAAAATGTCATAGATGAGAAATATCAAGTCTGTAATCATCCTTGCGATAAATATTTTTCAATCATTAGAGCAATTTATACTCCTCTTCAAGGGGGATATGATCTAATCAAAAGAGGAGAAGGCAACCTTGACACTCAAGTGAGTATGAAAAGAAAAATAAACTTTTCAAATCTATCCTTTTAATAGACATATGTATCCTGTGATGATTATTTTGAAATCATCAACATAGGTGATCATCCTCTCAACTAGTTGGGAGAAACGCATCAGCTCTTGAAGGATGGAAAAAGCTTCTATTGGCCTCAATCTTCTAAGGAACAAGAAACTAATCCTCTTGAAACCATGCCTATAAAGAAAATGCAATTTGATCATGAGATGAAGAGTGGGTAGAAGTATGATGTATGTATATAAATTCAAGAGGAATACATTTAAATTGGAGACATATTTGAAGATGATCTACTTGAGAGCATAGAAAGTGAAGTGCCAAGGAATAAGTCTGATCCATCAAGTATCCAATCTAAAGTGTAACATGATTCGCATTATGTTTCATCTCATGAAGAAGGATATGCAAGGAATTTTCCTTTTGATCCTAGAAAGGGAGGTATGATTAATTGTTAGTTGTACATAGTGGTTTGTTTTCTAATTTTATTAAGTGATTTGAGCACATGTGTGTGTGCCTTGTTAGTTTGTTTGATTTGCTTCATGTGTGTCCTTTATTTTATGTGGTTGAGGTAATTATTTGTCTTGTATTGGTCTAAGTTTGTTGTCAATTTTAAAATCCTTCTTATTTTATTTCATAATTTAGATGACTCCTAATCTTAATTGACAAATAAGGCTACTGATCTACTTTGTATAGCAAGCA
Organism: Torreya grandis; assembly: GCA_037957365.1. Lineage (NCBI taxonomy): Eukaryota > Viridiplantae > Streptophyta > Pinopsida > Cupressales > Taxaceae > Torreya > Torreya grandis. The sequence continues at coordinate 2,584,883 of JARHVA010001647.1, read as the reverse complement.
TACTACCCCTATGAGTCACCAGTTTGTTTACCAATTTTGACCCTATAAGTCAAATTAGGACCCTTATAGGTTAAAAATTGAGTTTTAGGTGTTTTTAAGGGTATAATATTTTGTCATGGGGTATTTTATAGTCCATTTTATGTAACTTAATGTCATATTAGCCTTGGTCATTAATTATTTTAATCTTTATGTCTTTTGAGCCATTTAGATGTCATAAAAAGAGTATTAAATGAATTTTACAACCTCTTTGGGAAGTTTTAATGTGTCAAAAATTTTATTTCACATCCCATTTGTAATAATAAGTCTTTATTAACCATTAATAACTGAAAAGTGGTAGGTTCTTCAGAAGAAAGAGCAATTTCCTTTGAAAAAGAAGAGTTTGGCACTTGTACGACCCATAAGGGAGTGTGACATGTGGGATAAGGTAATGAGATGACTCTTTAGATTATTAATATACAATTACATTATTTAAGTACTTTGAAAGTTTCAAAATTGAGATAAAACCATTCTACTCCTTCTTTACCCTTCTCATGCACATAGAACTAGTCAACAAGTTTGTACTCGATACGACTAGCAAGGGAGGTTTAAAAAAATTAATCTTGGGGGTATATTATGAATTCATTAATATTCCATTTTATTTTTTCTTTCAAAGGAATGGTGGCCTTTTTTTTATGAACCATTCCTAAGAAGTTAACCTATCCAATTTGCTTGCTAATCTATGCACCTTACAAGTTTTGTTCTTATTTGGATGATTTCTTACAATCCATATATTGGGATTGATTAACAATTATTTTTAATTCATAATATAATTATCTCTATGTTTTTTTATCATTAAAAATTGTTTTTATATGCAAATCATCTTAGATGGCAAGAGAAGACACTTTTTATGTTGCAGGTAGTTCCCCACCATTTTCAACATATCCATGCTTTGATAATGGTTTTGGAACATGATAATAGGTTTTATTACATGTTTTTAATTCCATCTCAGGTCCCACACCTTTCAATATCCTTCCCCAACTTAATCCTCATGAAATTGCAGTCATGAACACCATACAGTCACCTCTTCACCCATTTTCACTTCTTGTCATGATTAAATCACATGTATGAAACTATCTAGTACATTCATGGAGGTTATTAAAGGTTTAAAAATTATGAAGATGTATTTATAAACATAAATAAATATGTTATACTCCCCAAAGAGTGTAAAGAGAGACTGTTTCAGTCATATACAACACCTTCATACAGCCAGCCATAGACACACACCCGCAATTATTGTCAAGAATTATATTCACATTTAAAAGATTATTTTTGGACTTATTTAAAGTTTCCATATGTTTAAGTAATCAATATGAGACATTAAAATTATTTTAAGGTCATGATACATACTCATAATCCATACATCCTTCCCATTACTCTTATCTGTTATTGCATTCACCTATAGGTGTCCTCATAGGACTAATCATATTGAAAAGAAGTGTATGAGGTAAGAAATGATTTTTATATTAAGTAAATTAATTTTGAAAATTTTGAATATATCTAAACTAAATTTTAAACTATAGACATGCATATAGCTCATAAGGTCATATACTATGTGCACAGTAAGATAACCACCTATAGGTGGCTTAACAGAAGACTGAGGTACTCGTATGGAGTATTAAGGAATGTGTTAAATCATTCCTTGGATTTATGATAGTTATAAATATAATATAAAACATTTTTCAATATAAAATTGGAAAGGTGAGAGTTTGGATCACCTTCAAAGGTCAGATAATTGATTTAGGGATCAAATCCACAAAAGTGCAAAACAATGGCCTATGGCATTTTGTTGAAGATCATATAACATGGATACTAAAGGTTTTGATGCATATAATAACCTTTTATTGTATCTTCTACATATTTAAATATTTATGAAAATTTTTGATGGTTTAGGATTAGTAGAAGTTAATTGTTAGAAGGCCCAAAGATGCCCCTTGAACCATTGTTTCCAGGTAGTAATACCTACAAGTTTTAGGCTCTATTAAAGGTCTCTAATACCCAGAGTGGAAGTGGAGCATATATTCATAATATATGATCATGATAATTTAAAAATTAAAGTTTTTCCTTAATAAGTTTCCAATAAGGATTTAATATCAAGGTAGTAAGCTCCATACACACCTACATGGGTCCTCTTATTTGAAATTGTTCACCTACATCAAACCTTAGCTCCTACACCATCCATAGCAAGGACTTGGGCATGAATATATAATTTTTGAATAGTGGAAGATGGTTTAAAATTAATAAAATTATTCCACTATGATTTATAACTTATTCTAAGGATGATTTTCACTTACAAGATCATACTTATCTCAACATAGTTGACTATGTTTGATTGAGATAACAGTGAGCTAGTTTGATGTTGTCACCATTAACAGTGCATGAGATGAGACAAATGAGTTAAAAAAAACACCAAATTAACCTAATTTAATATATATATGTTGTATAAATTGTTTTAAAATATTAACCATGCATTTCCACCTACATGTATAAGCATTGGAGTAGAACATAGTCAAAAGTGACACTCAGTCTTAGCTAGGCAAAGTGTATGGAAAGGTACATGGAAAGTTGAATTTATGGGTTGAATTATAATATAATAATTATGATTTTAATGATATATATAATCCTTAATTATGTAAAAAAATAGAAAGAGACCTCTAAAGATGCATGAACCTAGTCCACAAAGTAGAATTTTAGCACACAATTTGCCTTCTAGGAGTCTATTTTAGGTTTTGGAGAAGTTGGAGGGTAAAATGACCTAATATAGGGATGGATTTTTTGTGTATTAGGTATACACAAATTTTATAATCCCATAAAATATTAACCATTTTCTGAGATAATAGGGGAATGCCCTCTAATTTATCTTAGACAGAGGGCACTCCCCTCATATATAAACCCTACAGATTTAGAGAGTATGGATGAAAGGTGAGACAAGGAGTTGGTTGAAACTTTAAATAAGGTGTGTAAGGTTGTATTAAATCTAAATCAACATGTAAAACCTTACACATAGTGGAGAAACTAAATATAATGCTCTAAACCTTTTGAGTTACAACCAAGTATGTCAAGCAGGATTTACGCCTAGTGCCAAATAGAAGTCTGACTTCAATTTAAACCTAAAGAGAACATTAAAATGGACTTATAAATGTTTTTAGGATTAATTTAGACATTTGAAAACTTTAATTATGCAAATAAACCCATATGAAATCCACTTTTAGCTCAGAGATAGTCCAAGCATGCAGTAAATGTAAAAATAAGCTTGATAAGGTGATTTCAAATGCTTACATATTTCATGAGGCTTTACATGGAGGTCAAGGAAGTTCATAGGGGTTAAAAAGGGTCCTAAAATCTTCTATAGTGATATTTTTTTGCAAATTCATTGTCAATTTTTTATGAACAAAGATTAAGAGCCTAAGAGACCAAAACCCTTACAAACCCTTGGATAAGGACTTGATTAAGAAAATTAAGATGGTGAGTTATCAAAATGGACTAGAATGAACATTAAAATGATTTAAAATTATATAATACTCTCTCATCCTACTCTAAATTCTTTTGGAATATACAAAACTATACATATGGAGTACAAAATAGGATAATTTTTACTATTGTATGCATTATGCAGGTTATAAGAGGTTTTAAGGGATGAAAACAAGTTTGGGAGGAATATATATATATATATATATATATATATATATATATAATTATAACTACAGATGGAAATTTCATGTTTTTTAAAAACTCCTGTGTCCTTACCATCTAGTTCATCTTAGTCAAAAATTGGCATAGTGAACAAGACGATGAGAAGTGTGAAAGCTTCAAGTGGATGTCCTTTTAAAGTGTACCTAATGACTCTAAGTAAATTAAGGGTATTTAAAAGTTTAATCCACTACCTTGTATGAATTTTCATGTAAAATTGATGTTTTTTTGTAATCCAAGTGTGCAAGGTGTGTGAAAGAGGAGTTTATTTCACTTCAGATGGTGATAACTCACTTTCAGAGGAATCCAAATAATTAAAACTACAACCAATTCATGTAGAGGCATTTATATAACCCTTCCCTCTCATTATAATCATTATATTTATCCCTAATCACTTTTATCATGTTTAAATGGGGCTAAATCATGAAGGTAATTTTTTGAGCCAACACAAGGAATTTCATGCTACTTTACAAGTGTTTCATACCTTGGATTGACACTTTTGTTTCCTAAATTTGCATTATTAGTTTCAAATTCTATTCACATGCACATGTAACTCCTTTTCTCATCTTTACAAGTGTCCTTGTGACATTTGGACTTCTCTCTTCTCCTCTCTCTCTTAAATTTTATAAGAACTAGCAATTTTGGACTTTGCAAATAATGCTCCACTTGAGTATGGAAAATCCCTGCTCATTTTCATACCATTAGATAAATAAATAATAATATTTTTACCTTTTATATGAATATTCATAGTGTGTTACTAGAATTATGGATCTTACTTAGTGATGACTATGGTTTCCTTAGCATTGTTGTCTCATTCTCTCACCTATTTGTAGCTTCTTCTTATAGGTCATGTGAAGTGTTCTAGGAAGTGTTAAGGTTGAGGGAGTTAGCCTATTCAATAGTGTCATTATAGACCTCTTGTCTAGTCCTCCTAGCCAAATATTTACCATAACCTCATAATGAAATACTAATGTGATAAGATTCAAATTAGAGAAGTGTATGTTTAGTTATTCCCTTGTTTCTCATGTGAAACATGCAATTGGTTGGAAGTCATATATTAATTTGGTGTATCACGTCCTTTAGGATAGTTTACTTTCAATTTTCTCTCACTTTTCCTCACAAGCATAGGTGTAGTATTGATCTACAAGTGTTACATCAAGGGAGCTAGCCCTATCTAGAGATTCACCTCATTATTAGGCTACCCACAGCTTAGAGGTGTTTTAATTGTGCCACTTGGATGAGAAGAGATAAGACATATCTTAAAATGGTGAAAATCCAAGTGATAGTAATTACCATTGATGTAGTTATAGTAGTGTAAATTAGAAGTAGACTATACACAAGCCCGGTCTATGTTTACACTAGTGTGTACTTTAGAGCTTAAGTACCCTAAGGATGTGGTTATGCTTCCATTACTACTAAAGTTAATTTCTTGGTTAATTAAATTTAAAATTATAATGTGTGGCTAACCTAGAAGTTTATATCTATAGTTTTGTAATCTAGAAAATATCTCTTGAACAACAATGGGAGCTTGTCCATTAACTTCTCATGTGTAACCAATACAGACTTGAACCTTTTATGAAGTGTCTCTATTATAATTATTTAGTCCCTAAGAACATTTACTAATTAAATTATTTCATCATTAGTCCTATAAAATATGCCTTCTATCTAAGCTTGAAATTTATGAATTATTATTTGTAGGAAATTTTTTAAAATGGGTTTAAGGACCAATTGGAATTGAAGAGTGTTTACCTAAGTGATTTTCATATCTTGTAGAATAGATACTACTTATTTTTATTTATTGGTAAATTGTTACATGATATTTCACATCTCTTGATGCCACTCAAACAATTTATCCCTCTTAGCAACAATAAAATTATGGGCCCATGAACCTTAGATGGTATTACTAAATTAAATGGATATAAGCCTTATTTTTTATTTCTTGGATTACAAAGTGAAGTTTTATATCAATGTCCTTTATTTTATTGAAACAAATAATTATATTCCTCCACTTAGGTTGAGATATGTTCTTTACAAACCTTAATTATAGGAATAGTGTCATAAATATTTATAACTACCCCTTACACATTATCTATGATCTCTTTAGGATCCTATCTAGTAGCCTCTGAATAGGTTGATCAAATATTTTTAAAATTTATTTTATAACTCCTCCAATGGAATCCTCAAAACTATAAGGATCTTATCTATGTTGATCTATGTCTGATGGATTTATTTTTCTTCTCTTTTTTATGGAGAATGTCTTCTCTCTACTCCAAATTAACCTGTTGTCCTTATACAACCATAAAATTTATTTTCACCTTTCTCAAGTTATTTTTTTGTCTATCAAAATGAAATTTTATTATTGGTTATTTGCAAATAAATAGATCTCTCCTTCCTTCTTATTCTTGTTATAGTTTCTTAATCCATGAAGGAATGTTTAGTGAAACCTACTAATATACTTGTTTTTCTTGAATAGAGGAAGTGGATTTCCCTAGATGAAGCATGTTCATAGGGGAAGATGTCCCTACTATAGGTAAAGGAGGTATAGATTTCATCTATCCAGTAACCTGCTTTTGGATTGGTGTATAAATTTTATATTTAACCTTCCCTAAAACATTTTATATTGAAACCATGGATGAATAAGTTTGAGAAAATTGACCAATGGGTATTTCTAGTTGTCTATATGACCTAGGAGGGGTGAATTGCAAGGTAAAAATAGAAGTGGAAACTAGGTTTTAAAAACATACTCTCTTTGATGACGAAGGGGACTAAGGACTTATTCCACTAAAGAATGTATAATTTTCTAGGGTGATAATTAAATTATACAAGTAATTTGTCACCAATATATAGGAAACCCCAGTAGTAGTAATAATAGTAATAGGATCCATAGTAACAAAATATGCTATGGTGGACAAAATTGGAATTATAACTTCCTAAGGCTTATCCATTTATCCCAAATAATGCAAAAAATGAATATTAATTACCATACTAATTGTATTGGTAGGAACTGGGGAAGTTGTCATAGAATGAAAAATGGGTGAAATTACAACCAAGGGAGAGATAGTTTGGGCACTAGTTATTGTGGTAGTCATTATATTAACCTAAGGTGGAGATCTTGGAGGTGTAATTGATGATGTATCATATATTGAAATTTGTAGTTTTGACTTTGCATCTTCTTCTACATCTCTTCCCTCATATAGCAATAATTATATATCCATTGAGTAAACATCTCCTTGGTTAACCTCCTAAAATTTTTCTGACTTTTCAATTCTTCTAGACTGAGTGTTTTCCGCAGTCATCCATTCATGATATTCCTCTTTATTAGCTATTTCATCAAAAGATTTTATTTCTTTAGTGCCACTATTGGACACCCATTATTATTCATCTCCCCATCTTTTGTCATCTTCCTCACTATCATAAATCTCAATAGGGTATGACTTCATTCTACCCTTTCTTCTTTTTGACCTTTCCTTGGGGACTTATGCTTTTTTCTCTTCCTCTTACACCTTTTGAGGTAAAATATGAGGAATCTTAGGCTTCCTTGTATATGTAATTATTGGTTTGGTATCAATATATTTTGGGCATGTAACAGGTGGAATGGGAGATGAAGGGGATATAGTGTTATTAGATGGTGAGGGAGTGGTGACCACTTGAGGAATTATGGGTGGTTAATATGTAAATCCAATAGATTGAAGAATTACCAATGGTGGATTTATTATCATAATAGGTGGTGACCTAGGGGGAGAAACCTATGACAAGAAATAAGGCAGCCTTACCTATTATACTATGGTTAATAAAGGTAGAGGAAGTATGGAGAGAAGTCTAGTTTATGTGTTGGGGCTTGTAGGTCTCTCCTATTTAGTTATGTATTAAGGGGAAATAATAACAATTATATATGTAGGGGATCTTAGATCAGTACTAACTCTTTATTCAATATAAACTTCCCCAATTGGGCTTACATATTTAATTTCTTATTCTTCATGTGTAAGAGGCCCATGAAAAGGTCTATAAACCCATTGTTCTTTATCAATTCTCCTACTATCCTCCTCACTGATAATGGGATCATTTTGGATACTCTATGCTAAAATCATTGAGGTCTTTACCCTATGAATTTTGTTATCAAATGTTCCTAATATTTCATTAGAACATGATAAGGATGAGTATAGTTGTGTGATAAACTCATAATCTTAGAAAAAATTACCAAGTAATGTGAAGGGAAAAAACAAATGAAAGTTAAAGGCATATTTTTATCTTAGGATATCATACTAAGGAAAGGTAACAGTAAATTCAACTACATTCAAAGCATTAAAAACAATACAAAATGGAAATAATGATAATTATCCAAAATGAATCATATGCAAGGAATAAATAAATAAACTATATAGGTAACCATAACCAGTAAATCTATATTGATCTCTTTTAAATATGGAACCCTTTCTTATTAAAAATAATAGGATATATATAGATTCTTACATATTTATGACTTTCTATCTTCTATCCAAACTTGGCACCTAAAGGAGCCTCTTTATCTTCTAACGTATTACAACTTATTAAGTGAAAGGACAAAATAAACTAACTTTTGACAAAATGAGTGCATTATGAATAGATGATAAATAATTATACTTCACAATTTTATAGTCCTTGTTATTTTACTAACACTTCCTAGACTTAAATTGTTGTTTCATCCCGAGACAATGTCTTAAAGAGCTCTGACTTGATTTGATCATAGGAAATCATTTCTAGTTTTCACCTCTTATACACTACTTAGCTGCCCTTTTAGATTTTCAACTAAGTAGTGTACCAATCTACTACCCTTTATGGGTTTTCAATATACTAGAATAAATAGGTGGCTTACCTTTATGGGTTTTCAACCATCCTAACCCCACTTTTAAAACTTAATCTTCCCTAATAAAATGTCATCCCAAAATTTCAAAAATATAAACTACATAATATTTAACTAGATGGAGGTGGCATCGATGAAGATGGAGCCAATACAAATGTATCCTTTAGATATAGATATGGATCTTTACATTGGGAAATAATATACTAAAGTTTAAATGATGGTATGTATATATGAGTGTCAATGATATATTTAATGGATATGGTGAATGATTATAAAACTTTCTTTTAGGCATTCCAATCCAGTATGGCTTCCTTGATTATCCTTAGCAATGTGTGAAAATGGGCTTGATATCATATGAGTTGAGTAAGAACATCATTTTCATTGATGATCATGGATTACTTAGTGTTTTTTACCCTCATTTAAATCTCATTTTTAAGTTTCTCCATTTTTTTGGTTTGTCTTTATGCCTAAAGTCCTACAAAAGAATTATGCACAATCTGGCTCTACCAATCTAAAAGATTATCCCTCACATTATCTCTAACATTTGAATATTATTATAATGGAAAATCCATATCATCTATTATTTTCATGTGTATCACCCTTATTTCCTTATTATTATAGGCCTTGGATAAATTTGAGCTTGAATGAGCTAGTGTTATGTTTAGTTGTTAATTCCAGTCCATAATGTTTTGTGTAACTTATTATTGTATCACAACATCTTCTAGAATAGTCTGATAATATTCCAACAAAGAGATGAGTGTTTCAACTTATAATTTTATTTATTTACATAAGGGATGAGTTACTAAAACTTATAAATAATGCACTAGTCTATTTTTAATTTATAAGCGAGTGTTTTTAACCTGCACTAGTTAGAAATGAATCGATCACTAATGATTCATATGACCAATGCTAGCATGTGTCTTGAATGATATTCTTAGATTATTGTAAGTTCCCTTAGATATAAATAATATACACTTTGATCTGGTAATACTCCTAATCCAATGATGTGGCCTTTTGTGTAATTGATTATTGAAAAGTGGCAACACCCTCCAATCACTTTGACAGTGGTAAGCGAGAAACATCTAAAGATGATTCTTGCCTCAGTGAGATTGTGGCCAAAGTGTTCATTGTGGTTGTTGGGTTAGTATGTGGTATGTTTTTAATATGAAAATAAAATGCGTTACACCTCATAAATACCATTGTAACATCCCATATCCACACTCCTCTCAAAGGAAATGTAGATTCCTGATCATGCACCCCTTGGGTGGCGGATTCATCTTGTGGTGCATTTTATTATTTTGGTGCTTATTATACCACGTCCTCTTGCACTTTATCTTATATTTTTTCCTAATCCTCCTTATTTTTTTTATTCCTCCTCTAATTTTTACTATTTTTCTACTTATTTCTATTCTATTTGTACATCAAAGGTAGTAGCCTTTTCTTGTTATATATGGGATTTTGCCTATGCATCATGTTATGCATATGCATTGGCTATGTTTTTTTGTTAATATTTATTCTTTTGTGATGAGCTCATTTATGGATTAATACTTTATCTTATTATTATTTTTCCTTTATGTAGATTCATTAGCTCATTATTGAGCAATAGTCTCATTAGCATGGGCTTGCTTATACTGAGCTTTGGCATCTATAACTTCTTTTTATTTTTGTGCCTCTTTCACCTCAACTTGTTTAGTTACATTTGTATCCTTTTTTGCCTTATGTGCATCCTTATCATCTTACTTAAGAATAGAATCTACATATTCAACCCTTTTCTTGGTCTTAGCCTCTTCATCTTACATTTTCACTTTAGCTTGATGTTGTCATTGAGCTTCTTCTTGTTGTGACTCCTCTTTCTAACATTTATTCAACTCCTAGTGTATGAGTAATTATATAATCATAGCTTCTTATTCCTATGCATCTTGTTGTTCCTCTATTATTGGTTGATCTAGAACTAACTCATCTATATCTATGATTAGGTCTTCTTCAACTTAAAGTGTGTCTCTTTTTTGTATAGTGTCATTGGAAACATACGATTTTTTCTTATCCAGGGTGACTAATTTTTGCTTGGAAGGTGGTGAATTTTTAGTATGATATTTTTTTGTCTAATATGTAGAGGGATCAACCTAAAAAATGAAATATATGACTCAAACCTTTAGAGTATGGGAAACCCAAGTCTCTCATCAAGTTCTCATTTGTTAGAAAATTGCTTCTAGAGGGATCTTGGTTAATGGCATGAAAGGGTCTAAAATAATGTAAGTTTTAGATTGCCACTTTTAAAATAGCTTATCATTAATATTTTTACACTTGACCTCTTATCTCATAGTATTCACTATGATCAAGGAAGGGAAAAGTGGTATTTCAACCCATATAATTTTTGGCACCTTCTTTCTCACTTGAATTATGTGCATAACTTTACCAAAATAAATATTTTTTGTCTTCATTTTCATATAATTCACCATCCATGTCTTCCATCATGACCTAGTAACCTTTTGTTCATAAATTCTCATTTGTGTTAAGTCATAGCTTCTCACAATTTGAGGCACTTTTAGATCATTGAGACAAGTTGCAGTATTGCATGTCTTCCACCTTTATGGAGGAAAGAACTATCATTCAGTCAGGGCTTTCCATTTTCCCTTTTTTAATTGTGACATAATAGCCTCAACTTGTTACTCTAATGGAGTTTTTATAATGGGGGTATTGCTTAAAGTGGTGTAGCTCTCCTAACTTCATAATCTTTTTATTTCTCTACCTTTGCCTTTGCCATATCCATGTCAATGTAATATGGTAGAGAGCCAAATAGTGACTTTGGAAACTCATGAATCCAAATTGTGATACCCTTAGATAGCTTGTTAAAAACTACATGTAATCCCAAGTATTGCATGATATTAGGTGGGATTCTAGGATATGTTGTAATGAGCTCTAGGATTTATTCCTACCACTGATAGAACTTGGCATGCTAAGCAAGGGTTCCCATTTCCTATGTATAGATTAGATTTTAAAATTTATATGCAAGCCAATAGTCAATGTCTAGATGTACTTCTCCTTCCATGGACTTCCATTATGTGAAGTAAAGTATAAAAATGAGAAACTAATATTGGAAAGTTTGGTTGGTAATCATACAAAATTTCTCAATGTTATTGATGAGCTCTTACACAAAAAAATTGATCCATTTAAACTACTCATTATGTTCAATCATACTATGAGCTATGTCAATGACACCCTTAGTTACTTAGTTTTTATACTAAGTGGTCTTCTAGAACTGGTGAGTTATGGATTCAGCTATAATGTTCATAGGTTCATCTAGAATGTCTTTGATGGGTATGCTATGGGATCCATAGGTTTATATGTCTTGAAATTCTTGAATAAATGAAGGTGCCTTTGATTTTTAAGGTGCATGAGAGCCCCCACATGTGGGCATCTTGATTGCTCTAGTCATTACTAGTGTATTAGTCATAATAGTCACATATAGGGAAAATAGATGTTGTCATCATTGTACCAGGTAGGGAATGGATGAATAACCTCACCCATATCACTAAAAATTGATAGAAATATTAGTATTTTAACATCTAAATTGTGAAATTGGTGTGACAATGCAAGATTTAAAGGTTGTGTATCTTGTACAAAGTTCAAAAGGAAATTTTTCTTCTCATTAGCTTAGGCAAACTCAAATGGTTTAGCATCATGAAATTTTATTTACAAGAGTGTAATATTAATGCCCATTTCTTCTTTCTATGCATTATATGATGCATGATAATTTTATATTTCTCTATTTGATCACATACCCTAGATTATTCTTTGAGTAATATATGAAGTGCAAATCATCAAATCTTTATATTTGTGAAAGTGTAACACTCAATTTGAAGCTCATCTATTTGAATTTATATAAGTGTGAAATGTGAAATTGGTGATCAATGTGTTACCTTTATAATTTTTTCATCAATTAATTTTTTCTTAAATGCCTTGTTGAGTTGTCTTTAGAACTGATGTGCATTTAATTTAGGTACGAGGCACATTGATGTGGTGAATTTTTTAATATGGCACTACAGATCAATTATTGTTGACACATGCAATGAGATATTCCATGATATATATTTTTGGTTGTAATTGAGTAGCTATCTTTTGATAGCGATTGATTATTGACTTGGAAGATACTTTATCCTTTGAACCCTAGATTTGGTATTAACTACCCTTTATGATTGTTAATTTTTTTGATATCTTTCCTATCTTTTCTTGGTCATATACTTCCTAGATTTAAACTAGTATCATACCCCTATGATGACATCAACCATAATACATGATTTTTTCTATTGGCCATCATTTCATGCTACGATTACTTTCATGGTTTCATTTAGTCTTGAGATATGAAGAGATCATATTCTAATCTTCACACACACATAGAAAAGAAAGACACTAAAAAATCATGATATAAATTAAAATCTAATATACCTAGTGATAATTATCACTGAAACATATAAATAAAGAGATAAATTAATATTATTGGCACTAGGGATTAATCATATAGCCATTTACTCACCCTGGTAAGATAGTTCCTTGTAGATCCCTCAAAATGACTATTCCTTGTTATGATATCTCATGTTTAATAAATGTTCCTTTCCATATGATATTAAATTTTCTTAGGAATGATCTAAAAAAAATATCATACAATAATGTTGGTTATTCTACCTAAAATTACTTACATTGTAGGTTTTTATCGTGCCAAGATTTTTAAATTTTCTAGTGAACTACATATGTCCAATATGCTTTGTACCTATATTCATCCATTCGATTTGCTCCAAAAGTTTATTTATGAGAGATTCATGATCATCAAGTCATATAACTAGTTCTATTTGTAGGCTTGGTACCAAAAACTCAATAGGCATGAGTGTTCCCAACCCATACACCAATTGAAATAGGGTAAAATCTATAGCACATTTTTAGTGTGTTTTGTAAGCCCATAAGATCCCAAGAATATGATCCTCCCAATCATCCCTCTTCATATCATAGATTTTTATTAGCATTTTTATTGATATTTTATTAGAATATTTAGCTTATCCATTATCTTGAGGATGGTATGTGTTGATCTTATGATGCTAAATCATAAATTCTTTAATGAGTGTTTTGATAGTGTTATACAAAAAATGTGTTCCTTGATCACTTACCAACTTAATGGGGCAACCAAAACATGTGATAATGTTTTCATACAAAATTTTTGAAGCATCCTTAGTACTAAAACTAGGTTTCATAATAATTTTTACACATTTAGTAAAATAACTAGTCTTAGTAATAATATATCTATCCTAACTGTACTTATTTAGGGGATTAATAGGACCCACAAAATCAATTCCCTATTATTAAAAAGGTTATTCTAAAACTAAGGGTTGTAATAGAATTTCATCCCTTTAATTAGGATTTCCCATTCACTAACATACATCATAGTGATGAGATAATCTATGTGCATCTTGAAATAAATTTGGCCACCAAAGCCCACTCTGTAAAAGTTTTCTTGTAGTGGCTTCTCCTAAAAAGTGGCCTCCTATGGCCCCATGATGTGCTTCATGCAATACTTTTGGGCATTCATGTTCCAAAACCACCCTGCATAGAATTTCATCTTTCCTAAGTGATACAAAAATTCATTTGTGATAATGTATGGTAAGGCTCTAGTCATGAATTACTTCTTATCCCATTCTCGATAGTGTGAAATAAAAACTCATTCTAAGAAATTTGAAATTTCTTCAAAACTTATAGGTATCAGAGATATGCAAAATAAATGAGCATATGGAGAATCCTCCTATAGTTTTTATATTTCTTCCCCATTTATAATTAGGCTAAGATGATCTGGGTCTACATTCTCTCTTCCTAACTTGACATTAATTCTAAATTGGAACTCTTAAAACAACATCAACCATCAAGAAATCTATCATCCCAACATTGGCTTATTAAATAGGTATTGCAAATCCTAGTGATCTGTAACGACTTCAAATGGGGTTGCAAGATGATAGTGCCTAAACTTTTGAAGTATTAAAACTATCATCAATGCTTATGTTTCATTTGTTGAATAGTTGTTTTTAGTAGTAGACAAATTTATACTTGTGAAGTGGATAGGGTAAACCAATCTACCATTTAACATCTATGTGAGCATATCCTTGATTGTGATACCTAAAGAATCGACATGAACATGGAATGGCTTGTTCTAATATGGAAAAACTAATATAAGTGTAATGACCAATCTTTTTTTGAGCTCTATAAACTATAGTTTACATTCTTATGTCCATGCAAACTGCATACCTTTGCATAAAAAATATTCAAGTGGAGAATAAATAGTGGCATACCCTTTTATAAAATTGTGATAATAGCCTTTGTCTGAGAAATGATTTCACTTTGGTAGAATTGACTAGTGGTGGCATGTTAAAAATAATTGTGATCTTAGCCCAATCCACTATAATTCCTTTAATTCATATAACATGGCCAAATAAAACCTTAAAAGGTGTGAAAAAGAGACACTCAATACAAGTCAAGTTGATGCATAGAGATCTGCATCATTCTAACATCAATTGCATCTTAGATCAATGATCCTTAAACAAAGAGAAAATAGACCAATCATCTAAGTAAACTTCTAAAAATTCATGAATAAAATCTTTGATGAAATCACCATAGCTTGAGAGAAAATATTTGGTTCATTATTGAGCTTAAAAGGCATAACTTTGTATGCAAAAGATCCTAACTCAATAGAGAAATTAGTATTATCCCTATCCTCCTCTACGATTGATATATAATGATAACCACTAAACCCTAATGTGAATAAATACACATCATGTCTTGCAACTACCTCTAATACTTCATTTGTAAAGGGGATAAGAAATGGATTGTTTACACATGCATAATTTAGAATGTTATAATCATCACATGGTCTAATTTTTCATGTTTTCTTATGTTTCTATACTAGAAGACTTACCCAGTCTTCCTTTTCCATTGGGTAAATTATTTTTTGCATCTTGCATCCTATCAAGCTTAGCCTTAATTTTAAATTTCATGTTAAGATTTAGCTTATATGGTCACTTATTGATAGGTTATGCATACTAAATAGTTCAATATAAATTTCTCCTAATGATAGATCTACCCATCAGACTTCTAAAAATTTGGTGGGGAAGACATCCTAGTAATATTTTATAAGTTACATGGATTTCAAGACTTGTGTTGTAGTCTAGTAGTCCCCAATATGTGTCAGATTATGAATTTCCTCACTTCTAATATTTTTGACATACTTCTTGAGTGGTTATTGATAGATGTGACACTTTTATTTAGAAATCAAATATTATATCATTTTCTATCATTCCTTTTCTAGAATCTTGATATTTTGTAGCATTTCCTCCTTAGTACATTCTATAACTAGATATTTGAGTGACTCAATATCCCATTCTAGTTTAAATAAATCAGCCAGATCTAGATTACCATCACTATTAGAATATATTGTTTCTTCCTCCTAAACATTTATTCTATGACATGGCTACACAATAGACTATTCTTTTGTCTTGGTATCTTTTTACGTTTATATATTTGTGCTAATATTACGGGATACATTTTTCTACACAAAAGATTTAGTAGTGGTGCTTACATCCTCTACACACCCATGACATATAAAATGTTTTATTTTTATAAATGTATTATGTACTAAAGGATTCTCATCTTCAAACACAAATGCTTGTATGAAATCACTCTACATGTGTGCCTAATACTTTATTTCCTTCCTATACTCTTGATGCATATCCAAAGTTGATGGAAGGGGAGCTAGTATAATGGAAAATATGAACCTAATATTTTAAGACCATGTTTTCTCTGTAATATCCCCGTTTCTCTTCAATTCTAAAACCTGATATTTTTCTGACTGTTTCACTATATTTTACTTTTGCATGAAATAAGATACGATTTTGCAAGATAAATTCAAATAATAAATAAACCATAGTAAGTCACTTAACTGGCAAATCAATGCTCTTATTATTCTTCAGAATGATTACAATAATGAATCTCTGGCATGTGTATAAACGAATACAAATATCATCTCAAAATCTGATCTTTTGCAAATCTGGGATGGCTCTAATAGAGAAGTTCTTCATCTGTGCAATATTTGAATAAAAAACATAATGAAATAAATCCGTGAAAAGCTCTGTGACAACTTCTGTATGAAGTTACCTCTCAAATCTGTAAACCTCTGTGATAACTTCTGTATGAAGCTATCTCTCAAATCGGCAATAGATCAGCTAATATTTCACAGCCTCTGAATCGCACACAATGAAGAGTTGACGTTCTCCACTGCAAATGGAATCCTGGAACCCTTGGCTCAGTCTTCACAGAAGAATTCTTCAATATCAAAATCAATAATCAAAAAATCATCAATAATGGCCTCCATGAGAAACCCGTATACCCTCAAAAAGATATGCTTGCCCTAATTAGGGTTTCTTAAATTAGAATTAGGGTTTCTAATTAAAAATAGGCTAAATAATTAATATTTGATTAAATCAATCAAATATTAATATCTCCCTCAATACATGTCAGATCCTCAAACCGATCGAAGCAGGTGAATCAGGGAGTGATTCTGCACATGACCATACCAAAATAAGGCCACTCCGCTGCATGTCAAATATCCCTAAAAAGTAGGAGCTCAAGTCCAATGTGTCTGAAATAACCTAAATGAAAACCAAATGTAGAAATTCTGTGAATCAAAGTCAATCCAAGCTCCATTATGACCCTCTATCCATCCTATTAGCCTACGAAGGTCGTATAATAGGCTAATCATCAAATCTGTCAATGTCCATGAAAAAGGGGACATGACATTCTCATAGTCCATAATTAAACACATCTATGTATGTGAAATTTAGGGTATTCACCCTCTTGAAAAAGAGGCCAATTGATTCTAACTATTTATGATAGATAAAACTTGTTGATCATCAATTCACAAGCATCATCCTAGGAAAGTTGATCATTCCTATGAATTACCCATCATGTCACAACAACCATTTTCTATGTATAATTCAAATCACTCACCCTCTAACTGATTATAGGCATATGGACTTGTAATCAGAGAATAAATTGATTTATATCCTCTATTTCAAACTATTGAGGTAGCTACCATTCATGTGCAAAAACCATTCTCATTGCTTGCATCTCATGATATCTTCAATCCTAAAGTAGCATATGTTGTCTAAATCCCTACTTACATATGAAGTTATTTTCCATAATGAATTACCTTCTTTAGTGGGCTCTATATAATCTTTCACATAGGTTTATTCTTTATGCAAAAACTCTATTTCATAATGAGTAGGACATTTCATAGACATAGACTTATAATCTTTCATCTCAATTTGAGGAATCAATAGCTAGGTGATCATTGGTTTAGGCTTCAATAGGTCAAAATTCCTTATTTTATTAGTAAGTAAAGATTGTAACTGAGGTTTAACCTTTTCATAAATAAAAGTAAATTTACTTTTTCATAGAGCCTTTGGATTCTCCTTAGTATTCACCTTCATCTAGCTATTTTCTTGACAAAGATAATAAGAATCAATTTTTGTTGGGATGATGTATGGTTTATGCACCTTATTCAATAGAATTACTATGATTTTATCCCCTTAATGAGTTTCTAATTGATTCTACTCATTATTGATACTCATCTGACCATCATATGCCTAATTATTCCTAATCAAAATAGGATAATGTATCTTGATTGTCCTCATATTAATGACTTCAAAATCACCTCACAAACTCATCTCTACAACTTTGATTTCAACATATTCTATATTAACAATAGGTTCAACTCTCCCATAATCTACTAGGCTGAGAGTTACTAGATTGTAGTTGAGTATTGGTCAACTAATATCTTCCCACATAGACCTTGGTATCATATTTACCATCCTTCCAAAGTCAAAAACAACATTTTTTATCTCATAACCTATTATTTCAATATCCATTTGTGCATCTACATCCTAAAGATTTTTAGTTTTTATATACCATACCATCTTCTATGTTTTATGTTTCCCCCATTTGCACATTCTAATAGATTATGCAATAAAGTTATGATATTGTGAGATATTTACTCATTATTTAGTGTGCTTAATAGTTTTATTAATTCTATGAAGGTAATAAAAACTCTATCTTGTCTCATTATATGTACAATTTTTCCATACTTTTTTGCATATGCAACCACAATATTACATCTAGTGGTTTCTTGAAGCTGTATGTTTCTCAAAACCTATACAACCTAATACATTAATCCCTTTTCAATAGATGGATATAGTTTGATCATGTGACATCTCAAGAGGAATTAATCCTTGGTCTACATGTTGATGTCTAGTGATAACATTCAAAATGCATCCTCCCTAGGTTGTGAATTGACCATATTGACATTTCTCATAGCCTTTTCTTTTCTTTATTTTCCCAATACTAGACAATTTTTTGTATCATATTGATCTGAGACTCTATAATATGTACAATAAGACTATCTCTATGGATTCATTGGGAAATTTTACTACACATGATTATAATCTCCACATAAATAACACTACATCATAGGTTCTTGGTAATTATTTCCTCATCTACCTTGATAACCACTATGATAACCACCCCTATAACCTCATTTATAACAACCCTAATGCTACAATATTATCCAACTTTATTGTTGTTGATTATTATCAAACCCTCATATTTTTGCTAATAACTAGGTTAAATCTAATCAGATTGTTGTTATTGAGTGATTAGAGGACTCTAAGGTGATGTATATTCATATTGTAGTGATGGTGGTGTCCAACCTAATGAATGAGGAGTCCATCTAGGTAGACTATGAGGTTTTTATTACATTGAGTTCAAAATCCACTATGAACCTATTTGGTGTACACCAATCATATCAAACTTGTAGGCTTGAGATCACTTGTTTTATCATAAACAATTGCTCTGTAGTGACTATGAAAACATTATTTGTGCTATTTGATTTCAACTCCTATAAATATCTACAACTCTTCTCATCATGGTTTGGGGATTTTTAAAAATTACAATATGAGTTCTATGGGTTTTCTACATATTGTTGTAATAGATGACACTATAATTTATCATGTCTTACTATACATATCTCATAGAATTATATTTTGAATTTTGGGTAATCATTATAGTGATACCTTTCCTTGCCACATTCCATGCACCATATTCCTAACTTGGGTTTATCTCCCTTATGATATTGTTCCATTATTTTTATGAATGTTTTTAAGTTATTCTCAATATTATAGTTGGATGTTAAAGCTTATCCATAGTCTTCAATATTTTCCACCATAATAGTAATAGCTTGAGAATCTTCTTTAATATCAAATTGAGTTTAAGTTTTAAAAAACTAGATTCTTATTCATAGTCCTGCTATGAACCATGTAGCCTTATCCTTGTCTTGTAGAGAAAACTCAACCCTATTCATGAAATCTAAAAATCTGTGATCAAAATCACATATTGCCTCTTCATACCTCAATCGAATTTATTTTAGATCCTAAATGGTCTACCTTGTGCATATATTAATTGTAAACTCTACAACAAGTGATCCTTTCACTTAATTTAGATAATCCTAATTAATATCTATGTGATACATAAATTCTAAATCTCTTTCATTCAATTCCCCAATAAATTCACACTTAATTGATGCTTTGTTAGTAACACCTTTGGCTTTCCATTTCATTTGATAGGTAAGTAAATATTGTTCAAGTTCTATGGACCCATCATACTATGATAGATTTATAAAATCTCCAAAATGATCCATATTTGGATTATAAGCTGACATTTTTGAAATTTACTAAACAACTATAATAATTGGTAGCTACGATCTTTACATTACTATGTGTGGGCTTAAAAGATGTACCTTTGAACTTCCTAGCTGATACAAAACTTGATTTATTGTGTTTTTTACTTCCTATTGTTCATTTATGATTAAACCTATAGTTCTCAAAGCTTTGAAAATCAATGTTTTTCAATTTATGTTCCCCATTTTTGAACTTGTTCTAAAAATTTTTATTCCCAACTATTGCATGCTTGACCCTCTTGTAAGAAACTAATTTTGATATTAGAAATATTAGGCTAAGGGGACATGTACTTTTCTAGTGAATGATTTTTATCTATAATATTTTATCTCTCAAGGATTGTACTTATGATTTATCTATGACTTTATCCTACTTCTCCACTTAATAATTCATTTTCTTCTTCCTACAATACCATTTTTTGTAGATGTAAACTAAAATTAACTACTAGATATTTTACTTATACATTATTCTCATCCTCATCTTCACACATCTTGTCTTTTTCTTAATCTTCTTCCCTCTCTTATATTTTATTGAATTCATCCACATCTTTAATCTCATCTTTTCTCATCCTTCACTCATCATTCCTTTATACTTTTTCATTGTTCTTTCCTACTCGCTCTTATGCTACTTTACTACTACTCCTACTTCTATTCACAACAACCTAAGTACCTTTTTACTTATTACATATGTTCTATTATTATAGTTTTCATTTTGAATCTAACTCTTCTACTAATTCTTCTTCTCTTAGGTTTCCATTCTATATTTAGGTCCAAGCTCTATCTTCTCATATGTTCATCATTCACTATCTAGTCACACACATCCCCATAACTCCTGAAGTGACTACTCCATATGTTTTAGAGTAGGAACCATGTCCTTTTCCACCTACAAAAATATTCCTTTAATTCCTTTGATACACAAATATTTCATAGCTTAAAAATCTATATATCCATGTACTAAAAATTTAGTTGTGTATCTATCAAAAGTAGTAGTAAACCAACAGTCTATTGCTTGTCTCCAATCAGTTTCCATCCTCCAAAATTATTCTACCTTATCTTAAATCTAATTTAAAGTCTATTGTCCTATGTCAATAATAATAATAATAATAATAATAATAATAATAATAATAATAATAATAATAATAATAATAATAATAATAATAATAATAATAATCATGCTAACTAATTAGATAATAACCAAGGTAACTCATACTAGAAGATTTCATATATTTCACCATAAATGTGTTCTTGAATGATCATTTAAACTGTAAAACTAGTTTTCTTTGACTCTTCCTCTAAAAAATAATATATTATATGGTCCATCCATATTTATATGTCCCTTTATCTTGGTAACTATCTTAGCATATAGCTTCCTCCAAATAATTTCCATGATCACCACACCATTGTTATTAGAGGTTCTTGATATGTCATCATAACCTGCTAAGGATGAGGATAGATGAGCAATAAACTCATATTCATAGATAAAATTATCAAGTAATGTGAAGGGAAAGAACAAAAAAAATATTTAAGGTACATTCTTATCTTACTATATCATACTGAGGAAAAGCAATAGACTTCAACTACAATCAGAGCATTCAAAATAATACAAAAGGGAAATAACCATAACTATCCATAATGAATCATACACAAGGAACAAATAAATAAACCCTACACATAATCATAACCAATAAATATATATTGATTTCTTCTATCTGAACTTGGTAAAAAAAAGAGTCTCTTTGTCTTCCAACCAATTACAACTTCTTGAGGGAAAAGATAAAATAAACTAACTTATGACAAAATGATTGTTTTACACACAAATGGAAAACAATTATACTTCACAATTTTATAGTCTTCATTCTTATAATAATACATTCTTATAGAAACCTCAGTGTCATCCTTTATGTTTATGAAGACTTTTTCATGACTGTAAGATTTGTGCCCATAATTGATTTCCACTTTTCTATTTAATTCCTTATATGTTCTTTAATAATTTTATCAAGGTCCTAATATTTGAATGGTCCCCATTTAAATCCATAAAGCATCCTCATTATTCCAATAGATTATAGGTGATCCCACCTTGTATATTGCATTCTACTAATCTTGAGAGGGGTTGGATGGATAGATGCTTGTTTAACTCTTCTTAGTTCAACATTTACACTATCAACCAACTAAGCATTCTTACTCAGCCAATTTATCAAGCACAATCTAGTTTAGGTACAAAGGTTATGTCCCAATACCTTTGATCATGATTATAGTGCACTAAGGATATAACCATTAGTCACCCATATTTTTAATGGCATTCTTTATAGGGCTACATAAACTAGGCATGTTATTCTCATATATTTCTTGATATATCATAGGGTAAAAGGTCTTAGTCAACCTTTCCATATGCTTTATAAACCTATGAATATGGATAAAATTAAATTCATCATAAATTATTTTATTTAGGTATTCCATAGATGGTTTTCAAGGTTATTCATTTGAGGAATGCACAGTTACAACCAAAATATCTACTACATAAGACATAATATAAAATATACCATCTAGTAAGCTCCCTAGATTTTTGATTCATAGAATCAAGTTAGAGCTAATAATATCCCCCAAAGCTAATTTTCTATTGGAGTTAATAATAATGTATAGCAAAGGGACCCATACCTCATTGACATAAGTAATGGTTAGTAAACCATATATCCTATTTAGTGGGACCTATAGCAATGGGGATAGCCAAACTAGGGCCCTGAACTATAAAGTTGTTTCGATTACTAGCCCATTCTTACAAATTTTTGAGATGTTGTTGTCAAAGAGCCATTAACTCACCATATATTACCTATAAGTCATTAAATTCATGGGGAGTGTGTTATACCTTTCAAATAATTCTCACTTATATACATCGTTGGGGTCCTATTGAGTTTAAAATGTAATATTTTCCTAGAAACTTTACCATTCACAAATAAATCAAACAATGGGTGAATGTAATGCATTACCTATGATTTTAAAGATGTGTTATGGATACTATATACACATAATATTTTTAAACTTTTATTGATTATTGACACTTCATATCTTACAAGAACCTATCAAGTCTCAATCTCTTTGAGTACATGGCTTAAGGGGTGCACCAAGAAAGGGGTAGGTAGACCATTGGTGCTTCATAAGATTTTTGTTCCTTTTACCACTTTCCATCTACACTCTATCATATTTAAATCATTAATACTAGGATTATTATTCTCTTTCCTAACCATTCTAGTCATTTACCATGTTTTATCCCTATTTTCATCACTTTATCTCCCTTCTTCCTATTTAGCAAACTAGATCAACCACCATAGCCAACCTAGTGCATTTTCAGGATTCCTATTCAACAAACTAAGTCAACCTACTTGACCTAGCATAGTTTAGGGACTTTTTATCTATTTTGGTTTGTTAGCCTCTTAGCCAACCTAACACAAACCTAGTGAGTTATACCCAAAAATGTGATAGATCGATCAGATCGACGTAGCATAGCTGACATTCCTAAAATATTTTAGGGTAAGATACTACTATATATACAAGGTCATTTACCACCATTTAATAAGAGTGAATAATTAACCAAAGTGTGAATGAACATCTATCTATTGAACATTTAATTGGGGAATAAATCTTTAGGGTTTAATACTTTCTTTAGAGCTCTGATCTCATCTTGTGGATAAGTCTTTTGGATGCTTGGATATGTTGTGTAGCCTAGAGCCAATTTATCTTAGTTATCCTCACATATCATGAAAATATCTTATAAATAACCTTGGACAAGGGGGAGATTGAAACTTAGTGGGTCCATCTTCAAAGTTAAGTATTGCTAGCTTTATTCCTCCTTTATAAGAGTAGATAGATAGATCATTTGTATTCTTTTCTTGTATGTATTAAGATTTCATATACATTGACGTGAGTATATGTCTTCTAATATATGTTTAGTTTATTTGTTTATTTTTTTTATTTCTAACCCCCACTTTGTGCCACAAGATTTGGTGTGCACTAGATTAGATTTACTTTTCTTGTTATTAGATTAGTGAGATATTAAATCATAGGAACTTTTAGGGTTTTTATGTGATTGTGTTAGAATATAGGCTTTGGAACCCTATATTTCATAGTGTGTTATAAAAAGTGATCCCTTAATCAAGTTTAGTAGATCCTCACATGGGTCATGCTCTTAATTAACAATTATATGCTCCCCAATCAGAATTGTAGGTGTGCTCTATCCCATCCAATCTAGGATTGATTTATAGACATGATGCATTTCTAATTGCATACAAGATTTATTTCATTTATTTTATTTTTATTCATCATTTTTTTTATAGTATCTTTAATATGTTGGATCGACCCTATCGACCTATTTATTCATCTCTGTGCATAGGTTTGTAAGAATAAGTAATTGGCTTGACCAAATTGACCTAGTATAGGTTTTAGAACTTGTAGAATTTTGTTCAAATAAATGGATTGACCAACTTAACCCAACGCAGATTTTTCCCAATTTTTAGATTTCCAGTCTAACCTACTAGGTCAACTAGGTCAACCTAGTGCATTTTTAGCACTTTTTAATCAAGTTTTTATTTTGTTTGATCGACCAAATCGACCTAGTTTATAGATTTTTGATATTTTTATCCAAGGTTCTTGATCAAAAATATTCTCCTTTTCATATCTAAACTATTCAATTCAATTTCCATTTTTATATATATTTCTATTTTTGTATTTTTTGTTCATAGTTTACAATCTTTAAAACTACCCCGGCATAGTCAATAGGTTGACCATTTAGACCTAGTTCATTTTCAGACTTTGCTTCCATAGTAGAGGTTCAACCCTATTAACCCTATTTTTTTATGATTTTATATATATTTTCTCAACTATACCTTGTTTTAATGTTGTAATTAACCATATTTGTTAATCACATCTTTCTTTTATGTTGTTTGCATGCTTAGAATAACTCACATAGTCTAATTAGGGCATTTTAAATTAATCATTTAGTTTCACTATTTATATTCTTTTGCATACATGGAAAAATCACATAAACATCAATAATCATTTAAACATTTCACTAACTAGGTCTACCTACTTGGATTTCATCACCAAGGGGGAAGCTAACTCGATGCTCTGGTCAAGTATAAAGTGTGGTTGATGGTATATTTTGGCTAAGCACCCATTACCCTTATTAATATGGTGTGTGAAGTGAGTGGGTAGGCCCAAATACCAATCTTGTATCATTTCCATTATAGTCCCTTTCATCATAAACTTACGTAAAACTACCCATAGATTGTTATCTAGTACCTTGCTTATAGCCAATCTCTATTTCACATCTAAAATCATTCTTAATAATCTAATCAACATTCTAGGTTGACCAATTATCTATATTTACTTTCAAGTTGTTTGTTTTCTATTTTATTAATTATGTGTGCAAAAACTTACATTATCTAGTGTTAGTGCAATGTTTTTCTTTATGTGCATTAATTGTATTGGTCAACATTAATTCAATTGACTATTTATTTCCCTTTCAACACTCACTACTTTCTTACATTACTTGAAATTATCTTGTTTTGATTCACAACTTGATATCAACATTCTCATCTTCCCTACATCATCAGGAATCCAAATCATTTTATGGTTTGACAAATGGATAAGTAAAACTAAAGCTATAGGAAAAACAAGGAACCTATCTGATGTACAAGGTGGACCCTATCGACCTAGTATCTTTTTTAGCCTTTGTTTAATGTACTAGGTCAACCTAGTCAACCTTGTACTATCTATATCTCTTTTACCTTTTCTTCTAATCTTTTTACACTATACTAGATTGGCCTAATTGACCCTTTACTTTTT
Source organism: Torreya grandis (assembly GCA_037957365.1). Taxonomy (NCBI): domain Eukaryota; kingdom Viridiplantae; phylum Streptophyta; class Pinopsida; order Cupressales; family Taxaceae; genus Torreya; species Torreya grandis. The sequence goes on along the minus strand of JARHVA010001647.1, from coordinate 2,558,661 downwards.
TATAGTCCCTATTTATTTGCACTAGGGCAACCAGGTCAACTTAGTACTATATTTTATCACTTTTTATTCTCCTTGTGTGGCTATCTAGTATTTTTAAATCATAATAACATCTTTTGATCCTTCCCTTAGTCAATAAAATTGTACTATTAAGGACTTAGATAGTAACCTTTTCTTATTTCATTAATTTTTATGAGACTATCCAATTTCTTCCTTCCCCTTCTCCTAAATCAAAACCACTCACTACACAATGCAATGTAGTTGAGATCCTTTATCATAATCCTCCTCATAATAATAATGTTTTAATTACTTCACCACATTATACTAATTAGATTAATAATCTAGATGGTTCCCAAATATTCAAAAATCTTGATGATAATACTATCTACACTCCTCATAAGAATGGTGGACTTACCAAGCTTCCTTCTTCTACCACACTTAAGAAAACTAATACCAATGTTAGGAATCCTCCATCTACAAATAATACTCCTCCCACTAACACCAATCCTCTCCCTATCAACACCAATACCCCTCCTACACTAATACCCTACCTTCAAACCCACATGTTGATACAACTCAACATCTTGCCCAAGTCATTCAAAAAATGAACATCAAGTAAAATTCCAATCAATCTCAAATGATGAGCATGCAACATGATTATTCAACCACATCAAGTCATCATGTCTCAACCAAATCAAAATTTTGTCCCTCATTCTCTTAGATATTCCAATGGGAATATCATCCTTTAACCTCCAATGAATAATATAATGCTTCAACATCTTCAAAATGAACCTTTAGCTCCATTCCTTGCATCCATAGATATTGGAAACATGTCTCCAACTATCATATCTAATGGGACTAAGGACCCTACTATCTTTCTTAAGTCTTTGGGTAATCTTTATAAGGAATGAGTCTAAACTAACACCTTTATTACCACCAAGATCTTAGCCAAAACCTTTGTTGGTGATGAACTTGAATGGTACAACCAACTTCCTAGACCTTCCATCTCATAACTAGAGGATTTAATCAATGCTCTAGTGAATGAATTCCAACATGATGACATTCCTAAAAATTACCTTAGCTATTTAATCAATGCCAAACAACTTTGTAATGAATCTACTCATACTTTGATCAAATGATGAAATCCTCTCTCTCACAAATTGGACCATAACATGAATGATGACACTCTTTTAAAACTATTTGTCACCACTCTTAACAGTCCTCTTTAATGCAAAGTTCAAATATTTTCACCTATAACTTTATAAAAAGCCTTAGACCAAGCAAAAAGGCATGAATTTATTATGACTCGATTTGAAACACCTCAAACAAATACTAAAACATAATTTCAATATTTTTCTCATATCATTGACTCATCCAAGCATCCCCAACCTCAAAATTAAGAATCAAATTCAACCAAATTTAATCCAACACACCCTCCCTTGAGTTTAGAATAACTTAAGAATAAAGTTCCACCCTCTAAACCCATTAGCTTTGATCCTTCCAAACATCTTCTAAAATGGTAAAGTTTAGATAAATTTTTTTTGGTGGCATGCTACTATAGGTCATTCTCATGAGTCTTGTCATGATCTTCATTGATTTCTTATTTCTTCTTTGCTTGGTCCAAGTTTTAATCTTGATACTCTCATAAAACAACATTATCAAGACTATCTTCAAGCTTCTCAAAATCATTATCAAGAACCAAAATCACATCAACATCAACTACCTAATGAACACACCTCATCTACTAATTTTATCCAAACCATAGTTCATCCTTCTTCCACACCAATAAGGAAAGGATAACTAACATAAAAAAATTTAAAAATATTGTGGAATCCATTAAACCTCAACCTATTAAGTCACATTAACCAAAAGAGTACCCAATTTAAATGCTTACTCCAAGTCATATCATTCATGGTCCTCCTTTATTTTTTCATAATTCTAAACATCATGTCACATTCAACCTCCTTAAAATCTAACAAACCAACACATTTATCTACTTCCAAAAGAACTTATCAACCCAATGCAAGTTATTTCAATGGTTCAATGTTACCTCATTCCACCTCACATGTTGGGGAATATTGTGATGCCAATCCACATGTCCCTTTATACTTTGGGGCATCTTGTGATGCCCACATATATATCCATTTATACTTTGGGGCATCTTGCGATGCCCATCCCTACATCCACTTAAGCCCTTTGGGGCATCTTGGGATGCCCACTCTTATTATATAATGCATAATACCAACCAAATTCCTCTTTAAGAAGAATTATAAAACTTATATACTTAAATTTCACACTCTTATCTTTTTATATATATGTTAGCATAAATTTCACTTGTTCTTTTCATCTCTTATTTCTTTGTTTTTTTGAATTTTGCTTATTTTCATTTCACTTTCCTAAGCATCATCATTTTTCTTTATGTTCTTTGGCTTTCTTACACAACATATTTGGCATTTGTTTTAATTTTGGCCCTCATATATTTATTTTATTTTTGTCTTTTTATTTTCCTTAATAGCTTTTATGATTATTTTTTCCCCTTTCTTTAGCATTTACCTCTTGATGTACCATAGTCTTCTTTCTCTTTTGTCAATGTCGTTTTGGCATCCTTTGGGTCTTTATTTTGTGAGTTACTTTGTCAAAAGGATCCCTCACTTTATCTTTCACTTGCTTATCAACACCCTTGTAGGTTTTTATTCTATGAGTTTCTTTGTAAGACCATGGATAGGACCTGACCCTTCTCATAAAATTACCATTCTTTTCATGTTCTTCATCCTTGTTCTCAACTTTAGCTTTTTCTTATTTTTCTAGATAAATTTTTCACAAAAATTCTATGTTAGCATGTTTTCCTCCATTTTTCCTATACATTTTTTTGTCATTGTATCCTTCCATGTGTCACTCCTCTTGATTTCCCCTTTCTTTCATCTCCACATTGGATTAAAAAAGGTCAAAGTCAAGATAACACTTTTATTTCACCTAGATCTATGAGACTCTTAGAACCCATGTTCCTTTAAATTCTCTCTCTTAGCAACCTTTTCCAAGTTTTCAAATTAAATTAATCTTTATCACCCCTGCTTGGTTTTACAAATCCATATGGATGAGGAATCTTTAAAAAGACATCAAGAAAGTTAAAAGCCAAAAATTTTGAAAATAAAATGCAATGATATTTAAAAGGCAACATACAAATCTCAAAAGTAAAATTCACACCAAAAGATGTGATTTTAATCACATCTCCTATCTCCAATCCAAGCTCAAAATCCACAATCAACTTTACATAAAGTCAAAGTTCCTTGGGGTGAGGTAGGCTAGTAGATTAGAATAGGTGATATAAAAAAACTCTATGGTGCTACCTACTTTCTCACACAAGTTCCCAATCTTCATAGTAGACCAATGGATATATAAGGGGTACTAAATAATGGGGAACACATCATGGGGAGGTAGGTCTATTTTACTGTTCATGCATATAGAGTTCATGGGATGATTTATATACTTCATTTGTTAAACTAAGACTTGTGTCGCTAAGATAAGTTCTTTATAGTCCTTAAGGTCAGAAGTCCTCTTATTTTGAAAAACCTAATTTAAGTGTCTTGACTTTGATAAAGAGTCTCCTCTACCTTGGTTTTTCCTTCATTCTCCCCTCCACCCATTTCATTTTCCCCCCTTGATAAGAAAAATTGTGATTCTAAATATGTTTTCCCTTCTTCTCTAATTCCTTCTTCATCTCTTAAACAACATGCTAGCATTAATCTTTTTTAGTTTTATCTATCATTAGATAAAAATAACTTGTTTTTGTAACTATGGATCACTCTTTTATTTCATTTGTCATTATTATACTACCGTTCTTTTACAAGCAGCTGAGTCCACACCTTTTTGTCATTATTACATATTTTTCATTATGTATGCCTTCTTCGTGTTTGTCTTACATCTGTACTTAAATGTCATTTAACATTATTTCATATTTTTATTTATCTTTTTCTTTCATGCCTATATTACATGAGCTTACTTTTCCATTTTTTACCTATATTTGTTAGATTTTTCTTGCATTGACATTAATTTTTGTCATTTATGTTTTATATGCTTTCCAAAAATGATTTTTTTTTTTTTTTTTCAATCATTTGTCATTTATTTCCTAGCATTTGTCATTTATTTCATATTATTTGTCATTCATTTGATAATCATGTATTTTACCTCATTTTATCATTCATTTTCTAATCATTTATCATTTATTTTCCATTAATCTTTTTTTCTAAAACTTTCCTTACCAATCCTAATTTGCCAAATTTTCCTAAAATCTATATCTTTTTCACATCTATATGCCTTATCTTTAAAATTTTTCTATTTTTTGCACTAACTTATATAGGTTTGCCTAGTGTACTATACATTGGACACCTTCACATTTCTTATATTCTAATCATTTATTTATGACACTAAGGTAAGGTAAAGGTATGTGTTTTTCAATATAGTTATTTAATTTATCTTATTTGTTTCTTATTTCACTTTACTTAAAATTAGCATTATGTGTTATCATGTTCTTTTCTCGAAGCACCATCTCGTGTTGCACTTAAATGACATGTGATAAGCTTCTAATGGGATATATGTATACACATAATATTTTCAAACTTTTATTGATTAATGATACTTATATCTCTTAGTAACTTATTGAGTATCAATATCTCTAAGTGCATACCTTAAGGGGTGCACTCAGAAAGGGGTGGGTAGACCATTGGTGCTTCATAAGATTGTTGTTCCTTTTTCCACTTGCCATCTACACTCTAGCCTTTTGAAACCATGAACCCTAGGATTATTATTCTCTTTCCTAACCATTATAGTCATTTTCCATGATTTATCCCTCTTTTCCTTACTTTATCTCCCTTCTTCCTATTGAATAAACTAGGTCTACCACTATGGCTAACCTAGTGCATTTTTAGGCTTCTTGTTCAACAAACTAGGTCGACCTAGAATAGTTTAGGGACTTTTCCTTTCTTTTGGTTTGTTAGCCTATTAGTCAACCTAGTATAAACCTAGTGAGTTAGACCCAAAAATGTGCTAGGTTGATCAATTTGACCTAGCATAGTTGACGTTCCTAAAAGATTTTAGGGTAAGATACTACTATATACACAATTTCATTTACCACCATTTGATAAGAGCCAAGAATTAAGGCAAAGAAGTGCAAACAAAAATATGTCTATTGACCATTCTACTTGGGGAATAAAGCTTTAGGGTTTAATAATTTCTTTGGAGATTTGATCTTATCTTTTGCTTAAGTCTTTTGGATGCTTTGGTAGGTTTTGTAGCCAAGAGCTGATTTATCTTAGTTATCCTTACATACCATGATAATCTCTTGTGAAGCACCTTGTCCAAGGGGGAGATCAAGGCTTGGTTGGTTCATATTCAAAAGTATGTATTCCTAACTTTATTCCTTCTTTGTAATATTAGATAGATAGAGCATTTGTATTCTTCTCTTCCATGAATTAGGATTATGTATACATTGACTTGGGTATGTCTTCTAATGCATGTTTATTTTATTTATTTATTTTATAAGCCCCACTTTGTGCCACAAGATTTTGTGTGCACTAGATTAGATTTATTTTTCTTATTATTATATTAGTGAAATATTAAATCATGGGACTCTTTTAAGGTTGTTATGTGATTGTGTTAGACTATAGGCTTTATAACCCTATTTCATATGACGTGTTATAACAAGTGATCACCTGATCAGGTCTAATGGATCCTCACATTGGTCATGATCTCACTTAACAATTGTATGCTCCCCAATTAGAAGTGTAGGTATGCTCTATCACATTGATTTATAATTTATTTATGGACATGATACACTTTTTATTGCATACAAAGACTGACTAATTTTATTTCTAGAAAGTCATATTTGTACCTCTATGTGAAAATTGAAATCTAGTATTTAGACTTATATGGAGTGATTACATTGACATCATCAAAAATAGTAGATTAATGTTTGAATTTGTGATTGAGATATACCTAATCAAATGTTATATCTATGTATTCAATTGGCCCTACAATTAAATATCTAAATGGAAATAGAATGTGATATGAAGAAGCCATTACAACTCTATTAAAAAAATGTATGTGTTATGAAAAGTCTATAAACTCTTGGTGTTTTGGATTCATAGTTTTCACTTGAGATTAGAATTCATAATGTGAACTTGATAGCTAGAATGAAATGTAATTAGAATGAATGTGTAAATTCAAACTATATTTATTTTGATGTGTTGGCTATGAGAATTGAATATTTTGGTTTACCAATTCATGAAAATTAATTGTAATAATGTCTTTCACTCCATTAATTATTTATTATTTTCATTTGAATTTCATTAAATTTGACTTCTATGGATTTTATTTCCATGTGGATTCTTTTGCCTACTCTTGGATGCCTAGTCGTTATAATATGACATATGTCTTTCTTCCACTCTTTCAAGCTTAGCATTAGTGTCTTTGTTGTTTGTTTATGTGGTTTTCAAGGACATGTGTCTATATATAACTACTCCCACATCATTTTTGAGTTATGGTTGCATGTGTTTTGTCCCTTTGGCCATGGGTTAGTAGGATAATGATATATGGATGGCTCTCACTACTCTACATATTTGAGCTAGTTTGTACAAATAATTATGTTGACATCACCATCATGTTATGACATGTGGATGGCTCTCATCACTTCAATTTTCTAACAATTTTTGTATAAATGTTATGATGACATCACTTCTAGGTTAGCATGATGATATGTGGATGGATCTCACTATTCTATTTTCTCAAGACTTTATTTACAAATGGCTATGCTGATATCACCTCCAAGTTAGTAAGATGATGACAAGTGGATGTATATCACTACTCTATTTACCTAGGACTTTATGTATAAAGGGATATGTTGATGTCACCTCTCAGTTATCAATATGATGACACTTGGCAAGATATTTATGTTTCACGTGCCTAAGATTGAACATATGAAGAAAATTGATGATATCACCACTAGGTAACTTACATTATTCACTTGGGATCTAGGTTAGTGAATTGATGTTGCATTGAAAGATAAAATTAACTATGAGAGGGCCTAAGAAACACCTAAGTATGAAATAACATGTTTAAGACACACATATACAAATAACCCACTAAAATCATAGCATGTCATCTCAGTTAGTTATTAAATTATCAATCAATCATAAATATAAGTAAAAGGAAAATTGAAGGTGAAAATTAAATCATTTAATATGTCTTATATACAACTTTTATTATTCCATAACTTTGAAACACTCTTAAAACTTTGAAATAAATCATATTGATTGATTTAAGAAAAAAACAAAGATCAAGAGAGATAAACAAATTCATTTTAACATCAGATAAGTCCCTTAAGTTTTCACTTTTAAAACTCTATGTCATAGAATTTTAGTTATTAAGACCTTAAATAAGGATGTTCAATCAAAAGTGGGTCCCATTTGAATTTTTAAAATGGGGTGTGTGTGTTACATCATAACACTCTCCCTCTATGATAATATAATGATATGTTTTGCCTACACCTAGAGGATATGATAGTAATGGGTATTGTTACTATCATCAATGTGATGGACATTCTAAAAATAAATGTTAGAATCTAAATAATAAGATACAATATCTCATTAATGATAATATTATTGATATTTTCACACCTATAGAGGATTAAAAGCCACAACATAATGAAAATGCAAAGTTGAAGATATTTTCTAATCCCATTCCAAATAATGTCGTAACAAAAACTAAGGATACTACTAAGGTGCATATGACATCCAATAAAAATAAAAAGTCTTTTGAGATATGATTGCCCATTAGATAGTTTTATTGGTATAATTATAAGTATACCAAAACAATAACATAGAATTAAATTTGATGATAGTGATATTATGGAGGATGATTCTTCTTTCAACTCATTATTTATACCATCTTGCATCGATTCATAGTGTCATAATAGATAACAATTCAAGTGAAAATCATTATAAAATGACATTTGTGTATATTATTGGATACACACATGATTATTTGATAGAATAGTCAAATATTTAACAAATAGACATATAACCACTTAGGACACATTGTGTTAATTATTAAGGAAGACACTCTAATAGTTTCTACTATGTTCCTAGTATTACCAATCACCTACATATTTGACATGTTTTCAGGATGCCCTCATATAAAAAAGTTCCACATAATACCATATTTAGTGAATATATGTGTCAAGTATATAAATTAAAAAAAAATCATAGTTTCAAGTATTCCACATGAGTACCCTATTTAACCACATGTATTTCCTCCTCTACCCCCACCACCATCACATTTGGTTATTACACCTATTCATGTTCATTCTATAGAATTAGTTACTACACCTATTCAAAATTATTCTATAGATGAATTTACTACACATTTTTAAATTTAATTTATGCACTTAGTTATACAACCTACTCAGGTTTATTATACATGGTAAATTCAAATGAGATTTATTAAATTTACTAAATGACTAATACTTTATGCCCACTAGATCAAAGAGCCATTTAGTACTCGTGATAGTCAATATTTACTCCATGTCCTAGACTAAAATTATTTAAAATTCAACTTGTTCTATAGAAAACACATGAAAATGTTTATCCTACCATACATCAAATTTCATAAGATAATTTTTACCCTATATTCTCTCATCATACACATATTCATATGAGTTATGTTGATTATGGTTACAATACATCATGAGATCATTTTTCATATTCATGTTTAAATATACATGTGACACTACTTCCTCATGAAATGTGACACTTCTCATATTTTATATATGACCTCCCATATATTTGTTAATTGGTTAACATCCCATTCAATAAAATATTTAATAACTACAAAAAATCAAAAAATTGGACCTAAGCATGACATGTTTGTTAGTTTACATTATTTACATATGTTTTTTTTATCACATGTTTGGTATAATATGTATCATTAATTTATACACACATGAGTGGAATACATGACATAAAAATACACATGATACATGGATGGATATATACATGACATTATTATACCCAAGGGTCATGCCCATACTAGGGGCATCTTCTTCCATGGGTCACATTGATATATGTTATATCTTTATATGACATTTCCATTTACCATGTTGAGCTCCATTTATTTATTACACGTGTTTTTATATTACTCATACTCTTTAAATATATAAATTTCATGGATATGTTACTTTACTATGTTGTGAAATTGGCATAATTGGAAGGTATAGACTTGATTGCTTATTCTATGTTTCATTGATATTGCTTCCTTTTCATATTAGGCTAGTCATTACTTTTCCATTATTTGTGTCCTTTTGTTTTGTATGTGTGACACTTTTTTCCATTATTTGCATCCCTTATTTTTATGTGTTGAATTGAATGTTATTATGTGTACAATGACCACAGCATTGTATGCTTGTAAGTTGATTAATCTAGGATTGTCAGATGAGCTTTCTAAGTTTGTTGAGTTTGTTGGTATCATGATCCATATCACACACCTTCCCATCTATGTTTAATGCCATGAATTACATTATTCACCCTTTATTGTGTAGTATTATTCAATTCTTATATCAATAATGATTATTATTGTGTGTTAATAATTATATTAATCTTGACATAGACTTGTATGCCTTATAACATATGTTTCATACATGCCTCAATGACATATTAATTATTGTGATGATTTATTTTACACATCTCAACATTATTTATCATGATTACATATTTTAAATAACATCATAAAGTTAACTATTTTCTTTTATATGAGTGACTCATAAGATACATCCCTCACCTCAAAATAGGGCATATTAGTGAGCTTGTCATAAATATGTAAGCCCCTATGAATATGGAATTCAGATTTTGGGAATAATTTATAGGATTTAGCGATTTAAAAATAATTCATATATCATATTATAAAAAATTTATGGGAATATTACATGTATATGCACTCAATTTTTATAATCAAAAGTTACAATTTTTCATATATTTGTTTTCATATAATCGATTCAGACATAATTTAGAGTATATGTTATGCATATGCAAATGTGTTTATAGGAATAGAAGTTATAGGTTTTATAGTTTTTGATATAATATTATATAATTCATATCATTGTATATAATGTAATCACTAATTATGGGGTATGAAGCTTGTTCATGCACATACACACTATTAAAATTTCTCTTTTCAAACACATGCAATGGTACCTATAAGTGAACACCCTTAAATATATAAGTTTATTTGTATTGATTAATTAATTTTTATTGAGGTAATTTAGTAGAGTTTAAATGATGCTAAACATCCTTATAATTAATCAAATAAAACCCATATGTGGATCCCAACTTAACATCTTGAGGGACAAGATTAGTTACAAGATTAGATACATGGATACTGGGGCTGAAGATTATATGATGTTCAATGACTAGGGAACTAATCCTTTTAAATTAGGGTTGGGTAATCTTATGTCCCAAACCCAAAACCTAAACTTAGTTAAAAATTGGTATTTTCCCAAACTCTCCAATGGATTCAACAAGGAGTCACATTTCTCCAATACTTTAACAAGGAAGCATAATCTCTAAGGGAAAGTTACTTGTATATCTGGATCACCCACTTACAATTGTATTCCTTCCTTTATATTTAATTTAAAAAGTTTTAATTAAAAAATATACTTCATATTTCATACATGATCACTAATTTTTGTCTATTCATTGATATTTTCATGGAGAAATGTGTATATTTTGATCCTTTCCCCCGAAAAGAGTGTGTTTACACACTCAACTACATTTATTTTCTACTCTATAATTTTAATTTAATTTCAATACTATAATAAAATTTGGTATTAGATAATTATAAATGTCATTATTGACATACATTCACCTTACATGACTTGTACATATACATATATCTCTTATTCAGCCTTCTGTCACACTTACATGATTTCCATGGGTCTAATGTTCTCATTTTTATATCAATCATATATAATAATTCCCTAATATATGTTAAAATAATAAATTATCTAACTCACATATATATATATATAGATAGATCAATTTGTATAAATAATATTTTCACTTTTATCATTTATTAATCCTTTCTCTTATCACAACATGTTGAGTTTCAATCTCCCTGAGTGCACACTTTAAAGGGTGCACTTGGGAAAGTGATGGGTAGGTATTTTGTACTTTGTGAGAGATTTTTTTCCTATATATCATTCATATATTCATTTTAACTTCCTAAAACTTGATCCCCTAAGTTATCTCCTAACATATTACACCTTCCATCTATATCAGAACCTATATTTCCTACTACATTAGCCTAGTCTAATATAGATCTATCTAAAAATTGTCCCTTCCTTACTACATTGACATGATTGATGTAGTTCCAAATTTTTTAGTTTAACCTTCATAACTATATTAGCATGATTGATGTAGTTTAATGTCAATTAGACAATTTTAAACTACATTAAGTCGGTCATTGGTGTCATCTTGACTTTTGGGATGGATGAGGATCATTAACTACTATAAATATAATTTACCATTTCATTCCAATTGAGAGATTCATTTCAATTTATATTACTTGCACTTCTACCCTAGATCTACACTTAGAGGATTTATTGCTTAGGATCTTGTCTTGAAGGAAAGCTTGTCTTGTAGAGTTTTGGATGCATTATGAAGAGTCCTTTTATCCTATATCTTAATTCAACATTTGAGATCCTTAAAACCATAATAATTTCTTACAAAACACCTTTGGCTAGGGTGAGATTGAGGCTCAACATGTCTTATACAAGGTAAGTATATTCTAATCCTAGCTCTTTAAATTAGTAGATAAGTTATATAATTTATTGGATAATGAATTTATATATCCTTAGTTAAGATTTTTTTACACTTATACTTAGTGTGGTTATAATATTTTTTGAATGTGACATCTTTTCATTTTAGGTATTCAAGGCCCCCATTTACATACCATGGATCCTTACCCATTTTTATATGTTTTTAGCCCTTTTCCCTTACTTATATTTATTGTTTGAAATATTAGATTACTTAAAAATAGAGATATATTTATATTTATACTTCATTATGTTATTGGCCTAAAGGCTTTACAACCCTTTCCTTTAATATTTTATTATAGATTCTCTTCTTGCTACATTTACAAATCCATTTTTCACATTCAAAATCATTAAGTATAATTGGTATATCTTTGATTAACCTTATATGATTCTATATCTATAGATAGGATAGTTGTAATATAATTGTAGATCATTACATACATTTTGTTAAACCTAATGTGATGCTTACCATTACTGTCACCTCTATAGCCAACTACATCAAATAAAATGATATAGTTCTATATTAATTTTACTTTAAACAAGCTACATTGAACATGTCAATATATCTCTATAATGATTTTATTCCTATTAAATTATATCAAATAGATCAATACAATTATGTATTTTCATATTTCCTTATCAACTATATCAAACAGTGTGATATAGATCCATATTTAGATATATCAAAGTGAACTACATTGGAAAACTCGATATAATTCTACATCAATTTCCATTTTCAATTATTTGTATTTAAAAAATTGATACAGTCTTATTTCTAGTCATATTTAAAACCATGTTTTAAGCCTTATTCCCTATAAAATTATATCGAATAACTCAATATAATTCTAAGATAATTATAGCCTTTTTTAACTAATTACATTTGTTAGACATGATATAATTTTTCCTTGATTGTTTTTTTACAAAATTATATAAATATACTTGATACATTATCCTCCATGTTTGTAAATTATTGCATGCATAGGTTATATTGATCTAATCAATACAATTTTATATTATGTGAATAACTACATCAGCTAATATTGATACACATTTGTTTATTTAATTTTCAAGCATTAGTAAAACAAATTTAGTTTTTAGAGCTTAATCAAACATTTCATTTCAATTTGATCATCTATTTATTTAAAATTTATTTAATGTTACAAATTGGTTTTTAATAATTATTTTTGAACTTTTTTTTCTATTTGATCAGTTTTCCCTAGAAACTTGTTCCATAATTTTTTAAAATCCTTAGCTAATATCATGAAGGGATAGGTGGTGTACTATTTACAAACATCATAGTGTAAGGGGTCTACCCAATATTCATATCCATAGTGTTGATGGTGTTTTTGAGAAAAAAACAATTAGTCAAGGTTTTGTTAAGACTCTTCCTCTCATAAAAAGAAGAAGATCCTATGAGGAAAATGCTTCCCAAAGTATAAATGTACAAGGTATTTGTATTATAACATTCACTCAATATGTTTATGTTTAACCATTCCATTTTAAGGGGAATTTTTAACAAACTATATCTCTATGATAGATTTAACTTAGATGTTAAGGAAGAGGTAGGAGTTCTCTAGACCATGCTTCAAAGGCCTAAACTCAAATGGACATCATCATTTCTTAAGATAAACACAATGACTAAATAAATGATATCCAAGTAAATTCATCATGTGCATATATTCAATAATTCTTAAATAATGACAAAAAATATTAAGCAACTAAGATTAGCGTGTATATTCATATTTTTATTAACCTAGATTAACTCATCATCATAAATAAAATACAAAAAAGAAGGGATAAAGAGATAAAAATAATATTAATACTCAAGATGTTCTTATAATGTCTGATTGAGCATACCCACTAAAACCAGTCCTTGGTTGATCCATCCCTAGCACAAATTCAACCCAAGGATGGTGTGAGAGTCTAAGAAATTGACTAGATAAGAAGAAAATACCATGACCACCATATACATGTGTAATAATTAGATTTAAACTCTTAATATCCTTTCAAATATCAAGATATACATTTTTATTAATAATACTGAGTGATTACAATCATGTAAATGTAATAAATAATTATATAAGAGTAGGAATAAAATAGAAGAAAAGGGGAGATTATCCTAAAAAGTAGTAAAATGCATGAAAGTATGTCTAGTTATATATGTATTTATTAAAATTGACATAGATACAGCTAGGAAAAACATCTTCTAATCATAAAAAATTCCATCCTAGAAAAAGGCTCTCAAAAAAAAAACATGAGGGGGCCAACCCCCTCCCTTGATTTGAAACTCATCCCACTAGCAGGGTAATTACAAAAGTACATTACTAATTGAATAAATGTAGTTGGGGATATTTATTTTTATGACAAATCTTGAGGCATGTCTATGTTTTATAGTTTGAAGCCATACCTTCACCTTTGATCATCATCTAATTACTTTGTTATCTACCATCTCATACAACATCTTCCATCTATCATTTTCTCATTGGTTTAGAGTTGTTTAATGATCTTTGTTATTGCATACAACCCTTGAATTAATCCATCATGTCTTATGCTTGATGATTCATAAATTATCTTCAACATTGCACTAATCCAAGTTTGCATTTTCTATGTAATGGTTTGACCTCCCTAATGAGGACACATGCCCAAATAAATGACTAAGATTGAAAGATGAACCCTATAAGATCAAACAAAATGATTAAGCACAAATATTTTGAATAAATGACAAGGTAAAATAATTTAAATGATTTAATCATGAGCATAACCAATTTAGACCAAATGAAAGAAATAAATGAAATATTTTTCTATTTTAGACATAAACATTCATATTAATCATCTTTTGACTCAAATATAAGACTTTCCATAAGCGTAAAGCACATAAAAATCTTTTATTAATTTAGATTGAGTATTTTTCAATTTTTAAAATTAGGAAGGCTATCAATTTCAATCCCACTAAGTGCCACATGGCATGCCTTCATTGGCCTAGAGGCTTAGGTTTTATGATTTTGTTACAAGTAGATGTTTGTAAAACTTAAGCTCAAATGAATGCTTATGTAATTGAGGTGCCACATGTTAGCTCCTTATCAAAATAGGTCTTTAGTTTGAGGCCATAAAAAGGAACCATGTGGCATCACCATGATGATTTGGGCTCTTTAGATTTCTATTTTAATCAATTTCATCTATGTGGTCTTGGGCTCCTAAGAAATCACCATGTAGCATGTTTCCTCTTGATCTCTCAAGGCCATATTATTATTATTACCTTACCTAAGTCTTCCATCATCCTAAGATCTTATTCTTCTAAGACATCACCACATGGAAACTGCTCAAGTCCTTGGGGCCTTAGAACTATTAAAATTTTGATTAACTCTTTATTAGCCTAGGAACTATGATCATTATACATGGTATGATCTCAAGGCCTAAGGGAATTAAAAGGAATTATATTTTTTTAAAAAATTTGGAAACATTTTAGAATGGTCCAAGACTTTGAAGTGATCCAACTTTGACACTTGGAAAGGTCTAAGGGAAAATCAAAATACTCATGGACTAGATTTCAAATAAAGAAAAATGGTTAAGGCATCGATCTTGAATTTTGAGGATATGGTTGAATCAACTTGATTATCTTGGAATTAGGCATTTTAAGCTTGTTTGACATAATTTGGTAGACTAATATATTGTTAGAGCTTAAATTGAGAGACCCATCCTCAAATATGAAAGGTCCCTTAAATTGGACATACTAATATTTCTATTGGTAAAAAAAAGAGGGTCCCTATTTTTCATTTGTAAATGGGTCATGTTGTTCAAGAAAAAATAAATGGTGACTCCTAATAAGAGACACTCATAAGTATCTCAATAATTTATAATTTTAAGTTTTCATTCAAACATAAACATTATCTAGAAGCAATCATCTAAGGAAAAATCAAAACCTAAAGTCATAAAATTCTACTCCAACACATGACATACTAAGCTATAATTCTAACTAAGGGACATTGGTGTGTGATCTTTATGATTAATTAAATTATTTTTCATGCATACATAATAATTTAAATTTACCCAAATGATAATAACTTCTAAAAGGGGACAAATTTTACACTTTGTCTTAAAGAGGGAATGGTATGGGCATTGCTCTACTTCCAAACAGACATTTATATCCCTAATATAGATAAATATGGTCCCTTCCTAAGGTTTTTCTCCACTTCTAGATAGGATGGAAATCCTATGGTGGAGGTTTCTAAGATCACCCTTTCTAGGGGAATCTTTATTTTTTTATTTTAGTTTAAATTATTTATAGATGTTTTACTTTTCCATATATGGAGGGTTTGGTACCAAGCCATGGTTTTAAGGGAAAATTAGAGAGCTCATGACAAATAAGATAAATTAGAATTAAATTAATGTTACATTATTCCTTCATATATTTTATTTAGTTTATTTTATTGTCTTTAAACAATAAAAGAGGCCTTTATAAATCCATATATTCTATTTTAAATAATTGGCCTTAAACATTTAAAAAATATGAGAACAAAGCAATTTATGCAAGTATTTATATAAGAATTTTCACATTTACTCATAAGAATTCCATAGGGGTTTCTTACATACAAGCCATCCATTTGTCAAATTCTAAAAAATCAAGGGAACCCTCAGGTTAAAATAATGGGCTCAATATAGAAACAACACCACATAGTTGCACTAAGCACCAAAAAGAAAAGTAAACAAACAAAAATCCATGAAAGTAAACCTAAACTAAAATAAGAGATAGGAAGAAAAATAAACAATAGAGCAAAAAGAAACAAGAAAGTATTTATAGGATGTTCCAAGATAATTCAATCCTAAAAGTAGTGTTATAGGAATCATCCATTGATTGGCAATGGGAATTCCTCACCAACTAGACACATTAAGTGTAAAGCATTATCACCCAGGATTTCAAAAATCAAATAGGGGCCTAACCATAAGGAATTAATTTTTTTGTGATGACCCTTTTGTTCATGATCCTTATCCCACATAAGGAGAATGTCTAAGACCCAAAATGATTTTTTATTTATATCATTTAAAAAAATAATGTTTAATAATCCATTGGTGTTTACTAAAGTCCTAAAAATTTATATCATATTTTTCATCCAAGTGCATAAGATTCAAGAGGGGACCTCTACTTTGTCATTTGTTCCCAAATAATCAGTCATAAATTATAAGGTAAGAATATTTAAGTTAACTATGAAAATATGGTGTTGGCCATAAACTGAGTGGTAAGGAGAAGTGCTTAGAGATACTTTAATTTTATTCTTATCATCCCATAATGCAAATTTTAAGATGTTATGCTAATTATTAGGACTCTTTTATTATGTCCTCTTAGTTATGTTTACCAAATTCTTATTAGTGGACTCAGTTAATCCATTTCCTTGAAGATAATAATTAGAAGAGAATTTAAGGATTACCTAGAAATTGTATGCCCATTCTCAAAATCACAAAGAGGATAAGATCGGTTCATTATCACATACTAGTGAATAATGCATACTAAACCTTTTGATGATGTGATCCTCTAGAAATTGGATAACTACATCAGTCATGCAATTATTGAGTGGTTGAGACTCATCTCAATGAGTGTATTAGTATATGGTTTTAAGAATGAATTTTTGTCTTATGGATGAATTATCATTGATCACTCCCATAAAATATATTCCCCATTTTTCATATGATTGAGCTTCAACTATTGGTAATAGAGGCATTGATAGTACACATTCTTTATGTAAAATTATTTGGCACTTGTGGCATTTTTGGACATGTAAATGTGCATCCTTAAAGATATGTTTTTATTAATAACCTACTCTTAATATTTTTGGGCCATTGTATCACTTGAACCATGCCCACTCCCATATTTTTCATGAAAATCACTATGCAAACCTATTGCTTCATCTCTATTAACACATCTCAAAAAAAAACCTTGGTGGTTCCTTTTACAGAGCATGCTAGCTTTGACAATAAAGTGGCTACTCTTCAAGCATATCTCCCTTATTTATATAATGTTAAAATTATTGGGGCACTTGTTGTTAAGCAAATAATGGACTAGTCCTTATACCAATCATCATTGATGATGTCTTCAATTATATATTTATATCAAGTGATTTGTGGACCTAATTTCACCATATTTATATTGATTCCTTATCCTCTTACAATAGTTATTGACTAGATTTCAAGTTTAAACTATTTAAGGATATTCATACACGTACCACTTCACTCACCTAGCTCATTATAAATTAACATGGATTTAACTATTAGATCAAGAACAAAAACAATGACTTTAT
Organism: Torreya grandis; assembly: GCA_037957365.1. Lineage (NCBI taxonomy): Eukaryota > Viridiplantae > Streptophyta > Pinopsida > Cupressales > Taxaceae > Torreya > Torreya grandis. The sequence goes on along the minus strand of JARHVA010001647.1, from coordinate 2,540,514 downwards.
TATGTAATATGTAATGGTATAATTTATTAACAACCTTGATGATCCGGGCAACAATTTAGGTGACAATTCGGGTGACAATTCCACCCCAATTGATGACAGAACTTTCGGGAGCCATAACTTTTGCACCGTAGCTCCAATTGACTTACCGTTTGAACCGTTGGAAAGATAAGAATGAGGAGAACATAGTGAGATGGAATTTAGATCTACTCAATGAATTTTTACCCCAGAAAACCCAACGTAAGTTCCCCAAATATCAATTTTAGTAATGTAGTCTAAAAATAGTAAGTTTCTAAAATAGTAATTCCTTGAATTCTGTGTTGTTTTAAATATTATAAGTCAAACCACTTAATCTCCCTCAAGATTTGTGACCTTCCACATCCTCCCCATTCTTTGAAAATGTGTATAAATGAAGAGGTAACCCGAAATGTGAAGATAGACATCTCTTCCCAAAGATAAGCATATATTTGTATTGCGATCTTGAGTAATACTACATCTCTTCTCAGAGAATTCATTGCTACGGTGTTATTTCTATGCTATTGAAATATTTATCAACCAGAACTTCTGAGTTTTGGATCACTTGATTAGTGTAATGCATTATTTATCCATCATAGTGTATTTTAATTTTTCATTCCTCAAAGGGGAGATCATAAATGAAATAGGTTGTTCATATATATACCTTTTTCTTTGTGTCAAAATAGTAGTGGTCAAATGCTCTAAAGTGAAAGAGTAAATATAAAAAGGCTACATGTAATTAGGTTTGATCAACGATGGTGTGTGCACAATTGCCTCTTTGATTTGGTTGAAATATCCCTAGCTTCAATTTTCATCTCAATTTTATCATCTTTATTGATCATGATATTCAATGTTTTAACTATCTCTATTAATCAAAGATAAACTTCCTCATGAAGCTAATCTTTGTAAAAAATGACTTCAACACCCTCTTCATGTTGGGAAATGGGATTTCTATAATAATTTGCATTATCTCAAGGTCTATTTATATACCCTAATTAGAAATTATATGTCCCAATAGTTTTCCTTAGGTGACCCCAAATATACACTTCTTTGGGTTCAATGAGATTCCATGATCTTGACATATTTTTAATACTCTCAGATATTTGACATGGTCACCTCAATGTTTAGAGAATACTATCAAGTCATCCACATACACTATAATAAATTTTCCCATAAGGTCCTTGAAATTTATGTCCATGGCCCTTTGAAATGTATCCCCTACATTTATTAGGTAGAAATGCATCCTCTTATAAGTGAAGGTGACCCACTTGGTCATGAATGTCATTTTTATTCAGTCTTCATCACTGACTACCACCTGATTATAACTGGAGTATCCATCTAAGAAAGATATTATTTGAGATTTATTCACAATTTATAGAACCTCATATAATGAGGTAAAGGGTTAATTTTTTTTTTTATAAAATTGCATAAATCAACACAAATTTCATTCTCCCCATTCTTCTTCCTCATTGGTACCAAGTTTACAACCCATGTGGATTGCCTAATTGGAAATATAATTTTCACTACATTTTTTTTTGTACGTATTTAAATATCAGTGGCTCAAGTAGTGGATTAACTAGTCTTTACCTCTACCTAAAGGGATTGATTCCTAACTAGATGTCATACATCAATATGGAGGTGTTGAAGACGTTCATATCTTCCTACTTCCATGTAATCACATCTTTGAAATCTCTAAGGGATCGGGACATTTCTTGTTTCTCCTCTAGAGTATTAGTTGTGCCCAAAAGCATGTTTTTAAGACCATTTACATCACCCAAGTTGTAATTCTCATACATTATGCCTTTATTAGGGGTCAACTTACCCTTTTCCTTTTGATAATCCATGTTGAATAGCCTCTCAAGTGAGACCATCCCTTTGGGTATGTTGTTTGTATTTAGGTTCATGGTCCCATCCTCATCTAACTCAAAGTCTTCTCAACCATCTTCATCAATAATTTAATTGGAAAATACCTCTATATTAGTGATGAAGTCTAATATGTGATGGGCATCATTAAAGAATTGAAAATTCATGATATTATCATGGACTAAGTAGTTAGAGACTATATCTACTAATAATCTTCTCATTCTTGAATTACCAATGGGATCAAGAGTATTTGTAGTAGTAGCTAGTGCATATTCTATGTATTTATTTTTTCTAGGCAAAGTTTGGATACCAAATGCATCAAAATATTCTATTAGGTTCTAGACCTAATTTTGGTATCTTGACAAATGTTATCATTACATGAATATTGGTTCCTCACTTATGTAACCACTAATTCTAAGTTGCCCAATACTCTATTTTTATTTACCTTCTTTCCAATGTGAATTTAAGTCCTTAGACTAACACCTCATACTTAGCCACATTATTTGTACAAGTAAATTGTAAGTGGTATCCAATTAGATAGGATTTTTACCTTGGATTAACTAATTCTAATCTAACACCACATCCACTTTTAGACTTGGAACCATCAAAATTCAATGTCCAAAATTTTTATTGTACTATTCTAGAGCATTTCCTATCACAAAAATATATTGGTGGTATTTTCAATGGAAGTTCAACTACAATGTTAACCTCTTGGTGTATTTTCTCATCTTTGATTGAGCATAAATTCTATTTCTCTATTTTTGAGGGTCTTTCAAATGATGAAGGGATTGGGGATAATTATTTTTTGGGAGAAGTAAGAATGAATTTATCCATGGTGGTTTTCTCATCTTGTAAAGAGAACAAAAACTCTTCATTCTTAATTAAGTCATTGGATTTCAAATTCACACATGCTATAGATACATTCTGAAATGAGACCATTTTGAGGTATAATAGAATTACTCTTTATCTAACTAGTATAATTCCTCTAATTGCATATTTTTTTATACACTGAGCATGTTAATAGAGAGGCTATTGTATCTCTCCTTTTATTATTTGTCTAGTGAGTAAATTCCATTCTAATTATTCAAAAAGTACATAGTTTACTTGTTTGTACTCAATAATCATATGTGTCATCTTTGGTTCACACTCAATTTTGATCTGGTTAGGTAGACCATTTCATGGTAGCCACATGTGAGAAAAATTAGTTTCCATATAACCATTGAGTGTTATTAAATAGTCCCTACTCAATAACATGCCATATGTATCATAGATATCCACCACTTGGATATAAATGAATTTTTGAATCCTTGGATCTTAGGCCAATTACATGTGTATATGATTTATCTCTCCAACTACCTTCACCTTTGTTTGATATAGTTGGACTAAATTACAATTGGACTTGGCAATTTTAAAACCTAATAATTGGTAGATAGCATAAAACATGACACTCTTAAAAACACCTAAATCGACCAAAAAATTATGTAAGTTTTTACCAAAGATCCTAACTATTAGGAGAAAGGGTAGAGTCTCATTTTTTCCTTATATATAGAAACACATGCATCACACATTTTCATATATTAATTCCCTCTATTATTATATAGTAATTTCAAAATCAACTCCATATGATTAGTCATTTAAAGTAATTCAAACATATTAATGTTAGCTTTAGTTTTCTTCAAATCTCCCAAAATGGCATAGACATGTTTGGCTTGTTCTTTTTGCTTACTAGGTGGACTATGTGTTACATGTTTATTTAGATGATAAGATATGGGAGGTCCTTTAGGTGGGGGAGGATTATCGTTTGAGTTCACATTGGGTGGAATTAGGTGTTACTTAAAGGATTATAGGTTGTCAAAGGATTAGTTGATTTACTCCTAAGTTGATAATTGTTCCCCCTCTGTAAGTGTCTAAAAGCATAGATCTCATCAAATTTATCTTTGCGTTCATTTTCATCTTTAAATAGAAATTCAAGAGTAGTGTCTAGGTTTCCTCTATCTTGGTTTGGATTATCATCCAAAAATAGGCATTGTTTCCAAGTTATATACCTCCTTTTGGATGATGTTAGAGGTATCTATAAATATAGGACAATTAGTTTTTACATAATCATCATTACACACTCTATACCAAGTATCTAAATCCAAGCCTAATAAATTAAATAATTAAAACCATTATTTTTGTTATGATTTCCATTGTCTATAGGACTAGTACATTCCCATTATTATGTTAGGTATTCCATTATCTAATAAGATGTTAAAAATTAAAATTTCTACCTTGAGATGGGTTATCTACATTCTGATTTGAATTCTTAGGTCCTTATTTATGTATATTTATTACATAATTAGATAAGAATTAGACTATTTGCCTTGGATTTCCTACCTCAAGGTCTATTCCAGTATTTATCTAGTTCTTATTTTGTTGTTATGGGTTTACCACATCTAAATTAGCATTTAGAAAAATTAGGGTAGCAGGCTATGCTGTATCAAGGGTGTTATCAGTAACATCTTAATTGTTCAATAATGAGGATGTTTCTAATGGGTTGATACTAAGTGTAGTGTAGCTTCCAACACTTGGCATGGCATTTGTGTTATTTTAAAAAACTAGGACAAGTTTATTGTTAGTTATCTATAGCAAATCATGGTTTAGAGGTGTTGGCTCAAAAAATTGTTAGGGGGACAAATTATTGACTTAGAGTCAGTAGTTTGGGAATTGAGTCCTTACTATAGTCAAAAACATAGGATTAATTCCCTCTCTTATTAGTAGGTGGAGATAGCTTTATTAAAATCTAAAAATAGAAAATTTAGGTAAAAGCATTCATAACTATTTACAACAAAAAAAATCTATTAGGAGTTTCATACTTTTAAAATGAACATATATAAAGAAGATAGAAAGGATATGAAGGGAAAGAAGGGAATAATGAAAATTGAAGAATAAAGAAAGGAAAGGAATAAGGGATAAAAATGTTATTATAGTTTATTAAACACTGAAACTACTATGATAACCCTAAGAAATGAAAGACAAATCTAGGTAGTTAAATGTAGAAACTTACCAAAATAGTACAAGAAGGGGAATAAATCATGTGTATGAAATTTATCTCACTCAATGGGTGATAACAAAATAATTATAACCTTAAGAGTGAAAAACATACACTGAGACAATTTTATAATACTGATAGTAGACCAAAGATAACCATATTTACCTATAAAAGATAATTAAAATATTGTTTAAACCCCACCAAGATTTCAAAATCATAGAAATAACACAAGAAGATTATAAAAGAAATACTTAATATGAAATTACCATTTTCTAACAATTTGTTAGTGATTATGAAAACAATTTGAAAATAAAAATGCAAAGATAAATGAATCATATGCAAATTTATAATTTGCGAAGAAATCCTAAACATAAAGTCTATAAAATCTCCCTATTTTAATCTTTATTGAGTCAAAAATACAATCTCATCCTTCAAATTTTTTTTTAAAGTTTCAATACCAAAATGTCCCTTTAAAATGAGCCTTACACTCATATTTATATCATGGTCAGGTGGTTATGGTGCATAATCACCTTTTTTGCATTTTGGAAGCTGTAAATATGAGTTTACAAAACTACGCCACTTAAGTGGTGTAAAAGTGCGTTGGTGCAATTACATCATGTGAAAAATTGAAATTACAATTTACAAAGATGGAATGGTGTATTTTCACAACTTACATTTTCAAGTTTGCACTAGAAACATCCTAACATTGGACACTAGAAATTTCAAGCTGGAATGAAGTATAACTAGAAATTTTAAAACAAGATTCAACATTTTTATGAAAAGTCAAAATATTGGGCAAAGAATATTTGCCTTCACTTTTATTGTGTAAATATATCCAATCAAAGTGATCTTCTTTGTCTTTCATTTTTCTATATTTTCATTTCATAAATAAGATACTAATATCATCATCCATTCTACATTGCTTTAATACTATATAACACCTAGATGTCGGAGAACATGTAGATGGTGTGTAGAGGTAGTATATCTCAATATCAACATAATATTCACATATATTTTCTTTGTTTTCCCAAATTTATAAATAAAATTTATTCAATTTTCTTAGTTGTTGGCCCATTTACATGATATGAACTAAAAGAATTCTCAATATGGTTGTAGATTCAGATTTACACTTGTTAATTGCATATGCTTCTTCAATATTGTGCTTGTTTTATTTCTTTCAACCTTATTGAATTTTTACTTCATGTCTATACATTATATATACATCTATCACCTATAATTTTTTATTTATCCACTTCTATATAAACCTTTTACTAAAAGACTCAATAAAATTCCATGCCTAATTGATTGCCATTGCTGCTAATCCATAGTTTTGCCTATGCAAATTAGATCTGGTGCCTTTTCAACACCACTTGATTAATTTCAATTTATCGCTTAATTATCATTTTTAGTTTTGACTTCTTTTTTGATCAACCACTTTGTAGCTATAGCATGAACCCTATTAGTAAGTGTAAATGAGCCAAAACGTGATTTTGCAAATTCTTGTATTTTGATTTTAAAATCCCACTTCCTCACTTTATATTTTTATCTTAGGCCAAAATCAAGAATAATACAATTTACCAACTTCTTTTTTGTTTCCTCCTTGGACACTGTATGACCTATTGGTTGGTAAAAATAATTTGAAAATGCATTGTTAAAAATTTAAATATTTATCTTCCATTTAAATTGGGCACATTTTCCTCTATGGAGTGTTTCATAGATACAAGATAAAACAAAAATGCTCATTTTTGGTCTTCAAATTTTATTTTTCATTCCTCTTTCACTGAATGCACTTGTATGACCTCTTCTTGGTTAAAAAAATAAATGCTTATTCAAAAATTTGTCTTTTTTTCCTCGATGCTCTTGCACAACCTTTTCCTAGCTAAAGAAGAAATTAAAATAACTTCTTTTTCATTCACTTGCTTCCCTTCCATAATCTTGAATATGTTTATTCTGGTAGATAAGGCTAAAATACAAATCGAAATTCAATTTTTTATTTGTTAAAACTACCAGAGTTAAGCATGTAGGTTGAAAATATTTTAATTTGTAATATAAATTTGCACATTGAAAAATGCAATTTCAACATGGAAGTTTGTATTTACACAACTCTTTTAAATATAATTTGCATTTGCATGATTTGGGGAAGCATGATTTACATTTTCATGACTTGTGAAAATAGAATTTGGAATTGCATAGAAAGGGAAAACTCAAAAAAAATTGCAATTAACATGAAGTTTTAAATTAATTTTACAAATTGCATAGAAACCAAAAAAGTTTCTACAAATTGCCCAGAAGCTGAATTTTTTTTGAAAATTACATGAAAGATGGAGAATTTTTGGAAAATTACATGGGAACTAAAAAAAAATTTGCAAATTATTCAAACGCTAATTTTTTTTGCAAATTAAACAAAAACTAAAAAAAAAATTATGAATTATATAGGAACTAAAAATAAAATTGAAAATTACACAAAGACTGAAAACAAATTTATAAATTGCATGAAGACTGAAAACAAATTTACAATTAACATAAAATATTTAATAAAAATAGAATTTGTAAAACTTGTGAAAAGTAACATATGTCTGCACAACTCATGAAAATTTAAATGATTTTTATAAATTATAGGGAATGATAATAGCTTTATGCACGTGAGGTCAAAAGCATTTTAAAATAATTTAGGGTAAAAAGTAATTTGTCCATAAATTTTTAATTAATCAAAATTTAATTAATTAATTAAATTTTTTAAATTTTTAAAAAATTTGGTTGTTTTGAGCTCAATTCAAAAAAAAATAGCCATTTATAAAAAATTGAATTTATACTAGTTTTTACCCATTTTCAAAAACCATGACAATAATTGGCTTTGATTAGGATTTTGAACTATAAGGAACAAAAAAACCTTAGATTCTCTAGTTTTACAAGATGACATTTTATCTATTGGGTAGTGGATCTTTAGCAACAACTTTGATAGATTTGAAAAAAATATTTGATATTCAATAAAAAGGAATGGGTTTTCAAGCCATTGAAGAGTTGTCACATGTCAAAATATAGTGTATTTGAGGCTTAGGTACTCAACCTAGTAGGTTCTTTCACATATATAAAAAAATTATGCATTTGAGGGTATTTTGATTATGTGTTTTTACACAAACTAAAATGTGAAGATAGATATGTCTTTCTTTCATATACTCAAAAGTGACGAACCTTGTGGCTTACCTTGCAAAATTTAGCAAATTTCTTTTTTGCCACTAAATTTTTTTTCCCTAACTTTATAATGTTAACATTTTAAAAATCTAAAAATAAGTAGATCTAAATATGTGACTCAAGCCTTGTCTATTGGGATATGGATTCAATGTTTCATTCTAAAAAAAAATTACCATTCCTATTCTGAAAACTTCTATATCTCACATTTGTATATCTTGGTCTAACCAACTGACAACTAGTTCACCCATCTCAATCATATGAGAAATGAACATTCACTCTCAAGACATATCACTTGTTCTAAAAATTTATGCATTAACCACCTATTTATTGAATATATTCATGAAAAACTTATCCATTATGTCATCTTATCAAAACATGTGATTTCCTATGATATTTCCTATGTAGAGATGACTGCTATAAATATGTGTAGGCAAAAAGACTAAAACAAAAATGAGGATCAATAGACAAACTATTATGTTTATTGAAAAACCACACACACACACACACCAAAATAGAAATGGGAAAAGGAAATAAGACAAAAATGGGAAATCATAGCTATTTATAAGGAGATGATGAAAATGAGAAGTTATACAAAACCATTCACTCGATCAGTGAAGTACCTACCATTTAGAAACAATGGATTTGACTTATAAACTCAGAACACATTTAGTAGTAGTGACCAAGCATGTGGGAAGATAAACTTACAATTATCATTCCCACAAGGATGTTCACAAATGAAAAAATCAGTAATGTTTTCCTATTTTTAAATTAAATATTTATGAATTCTCTTATATGAGAAATACTTAACTTTTTTAACGTTTTCTTGGATGACTTCAAATGAATCTATGATAGATACAATATCTAAATTGGAGAAAAGTGTGTCACATACTTATTTTTGAAATGAAACCAAAATATTATTATCTTGTAGAATGAATGAGGTGTTTATATTATGTTTTGAATTTCTTCTGATAGTAGAAATGAATTCATCACTAGATTAGTCATCATCATCATCATCATCATCATCATCATCTTCATCAATTTCCTCTGCCTTGATAATTTTTATTTCACTTGTAATGATTATTGGGAACCATTTATTTTATTCCACATTTATGTCTTATTTAACCTCAACCTTGGAATTATTATGATTTTTAATTTTCATAGGATTAATTTCTTTGGATTTAGATATGGTGGATAATTATTTTATGGTAGAACCTAAAAATGAAATACTTGAGGAATTTATATGCAATCAGAAATGCATCAGATCTACAAATAAATCTTATCTCAGAGCAGATAGATCCTAATTATAATTTTGATTGGGGATGCATTATATAATATGTAACATGACCAATATGGATCTTCTAGACCCAATAAGGATATCTCTTACCATAATAATATCACTAAGAGGGTTTCAAAGCCTCCAGTCAAGCAAAACTATGAAATAACCCTACCTAAGTCCTATGTTTTTATATTCACTAATACTAATAACAAGTAAAGTAAAGACATCTAATATAATTCACACCAAAACTTGTGACATAAAGTGGGTGTAATAAACACTAAAAATAAACATGCATAAAAGACATATACTCACATAAATGTATATGAAATCCTAATACATGGAATATAAGTGAAAAAACATATTTATCTACTATTACAAAGAAGGAACAAAGTTAGGAATACTTACCTTTGAAGATTAACCCACAAATCCTCAATCTCTCCCTTGGCCAAGGTGCTTCACAAGAGGTTGTTGTGATATTTAAGGATGATAAGAATAAATCAACTCTAGGCTACACAACCTATCAATGCATCCAAAAGACTTCTCCACAAGACAAGATCCATATCTCCAAAGAAAGTATGAAGTCATAAGCTTACTCTTCAAGTAGAATGGTGGATAAGTAGATGTGAAATATATCTTACTTCTTCTCTTCTCTAAATAATGGAAAAATGATTATGTTTATATAGGTAGACCCAACCCTAAACCCTTTCAAAAAATTTAGCCAATAGGGTCAACCCATTTGACCTAGTATCATTATTAGTAAAAAATCACTAGGTTATGGATTAGGTTAGCCAAGAGCCAACCTAGACCCTAAATAAGTTATGCCAGTAAGAGTACAAGGTTGACATAGTTGACATAGTCATGTAAACTATCAAAATAGGTTTTAGGTTAGGAAAAGGGGTACTAAAAGTGTTAAAATACTAGAGGAGTGTGCAAAAGAGGATTCAAATATTAGTGGAATGGTTTTTAGGAGATAATTATGTAGATAGAAAGTGGGAAAAGGGACAATAATCCTAAGAAGCACCAATGATCTACCCACCACTTTCTTGATGTACCCTTTAGAGTGTGAACTAGAGAGATTGAGACTTGATGGGTTATTTTAAGATAAAGAGCATCAATAATTGATAAAATTTTGAAAATATTATGTATACATATTCACCACTCAAAAATCATCACGTGTTACTTAAGTGTAAGATGGGATGGTGCTTTGAGAAAAGAACATGATGACACATAATGTTGATGCTAAGTAAAATGTAGTAAGGAGAAAATAAGATAAATGAAAGGATAGAATTTTAAAACACATAACTTGACTTACCTTAGTGTTATAGATAAATAAGTAATTTCAAAAGATGTGAAGGCATTCAATGTGAGGAACATTAAGTAAACCTATAGAGATTAGTGCAAAAAGAGTGAAAAATCAAAAAAATTGAATTATAGGCATATAATAGTGGAAAATATTCTCTATGACATCAATATTAAAAAAAAATTATGGTTTGAAAAATGAGTTAGTAAAAATAAAGATATGATCAAAACAAGGAATCTGATATGAAATATTTGAAGGGTAAATAATTGTGAATAGTAAATATAAATAAGGTGAAAAAGAATTTATTCTCTATTATTTGTAGATGGGTGGTTGATGGGGATACCATAGAGGTTGTTATCACTTTAGAGTATGTCCATTCATTGTTTAGACTTATTATATGGGGCACACCGATGATCATAGGGATACCAAATGATTAGGAGGAGAGGTGAACATTAACCTAATGGGTAATATACTCAAAGAAGATTTACCCAAGACTAAGGGTGAGTTTTTTCATTGTTTATATTACCTAGATTACAAATATTTATAAGTTTTTGATAATACTTAGGATAAAATTAGTGTTATCTCACAAGTTTAACATCAAGGTACCACTATATGCGATAGCTTTGTGTCAGTCAATATTGGATCAGGGGGCATCTATGGCTTGGGTTTTAACATCTAGGTTAAACTCATGCATGATATGTATAGGATGATATACAAAGGGTAAAATACCATGGGTATATTGGTACTAATGAGTTCCTACATAAGTGAGAGGTTCTTGATGTATTGACTCGTTAGGTTTCCCCATGTGGTTAATGATTAGTTACCGCAGGTGTTGAGATGGATATAAGAGTAGGTGATATATGCTATGCCCCACATTCAAATGCTACATATTATTAGATGAGAAGATATTGTGTGGTATAATTATGTACACATTGTGATGGTTTGGATAAGTTGGGTGACTGTGGTGTTAGGGTTAGCATGAGTGTAGATCATAAGCCACTGTACCTAGTGGGTAGAGCCATAGTTAGTGGCATGCTTGCAAGGATAGTTTGGACTCACTCACCTAGTGGTTATTATATTAGTGCATACATTTTATGTTTAGAATGTGAGATATCAAAGGGGGAGAGGATGATGACAATAGATATTTGAGAGATTATATATCAAATCATAGTGTGTGAGACCATGGATTAGTCAAGCATAATAGTTGACATATAAAGAGGGCATGGACATGGAAGATGGGGTGTTATAGGTACCACAACCAACACCATAGTAGGAGGAGAAGTGACCACCTCATTTTTAGCACAAATAGATATGCTAGTGGTCTGAGATAACATAGAGGGTGGTCATACAAGACAACTTATCAATCAACTAGGGTAGAGCTAGTCTATAGAGGTACCACTGAGGTGAGATTTGAGCTAGGAATGGATGGTGACCTTAGGGTTTGATTTAAATGGGAGGTATCCTATGGATGAGGTATTAAGGGGATGAGATAATGGATAAACCATGCTTGGTGGATGAGTAGATAGGGAGATGGTGATTGGTGACACTTAAGTAATAAATGGTTATATTTTAGTTTTTGAGATAGAATACTAGTTGTACATGATTGATTGATAGATAGATTATGAGATTTATATGTGATCTAATATTTATATTGTTTTAAATTTCATATCTTATAGATGAGGAGTTCAAATGGGAATCCCTAGAGATGGGAGTACACCATGATATCTTAGATGGTGTGCTGCACCATATGACCCCACCACATTAGATGATCCCATGGTACCATCTACCTCAGCTCAGGTAAGTTGGTTTAGATTAGTAGGGGAGGTCATGAGGATATTATAGGCACATGGAGATGGTCTATAGCCACCAAAAATTATGGGAGAAATAGATGCATAAGCATGACAATCCTTGGCTCAAAAGAGAGACATTCATTTGTCTATCATTATTTAGCTAAGACAAGTACAGGCCTAGGTGGCTAACCTATAGAGACAAGTAGTGGGAATAAGATATTGGACATCCTTATTATAATTTAATATTCAAAGGGGACTATCTAAGGCATCTATGGGTATCATGGCTAGGCCATGAGATAGACATGATAGAGCCTAGCCTTAGAGCTAGAGCAATGCATTTTTGTACTTTTGTATAAAAACCACATGATATATAGAGATATTCTATTTTGACTAGTGGATGTTCATCTTATGTGTTGTATTATGGTTATGGTTATAGATGCATAGATATATTTATTTCTAACACATGTATTTTTCTTTTATTGTATATGTTATAGGAAATATATGTGTTGTGTTTTCTTTTCTAGTATTATGTAATACTTTAGTCATATAAAACACAAAAATTGGTAACTTAAGCATGGTTAAAGACACCCAACCCTTAGGTCCCTCTTACTTGCTCTCTAGGCCCTCTCAATCTTATTTTCACTGATTCTCAGTCATCCATGGCCTTCTAGACTTGACCCCATCTTAACTAAGACCCTCTCTTCATGAACAATCCACCCCTAGGTCTCATCTACCCAAGACAATAGTGCCAAAGTTGGACAGTCGCACTAGACCCTATGGTGTCCCCTTTTTAGTTCTCTTATCCAATCACATTATAAGCCTAGGTTACCATTTTTTCCCAATTACTCTTGTCCATCATGTTGGCCTATTTCAGTTTCATCTAACCCATGATTAATATATCCCTATAAAAGAACATTCAAAGATCATTTATAATTGGTTAGAAAATATCATTCAAGAAATCAAGAATATAAACAAGACCACTCAAGAAATCTTTCGCATTCTCTACATATAGATAGATTATACACTTTCAAGATAAATCAAGTCTTTAGACTAGTCCTTATCCATCTCAAACATACCTAGTTTTAGCATTTCTTGGATTTCATTCACTATTTCAACAAGCACTCTTAAAGGGAAAACTACATATGGCTTGATCCTTCCTCAAAGGATTGGTATGTAGGCAATGTGCCTAGACGTGAGGTTTGAAGCACATCTAGTGCATCTTACACACACTAACCCCTTTTTACCATTTGCCAAAATTCATTCAATTTCATAGAAAAAATAAGTACATGAAGAATCAACTCTATAAGGATCTCTATCAATAGTAAAGACCTAAAATTTTGTACACAAGCTCACATTGAGTAGGTGAATAAAACCTAGAAAGATCAAATCATAAGGACAATATCACTAAGGGAGTAATATAGCACTAGATCTTAGGGTGTCTAATTCTGATGCTCCTATCCAATCAAAAAGTGAAGTCTAGGATCTTGTTTGTGACATTATCCAAGTCCTAAACCTAAATTTCTAGACCCTGTCTCAGTCAGAATAATAAACAATAAGCTAAACATTTCTCCTTAATCTCTTAATATTTTAGAAAGGTAAAATCATAATCTAATTTCACAAATTAGTAGCTTCAATTAGGAATATTATTTACTAATTTATCCTACTCAGACTTATTTATTATATAAGAATAAAATTTCATATTCTTAAAAATAACAAATCATTTGGTGAACCTAACTTACTTAAAATTTTACATAAAAACCCTAGGGTAAATTCCTAGTTGATTTTTCCCATTAATTTCTAAATTTTTGGTTAAATATTAAAATAAAAAATTCCTCTCAAATTTTCAAATTTTGTAGTAAATTTTAAAATAAATTTATTTCAATCCATAGTTTCATACATTAGGTCCCAGTAATTTTCCATCATTAATCTAATAATTTTCTAAATTATTTCTTGCACATATAAATCATAAATTTATCTCAAATTTTAAATTTTTTTAGTAAATTTTAAAATAAATTTATTTCAAACCTTAGTTGCATCAACTAGCTCCTAGTAATTTTCCAATCATTTTCTAAATTTTTAGTTGCATATTAAAATTAAAAAATCACTTCATATTTCAAAAATTCATAGTAAATTTTCAAAAAAATATTTTTCTCAAAACCTTAGTTGCATCTACTAGGTCCCATTAAATCAATAATTTCCCATAAATTTCTGATTTTTTCTTGAATACTTAACTCAAAAATTCAATTTCAATTTCAAAAATTCTTAGATTTTTGCAAAAATATTATTGTCAAAATCCTAGTTGCATGTAATAGAACCTATTTACTTCTTGAGGTATCACCTTACATCCATAATCAAATTGAAAAAATGATTTTCACCTATGTAAAAAAAATTCTTACATTTCTTGAAAATAACAAGGAAACCATAATGGGCCCTATCATGTACATGCATGATGAAGTCTATCTCATATGTTAGTACAAAGATTCATCCTTTGCATTTCATTATTATGTTTCATAATATGGGATGATATTACAAAATTCATTACCAAAAATGTACAAAATTTCAAAATTATTTTTACATATTCTCTTTTACTCATATGAAATAATTACCAGCTCCATTTTTATTAACGTATTCAAAATGTTATGTTACATGTCAAAAGATTATATTCATTTATGCAAAAATTCATGATCTCTACCCTGTACTTTCTATCTCTCATATGGAAATTTTTTCAAGTTTATCTTTCTACACATATTATACATATCCAAGCACATGTCAAAGTTCTTTATGCATCAATGCACAATTCCATACTCTATATCCCTTGTTTGTTATTTCTCATGTTGAATGTTCTCTATAATCATATTTATATATAACTTATAACTCCACTTACATTAATTTTATCCCATATACATGGTTTCTACCTAGATTTATATGCCTCCTTGGCTACTCTTGTTTCAATTTCATATTTCATTCAGAGGAAATAAATCCCTTCTCCTCCTCTCCCTCAAGAGGGTGATAAATACTTTCCCTCTAACCAAGGCCATGTTATCAGCCCTCCAAAAGGTGAGGTAGGCTATACTTTTGTTCCTAATGTATAAATTCATCCTATATCTTCTTTAATCCATCTTCATTATATGTGCTTACATGTTCAATTGAAACCAACTAGAGTTTGCACTTGTGAGACTCTAAGTGATCAAATCACCAGTATGTGGATGTTAATTTCAGATTTACAAATATAGAATCAATTATTACATGAAAAATTCATAACATTGGAAAATTATATTATAATTCAAAAGCCTCAAAGGCATCCTATTGCCAATCATGTATATGCACTTTCACCTAGTCAATTGGTTGCAAGCAACATTACATATCAAAAAAAGAAATCATAACAAAGTAAATCTATAAATCATGATTAAAAAATAATTAAAAGATAAAATAAGAGTTCAAGTGAGTTAATAAGGTAAATGATTAATCTAAGTTGATCAAACTACCTCCTCTACATCTAGTGAGAATATCCAAATATTATTGTGCATATCATAGAATGTATGGGCATCACACAGATTCATGTTTGGCATTGAAAACACATATACAACAAATAATTAATAATGAGGGCCCTATACAGGTTAAATCAGTCAATCAATCCATAGTGATATAGGAACACATTCACAAAGGGCCAAATTTAGAAACAATACAAAAGTGGTTACCAAAACATAACTCAAAACAACAAAAGGATCAAAAAGCAAAATCAGAGCAACAAATAGTACCATAAGCATAGATAAAGCATGACAAATATGTAAATCTACCTCTCCAAAATTAGGCTCAACTTTCAAAGTAGTAAGGGTTTGGTCAAAAATATCTACAATAATTTTATTATCAAGGTCAAGGGTTGGGAAAGCAAGCTCAAGGCATCACTACTCCTATTCTAGTAGTTGATAATGTTTGTCACCAAGGTTTGGGATTTATTGAACATCTTAAGGAAAATCATTCACAAACATGATTTATCAAAGGAAAATATCTAGATACAACAAAAGTCAACACCATAATTCTATTGGTTCACAATCAATAAGATAATGATGAGTGCAATAATATAGGTTATGATTTCTAAGATACCCCCAATGAATTTGAATATTTAGAATCATATTCGTATCCATTCCCTTCTACTTCACAATAATGGATGATTTATTTATTTGATACAAGACACCATGATAATGAGTCTCCCATGAGACTCATTAGTTAGTATTATCTCTTCTCAACCTTACTTGTACACAAATTTCTTTTTATTTACTTGTACATAATTTCTCAAATTTCTTTTGCATAGTTCCTTCTTTCAAATTATTGTCCATAGTCTTCCTGTGATAGATTGTATATAGCTCAAAAATCTCAAAAATCCAAAAACAATATAACGTTTCAAAATACAAAAAACAATATAACATTTCAAAATACAAAAACATTCAAATATGTCAAAACACCAAAAATATTTTGATTATAAGCATCATCCATGTTTTACACTACTACTATTATGCTAGGATTTACATTTATTGTTTCATGCTATTGAATGTTGATTTATCTATATTACCATGCTTCACTTGATCTTATTTGATTGTGTGCAATAACATCCAGCTACTTGATTGCTTCACTCTACCCATTGAGGGGGCATCCTAGTTTTACATTTGAGACACACATTGATATACATACCCACTGGGGGAATTTTCAACATGACTACACCATCAAAATTATCATTCCTACACTACACACTCTAGTTATGATGTTGATTTATATTACTTACTAGCTTACACAAATTACTCGATCAACATTTTATTAGTATTTAGCACTTGTGTATTTCTTAGCATATACCTAGTCTTGTACTACACATGTATTGCATACATTCATCTCTTTCTTTGATTATTTAGATATGATTATAGTCCCAACCTTTACATGCTTTCTTTTCTTGATTAGCATAGCTTGATGTGACTACATGTCTAGTTTCTACTTATCTTCTGTATGTGCCTTAGGACATTTGGTAATGTTCTTTTCTTATATTCATATGTGTGTTTTAGCAAATTTACTAATGTCCTTTGATTTTATTATTCTATGTGATTATGGATTTTATGCCAACTTTATTATTTCAATTTTATGTGTATATAGCATTTGAACATGCATTGTATGATTGCTTTCTAATTTGAGTGACATGTGCCCATGTCCCTTATTTACATGGCCCCTTAACCACCCTTGTATGCTTCTTGCTTCTTAATTTGAGTGTTTGTTTACTTGATTTATTTTTGATTGCTGAAATGTCATGATCCATATCATGTATTTTTCCTATTTTCTTGGATGCCATGATGGACATCATGCTCTATCCCTCCATGACAACTAACAACTAACAAACTAACAACTAACATTTCTAGTTTTACTTCAATTCTAGTACATTACACATGTTATTACATTGTTACATCTATCTAGGCATACCCCTATTGATATAAAAATCTCTCAAATCAAACCATGCTATAGCTAGAGATATTTTTCTGATTATCATTATTATATCATGTATATTTATAGGTTAACACACTTGTAGGGCTTCTTCCTTTGAGGGAAGTCATTGCAACATACTTATTCCTACCCTCAGAAGAGGGGGTAACAAACAAGGGTTTTGATACATATATTATATCTCTTAATAGATAAAAAAACATATATTTAGAACAACCAAAATAATAACCAATCATCAAACTACTCAGAATAAACCAAGAAGATAATCAAGATTCTAGAATAATGATCAATCTCCACCTAGGACAACATTATCAAGGTTGGACTATAGTGTCAGACACTAGAGTTTCATATTTTTAGTTCTCCTATCCAAATAAAAAAAATAAGCTTTCCAAAAGTAGGTAGAAAGGTAGGTTTAGCTATAGTTTTGCATAATCAACCCAGTTAAAATCGGTAATTTTCACTACAATTTTCTTAGAGAATCTAGACATAATGGGCATCATATGTGGCATGATTTTTCCTCACTTCTAGTTTTAGATATGGTAGTTGGTATAACTTCTAGATTAGAATTCATGTTTCAGACACCAGTGATTGGGGCTAGATTGCATATCACCTTTTTCTTCTTTTCTTTTAGTTTCTAGCATTACTCAAGAATTCTCAATAGTTATGTGCCTTATTCCATTTTTAGGTGTGTGGAATATTTTTGAAGTGGATTTCATAAAAACCTAACCTCCACATTCCTAAGTACCCAAGTTCCTAAATGGCTTCCACATAAGCCATTTTTTAGTTTTGAAGTGGATTTCATACAAGTTCAATCTCCATCTTTTCTAAGTTAGACAAAATTGGATTAATTTATATCACATATTTAGATATCTATGCCACATTGTCAAATTCCCAAGGCATTCATGAGTTTCAAAATCCATCTCATATGACATGCACATTCATACATATCAGTAGCAACTCTTAGCTTCACTTCATGGGGAAATGATGGAGCCAAAAGTCTAGCCTTTGAAATCTTGAGCCACCTATTTAGAGGGATTTGACACATAGTCCATACATCAATTATCACATACATGATCATCTATCTTCACTTAGTAGGTGACTATGGAGCCAAATGTCTAGCCTTTACATTCTTGAGCCACTTTTTAGGGAATTAAGCACTCAGCTCCATTCATGATATAACTTTTGGTACAACATCATCCAACACAACTAGCATTACCTAGTATCAAAATAGGTTTTTTATTGGTTTGTGTACCTGTTGAGGTCTATTCATTCTTTTCTCTTCCTCTCTCTTACCCAGCTTTATACATTCTTTTTTTATATTGCATATAATAAGAACTAATCTAGCCTTTATTTCCCTTTCACATATTTGTACTTACATAATGTGCTCTCTAGGGACTACCCAACATCACACAAGCTTCATGGGATTCACTTTTGTAGGTAATTTTAATTATTCTTTTTATTTTCCTTTATCCTAGTATTTTTCTTTGATGCATCACTAGAATAAATGGGAGGGGGGGGGGAATGTAGTCATATAAAATGGAAAAATTCGTAACTTGAGCATGGATAAAGACACCCAACCCTTAGGTCCCTCTTACTTTCTCTCTAAACCCTCTTAGGCTTATTTTCACTAATTTCTAGTCATTTATGGCCTTCTAGACTTAACCTCAACTGAGACAGGACCCTCTCTTCATGACCAATCCATCCCCATAAGTCTCATCTACCCAAGATAATAGAAACAAAGTTGCATGGTAGCACTAGACCTTAGGGTGTCCCAATTTTAGTGCTCCTATCCAATCACATTTTGAGCTTAGGTTACTATTTTTCCTTGATTCTTCTTGTCGATCATGTTGGCCTAGTCTGATTTCATCTAACCCATGACCAATAGATCCCTATAAAATCCCATTCAAAGATCATTTGGAAAACATTGGTAAATATCATTCAAATAAGCAAGAATACAAGCAAGACCACTAAAGCAATCTTCCCCATTATCTATATACATCCAACCTATACACTTTCAAGCTAAATCAAATCTTTAGACTAGTTCCTAGCCATCTCAAACATACCTAGTTTTAGCATTTCTTGTATTTCATACACTATTACACCAAGCACTCTTAAAGGTAGAACTACATATGGCTTGATCCCTCCTCAAAGTATTAGTATGTAGGTAGCGTGCCCACACACAGGGTGTGAAGCATGTCTAGTTCATCTTACACACATTAACCATTTTTTCTATTTGTACAAGTTCATTTAATTTCATAAAAAAGATAAGTACACAAAGAATCATCTCTATAAGGAGCTCTATCAATAATGAAGACCTAAAATTTGGTACACAAGCTCACACTAAATAGGTGAATAAAACCCAAAAAGCTTAGATCCTAATGATAACAACATCAGGGGAGGACTACAGTGTTGGATGCTAGGGTTTCCAATTCTGGAGATCTTATCCAATCAAAAAATGAAGTCTAGGATCCCATTTGTGACACTATCCCAATCCTACACATAAATTTCTAGACCCTATCTCGATCAAAATAGTTTAGAATAAGCTAAGTTACATTTCTCCTTTCTCTCTTACTATTTTTAGAAAGGTAAAATCACAATATAATTTCACAAATTAGTAGCTTCAATTAAGAATATTATTTACTAATTTATCTTACTTATACTTTTTTTATTAAATAAGAATGAAACTCCATTATTCCCAAAAATAACAAATCAAATACACATGCATGGTTAAAAAGAAATAGGTGAAAAGGGCTTGGCTAAGTATAATTAATAAAAAAAAAAAATACACTACACACTAGTTCATGTTGGTAAATGTGTAAAACAAAAGATGACTAAGTATAAGAATCAAAAGAGTGGTAATCAAGAGGGAATTTTTTTTAACTAGGGAAAAGGTTGGTACCAAATTAAAACAAGTAAAATCACACTAAGTCATGTTGGGAAGTATGAAAATAATGTAGTAAAATGGAAATCATGTGAAATAATAATGGTATAAAAATAAATAAATAAAATTAATCAATCATACTAAATCATGTTGGGATGTATATGAGAGAGAAAAAAATGGTCCTAAATTAATCACACTAATTCAAGCTAGGAAGTATGAAAAACTTAAGGAAAGTGTTGGATTCTTACTTACAATCAAAAAATAAGAAAATAAAAGTGAAAAATTAATGAATTAAGCATAAAACATACTAAATAAATATGGGAATCATGTCAATGACATGTATATTATAATAAATCACATCTTATCTCATATTTGACACATGTAATTTTATTGTGACTTAGATATTGGGAAATTTTGTGAGGAAGGCTAGGTCTTATCCATGGTCTTATGCTAAAACTCATAAATGGAACACTAATGAGGTGGAATTAATATGAAAATATGATAAAAGGGGATGTTTATGGTAATGTGAAAAGTTGGTAATTTGTGAAGAAGGCCAGGTCTTATCCATGGTCTTACACTACAACTCACAAATGGAATCCCTAGGCGAGTGATTAGTGAACAAAATAATATTTCTCAAGGGAAAATATTAGGATTATAGGGAGTGAAAAAGGGAATGTAATAAGCATAATGTAGTCATCATATGATAAGACCTTAGGATACATGAGGCACATTAAGGACATGAGAAGACACTAAGTGACTAATGACCATCAATATATAGAGGATACCTTATCGCTATAGACACAGAGTTATGTAGGAAAATAAGTGTGCTATTAATATCAACTCATGTTGGTTATTGTGAATAATAAAATTAAAATGATCCTACCATCCCACAGTGTGTTCCCTATTCCTTAGGACCCTTTATAGAGCTGTTAGTTTATTGTGAAGATTGGGTACTTACATTAGAAAATAGGCAGCACTATACAATTTTTTTATTCTATTTTTTTAATCTATTGGCCTACCATACCCCAATAGACCTTTTATTCATCATGAGGCCAACTATGGAGTTTTAGATTTGATTGAAAAAAGGAAATGTGATTAGAATCATGTCCTTTAGTATGATTTGACTTTTGAGATTTTTGAATGTTGCCTTTTATTACCTTTTTGTTAAATGATTTAGATTTTGAATATTTTATGGCTTTTAAGATCCCTCCTCCATATAAACTTAGAATGACCAATTATTAGATATAGATTTATACACATGAATGAGCTTTTGGATTTGGCTAAAGGAAGCTAAGTATCCAAAAATATGACTGACTAGAACACTGAGGCTTAACTATGAACTAGTATGTTATCTCAAGTCTCAACCATGTGTATGTTTAGTTTGAAACGGGGAATAAAGGGAAATAAGAGGAGATCCAAAGTGGACTAATAAAGGGAGATTGTAATCAGAATAATTATTTGCTAACTAATCACATGGTAAATAAGTCATGACTAAAGGGAGTAAGGTTTGTATAACCAAGTCACAATAGAAATATCTATGGTTATAGAGATAATAAAGCAAAATAATCATTAGAAAGAATAAGTGAACCAAATAAAAATAATTCAAGAAGAAAAAGAATGTAATTTTGAAAAAGAATCCATAAGAGAACATAGTGACATCATAAATCACATGTAATGTAAAACAAAATCCACCATGTAAGATAGATAATAATTTGACACAATGTCAAATTATCGATAAAATAGATAAATGTAAATTTGGATAACATATCCTATCTAAATGAAAATGTAAGAATACCATGCATGTGTTCATAAGTACTAATATATTTATCTACACACATTATCCATAACAAATGATTAGTCTCTATGGAGCTGAACTCAGATTACAATTAATGTCTCATTGATCCTTAGTGAATATTGAGAAAATAATTCAGATTGAATCTCCTTGATAGAAAATGTAGGAATTCCTGAAGGATCATGTTGATGAGGGATTTTATATAGTGGATGCTCATGATAATTCATGGGAGTGTATTCTATAGGAGATGAAGGGGTCACTAGTGGGGAAGGTGCCATCAATGAAGGAGTCATCAGTGGTGAGGGGTCCATGGGTGAGGGAAGGTCCATTAGTGAGGGGCTCATAGGTGGATATAGAACCATAGGAGGAGATGAAACCATAGGAGGTGGAACCATGGGGGAATAATGGGGATCCTTATTATGATAATGACCTGTGGGAGGAAGGGTAGAAAGTGTAGGAATGGTTAGGAGGTGATATTGTAGATGATGCTAAAGGATGTGGTAAAGATCAATGTGATGTGTAATACATTGGTGCTAGAGACAATATACCTCTCCATATTTAGGAAGATACTTTAGTAATAATTTTGAGGAAGGGATAGCCTTGTATAAGGGTTGAAGAGTGGTGGGATACAAGGTGTTGATGTATTATCATAGATTGTGATAATGTGTGGATGAATGGTTATGTATGTTTTCTAAGCAATAGATTCACTTGTGAATAAAATTGGTAGGTGTACTCATAGGAGGAGGAGAAATAGAAGCTAAGGAAGCTTGTTATAGGGAATAATCTCTAGACTAATGATCATAAACTTTATGAATATCACAATAAGGTTGATTGGCCCATTTGTTGGGTGAAAGAGATAACTACAATAAATGGATTAAACCATCACCAAGAGAAGGTGGGGTTGGTGGAAAAACTATACAAGGCTCAATTGAAGGAGTAATAAGATCAAAAATAAGAAGAGACTCAACTAAAGATATACTTAGGGAGGAGTAGGATGCATAGAAGGATAAAGGACAATTACAAGCATATCTAGATAAATTTGATATTAGGGTTTTGGTGTCTATCAAGGTGATAGGGACTAGTCATAATATGATCTATAAGCATACTCTTATGAGGTTACTTAGAAACTAGAGGTGCATGCACCATCTCTACCCTATGATCAAGAGGAAAAATGCTAAAGTTAGGAATGATATAGGATGGAATACTAGAAGATATTTTGAAAGATTTAAGCAAAGAGGAATGATAACAAATAATTTTATCACCTTGGGCCTGAACAAGACCTCCTAAGAATAGATCATCTAAGGTATAGCCATCATCATAATCAAGCCTATGAATATTGATGGTGTAGGTATGGATGACATTATCATCTGATGTGGTGTGATAAATGGATTGTCAAGTCTTAGTTAAGATAATGGGGATGTCATCACATGGTGGTTAATGAGGACAAGGTTTTAAAGAAGTGGTAATATGAGATATGAGATGAGGTGAGAGATCTCAAGTTTTAATATTGATATTGATCTTATTAGGCTCATCATCATTAAAATCTAGGAGGTAAGGTGGTATATTCCCAATGAGTTTAGGATGACCATTGTAACCTCAAGTAGAATTGAAAGGAAATTTAAAACAATGAGATTCATGAAATATAATGCTTGGAAAGGGTTCAAGGGTAGGAATCTTTAATACACCATGGTATTGGAATTGTTTGAAATTCTAAGGGTTTATGTCACATTAAATCTTATAGATGGCTCCATTGTGAGGAATTTTGATGCACTGGAAGTGGAAGAGGAAACTTCCCTCATGAAATGAGTCTATGGCCTACAAAGAAAAATGTTTTAAGATAAAGGAAAGTTGAAAATAATCACCTTCACATGAACTGTGACAAGTTATACAATAATGGGGAGCCACACACAAACTATAAGAGGCATTTGACTTTAGTTATATCCTTGACATGTGTTATGTGTAAACTTAATATTTCATTCTAAATATCTAAAGGTTTTAATAAAATCAAGAGAGGCTACATAGGTTCTTAAACCTTTTCAATCAAATCATGCTTGACTTGGATATCATCAATTTAGACACTGATAAATGGAGGAGGATCATCTACATGAAGTATAATCTAATCAAGGATCGTAGAAGCAATGGGGAATTTAAGGGAAAGAGAAGTATCCATTGTTTCATCAACATGTATGGACATCTCTTTGCATTATTTTAAAATTCTATCTTCTAATCTGGATAAGGTGGCTTTGCATCCTACTAAGGGAGCACAAGGGATGTTTATTTTGAACAAAACTTGCCTAATATGATTAGGATTATACAAAAAGGTTTGCATAAGTTTGAGAAATGGGATTTGATATGGGATATTAGTAAGTTCCATGATAGGAACCCACTCATCATAACCCATAAGAGGACTATTGGAAAGAGGTACATAGTGTTAAAGGAGGTCCTTAAAAGGAGGATCTGAAGTACATGTGAATTTATGATGATAAGAGGAAAAAGGTTTAATTAAAGGATAAGTTTATTTATTATCTTGAGAAGATGGATCAATTGATGTAGGTTTGATTTGAGAATTTTTATAAGTGTTGATAAAATTTTGAGTATCATTGGTGATAGGTAAATAAGTTAGAGGGATGGTAGAAAGGGTATGAGAAGTGTTATCCAAGGGAGGTGTTGGAATTGGTTCATCAAAATATAAGAGGTCTTATTTCCCCAACTTGGTTAAATGAGTTAGATAAGAATCTTGGATAACACAAAATGTGCAAGATAATTGAGGTATGTGGATGGGTTTAGGATCAATGAAAGTAACCACCCTTCTCATTTAGTCATATTAACCACATTCTCTTCAAGATTTAAGTCAAAAATACTACCAATATTATTGGTATAAGGGGTAGGCTTATCTTGGTTGTCTTGGTGATTCAGAAGAGGATCTTTATAGATGTCTAAATGAGCATTATCTTGGTTAAAATATTGAGATTTAGTTTGTATTTTATGGACATTGAAAGCAATGTCATAGGATTCTTGGAATTTATGAATGATAAAATCATGGTCAAAATTGGGACCAAGAAGAAAATCCATAGACAAATTACAAATTTTCCTACATGTCTCATGAGAATGACCCCAACTAGCATGAAACCAAAAAAAATTATTGGGATCATACCAAGATTACATGGGTCAAGTGGGATCAATTTTTCACGGTAGAGGACTTGGTAAATATTTTTATAGTTTTTCTAAGGATAAATGTTTATGAATATTAATGTTATTGTGTGGTTGGGAGGGGAAGCTTATTCTAAAGTTGGGTTGGAAAAAATAGCTTTAATAGTATGAATGGTATCATAAGAGTTGGTGACACCATCATTGGTAACATGATGGTTTTTATTATTAAGTAACATGCGAGTACCTATATAAGGTTGGGGTGTCTCAAATTGATGCATTAATAAATATTGACACTTTGCTTGGTTAATGGCCTCTTCCAAAGTATGTGGAGAGAGAGTTTGGACCTAATATTATGACTTGGGTAAAATAGAATTGGGAAATAGATGAAAGAGGTTGTCATATTCCATATTATATTCACATTTATTAGACAATTTATTCCATCATTTAATGAAATATTGTGTGGTTTAAGTCTAATGTTGCTTACAATTGATAAAATGGGCTAAAGTATTCTTAGGTACATCACTAGTTTAGAAATTTTGGACTAGATAATAACTAAATCTTCCAAAATAGTAATGGAATAATATTTTAGTTGATTGTACCATATAAAGCATCACACTTTATAGTTTTTGTTATTATCTTGGTAGTGGTAAAGGTATTTAATTTGACCTAATATTTATATAGATTTACAAATGTTTTTAAATGAATAATAGGATTAGTTGACCCATTGTAAAAAATGGTAGGGTTGATACCTCCTATATTGATATTAGTAATTTGATATGTAAGAGGCTCATTTTGAAAATTCTTGATTATTGTATTAAGAAGAATAGGTTGAGGGATATGATTACCATGGGAATTCATAAGAGGAGGAGGGGAAACATTTTTATTATGCATACCCCATGGCATCTATTGAGGATGGGTCTAAAGATGGATAAGATGATTTTGCATTTTCATAAATTAATTTGCATTGTTAGCCTAAAAATAATTTATTTGATTAATATTTTATAATAGGAATTGATGGGTTTGATTTGTATTATTGGAATTGTGTGATGTATCAGAATTGGTAGTAGTGGCTTGGATGCTACTATGGGTGTTAGTAGGAGCTTGAGAATAATTAATAAGTGAGGCACTAGTGGTATAATTTTATTGTGTGGAAAAATATGGACTAGTAGAGTGATGATAAGGAGCATCACTAGAGGCATGATTACCATGGATATAAAATGATACACCAGAGGAAGAACTAGGAAGAGTGGGTCTTGCAAGGGGCCCATGATATGTAGAACCTACCATGTTAGTAGATATACTAGCCGTGGAGGTAGAGGAAGTTAAAGAAGAATAATTCATGGTATGAGAAGGGGTAAAAATAGAGGGAAGAGGTTGAGAAGAAAATAATATAGTATCCCCAAATCCATGTGAGAATGTGGGAGAAGGTGAATGGGGTTCCTCGACTTGACCACTTATCATGAGATGGTAAATAGTAGAAGGACCCTTTCCTCGATGTTGAGGAAACTCATTGATGAAGAAGACAATTTATTGTGTGTACTCTAATTAGGGTTGATGTATTATGAATCAGAGAGGAATGAGGAAGGGTCTTATAGTTTGTAGTGTAAGTGGATATATACACATTACTTTCATCTAGGGTAGGAGCCACAAGCTACTTATGGGAGAGCCTATTAGGGTTGGTAAGACTCATCATATCTATTTAAATAAACTTAGTTTTGTCATAAAAAAATTTCATGATGAAGGATAAGGATTAGGTAAGGCAAATTTGATTCAAAACTAAGGAGATATGAAGGGATAGATAAGAGTATAGAGTTAACCAAGTCAACCTATTAGTGAAAATAGGGTATGAAAACTAAGTTAACAAGGATATAGAGTTGACTAGGTCAACTTAGTACTATAACCTAGGACAAATGATAGCTTGATAAGGATATATATTTGATGAGGTCAACTTAGTAATATAACCTAAGAGGCAAAAAAAATTATTAGGTCAATTAAATCAACTCAATTTCATATTCAAGGAAAAAGATAGTCTATAAGAGACTGTGTCGAATACAATGATAGTGTACTAAAAATAGGGAATTTTTTTGAAATGTACTTGAAATAATAAGTGAAATGAATCACACAAATAATTATATCAAAAAGGATGATCCAATTGGGGCACACAACACAAAACCTTACACCAATGCTGGCCAATGTAAGTTTTTGCAATAGAACATGAAATGAGCAAAGAGCAATTAGTTAACTGAAAATTAAATGGTAACTAAATCATCCTATTGAATATTGTTAGATTATTATAAAGTTTTATTTTAAGTGTGATAGGGAAGTTGGCTAAAAATAAGGAACTACAAATCAATCTATGGATGGTTTCAAGACATTTAGGCTGAAAGGTATCTATGTTAGTAATGGTACTGGTTTGGTATTAGGGCATAACCCCTCACTTCACAATCCATAAGTGATAAGGATGTTGGGTGATTTTCCAATATATACCATTAACCTCATGTTTATACTTGTCCAAAAAACCAAGTCAGCTTCCCCCTTAGTGATGAAATCCAAGTAGGTAAACCTTTGGTAGATAAATGTTAAAATAATTTTGAAATTATTTGATCTAGTAGTGTGTGAAAGAAATATAAAAATAATGAAAAAAATGGTATGTTTAAACACCACCTAATTATACTATGTGAGCTACTCTAAGTATGAAAATAACTAAAAATGAAAGTGTGTATTACTTACTAGCATATAGTTATTAATTCCAAATTTAAGCATGGTACAGAGTTGGTTTAGATGATAGTATTTTAAAAAATTACAAAATAGAGTTGACATGGTCACTACTATATTGGAGAAGTAAGAGTCTTTAAGAACTAATTTGACTAGGTTAACTTAGTCTTTTAGACAAAATATAGAATATAGAACTAGGTTGACCATGTTGACTTAGTTTGTTGTAGGATTATATTTTTGAAGACTACAAAATTTGAAAAATAGAAAGGGAAGGGAGAACTAAATTTAAAGAGAGAGACATAAAGGAACCTTGGTGGGTTCAAAGATGTTAAGTAATATGAAATTTCTTTTGAAGTTCCTTGAATGTTGACTGTAAGTTCTACCAATTATGTTGACTAGGTTGACTTAGTTCTATAATTCCTTATCTGTTGAAGCCTATTAAGATGATTGAGTTGACCTAGTCAACCTAATTTGTTATCTAGAAACTATCTGGGATACTAAATTGACCAACATGACTTAGTTTGTTGTTTTAGATATGAATAAGAGACTAATTTGACCTATTTGACATAGTCTACTATTTAGAAGAGAATAAGAGTATTATGTAGACCTGTTTATTGAGCATGGTCATTGATGTGAAAGAGAGTAGGAGATACTAGTTCTTGAATGACAAAAAAATTATGTTTGATAGCTTGGAGAGATATGGTACATTTAGAGTTTTGTAAGGACAAAAAAGAATTATGAGGCATCCATAGATGTCTTGGTAAAGTTTTGATGTATCACTTGATCATTTGGAAAGATAAGCATGCATCTTATAGCTTAAGATAATCTATATTGTCGCTACACATCATGCAGATATGAATGAATGAATAAGTTTTTACATTTATTATAGGTACTCAAAAATTCAACCAAGGTCAAAGGATTTTATAGAGATATTTAAGGCACCCTAAAGATTTGGACTCTTGAAATGTTTTTTAGCTAAAGTTGTAAACCTTCAAATTTGCTCTGGTAGACTGTGATGGGCTAGAGACCATCAAGTTTAAATACATTAAAGTATGAGGTCACTAGTCAATAGATCCAATGGTGAGCATTCATAATCTAGATTGTGATCCAAGGTGCATATGAAGTCAATTTTTCAAAGGTTCATGAGTTTAAATGTGCTTGTGACATGTGTCTCAATATTTTTGAGTTGATAAAAAATCATAGGTTCATGGGTATTCTTATAGATAGATATAAATGGTATGGTTTGAGTCAAAGAGTCAAAAATGTAGAAGGCACATAAAGCTTCCAAGTGGCAAAATCATGGGAACTCTGATCGAAATTCAATAGTGAGTATTGTAAGGTAAAGACCAAGATACTTCAAGGAGATGATGGTTCATATTTTTCTAAAGTTTATATGGAGTATGAGATGAGGTTAAAATGCTCAATGTTTAGTGTTTGAATAGTAACCGTTAGAATTTAAATATTCAAATTAATGAGGAAAAACTAATCTACTATTTTTGAGCCATATCTTTTGATCCAAGATGAATTTCTTGATATATTAAAAATGAAAGTTATAGAGGACTTTAAGGTGCATCTATAAAATTTTATTATAAGGTCTAAATGTTTATAAAATTATAGATATGGAGATTTAAAGTTTACTATATGTTCATTCATGGTGTTACTATGTACATAATTTTGTTTGAGCAAATTGTACTTTAGCAAAAGAGTGTTCTAGTAGATGTATTTACATAAATATGTCATAAGGGTCATATCGAGTATACCCATGTATTTTAAAGTGATATTATTTTCTTTTTTTACTCGAGGAAGTGTTGAATGTGTGAGTAGGTCTCCATGGGACCTATAAGGGCTACTAAAGCCTAATTAAAAGGTGTATCTACTTAAGTGTGACCCATAAATGCTATGTCTAACCTATGATAATGAATTTGAGCTATGTCTTAGTGTAATATAAGTCTTAAGGGTTAAATAAAGTATTATGGATTACCTAGAAGTTGTTATTAATGAAGACTCTATAAAGAGTGGAGACCAAGGCAATGATTTCTAAAATTTTATGTGAATGTTTTGAGAGAGAAGAAGATAGAGATGAAGGAAAGATATTAGGAGTGTGATTAGTGGATGGACTAAAGTAAAAAATAGATTGAGGATGAGCAAAAAATATTAGAGTGATACAAAAGGGTGTTTGGATGCATTTATTGCATGAGTAAGTTTGAGTGTGTGTGATGAGTTGAAAGAGAGTTGTTATACATTATTTCTCCAATCATATTGGAATGCCAATTAGAGTTTTAGAGTTGTTGATTTTATAGGTGTTGTGTGGATGATCAACATATAAAATAAGTGGGTGCTTATTCATACTTAGGGGTAGGTGTTCCTTGTGAAGTGGGTGCTTCACTAAAAGGTCTCATGTTTGTGATCATATTAGAAGATAAGTAGTCCATGTGTTTGTAGGCTTGATAATGGGATTTATTCCCCAAGAGGTTTTTCCACATAGATCTTGTGTTATGTGTGTGATCTTGCATCATCTTTCTTATTCATTTTTATGAACATATTATATGATTTATGAATACATGTGATTATTGTTAAGAGTCTAAAAGGATTACAATTGAAGTTTGAAATATCTTGTATCACTAATTCACCCCCCTCTTAGTGATTATACCTCCAATAATTGGTATCATAGATGGACCTTCATTACAATTTTAACTAATTGAAGGTGATACAAGGTGCAATATGGAAAGTCAAAATATGTAGGGTTTATGTACAAGGAAATTACCCTTATTTAATGGGTTTTATTATTCTTTATAGAGTACAAGGATGAGGACATACATCATGTCTCTAGGGTTTGATATTTGGAAATCTATCATGCATGGTTATACTACACCAACTACTCCTCCAACTAGTGTTGATGACAAGAAGTTGAGTGAGAATAATTTTGAAGTTATGAATGTTATAATTTGTGGTCTATTTGAGGTTGATTTCACTAAAGTGATCCATTGTAATTTTTCCAAGGAAATTTGGGTCAAATTACAAACTATCTATGAAGGAGACTCTAAGGTAAAGTTGGATATGTTACATACATATCAAAGGCAATTTGAAGGTCTCAAAATGAAGGAAGAAGATACTATGGCATCCTATATTCTAAGGGTTTATGAGGTAGTAAACATGGTCAAAGGTCTTGGAGAGGTGATTAATGAAGCTGCTATATAGTACAGAAGGTATTAGGGGCTCTTACACTCAAGTTTGACTCAAAAAAATTTATTATAGAATAAAGTCATGATCTCACTCAGTTGAAGATGGATGAACTGCATGGAATCCTTACTACCTATGAGATGATATTTGATGAGGATAGACCTTCTAATAAATAAGTAAACTTCAACATGATCATGGAAGCTAAGAAGAACAAGTCTTAGATATTTTGATCTTAATGAAGATCAACTTAAATCCATGATTGTAGAAGATTGAATGTAGGATCAGGTAAGTATGAAGGAAAACTTATTTTTAAATGTTCTTCATGTTGTCAAGTTGGTCATTTTGTAGCTAAATGTCCAGACATATTTGAAATCAAAGAAGCTCATAAGGAATCTCATGAGGTTAAACACAAGAAATTTTATGGTCTTAGCAAGTACAAAAAGTTATTTAGTAAGAAAAATGGAAAGAAGGAATCATACAAAGGTAGTAAGAGCCTTTACCATGAAGAAGATAGTAACTCATCTACATAATAAGAAGTAAACACATCTGATAATGATGATTATTTTCATAATGAGGACATGGAGACATTGTTCACGGCTCTTAATGATGATGAAGGTGAATTTTCTTTAAGAAAAATGTATTTGATGGAGATAGCTCAAAGGAAGAAGATGATAAATTCACTCTTAAAGATAAATATCTAGATACTATGGAAGAAATAAAGTTACTACAAAGAAAAAATAGAAAACAAGATTCCTTGATCAAATCTTATGAAGAGAAATTTTGAATTTTTAAAGGAAGGCTGAGTAATGAAGGCAAAGATCATGATGAGATCACAAATAGCTTTAAAATCAAGTTTTTACTCTTAATGAAGAAGTAAAGATTAAGTATGAAGAGTGTATCATATATCAAATAGATAAAGTCTTTGTAGATAAAACTAAATCAAGATATGAGCAAAGATAAAGTTGATTATCTAGATAATAAAGATTAATTGATGAATTCTCTTGAAGATATGAAGATTGAGAAGAAAAATAACAAAAGGATGATGTCACAAATCAAGGACTATGAATATTAATTTAGTGTGTTTGAAGCAAGAATGAATGATGACACCAGGGAAGATGAAGATATTGTTAAGCATCTCAATAGCCAATTAGAAACTATGTCTACAAGCCTAAAAACCAAATAAGATGAGAGTTTAATGTATGTGATTAAAATTAATTAATTAAAATATGAGTTAAAAAGACATATTGTAAGGTGAAGTCATTTTTAAAGTTTGAAAAGAACTCAAATGATCTTGACAATATTCTAAGTAGTTAAAAGCATGCAAGTGATAAAACTGGTCTTGGATACAAATAATAAGAAAATCATGTAACTCAAGACAAGATAAAGGTTGATGTTAATAAGTACAATCATAATTTTAATATCAATCATTAGTCAAGGAATGAAGGTATTGATAGAATGAAGACAAATCAGATCAGATAACTAAATGCTATGAGGTATGAAAATTTCAATGGTCATTATTATTCTTGTAATTAGTTTTTTAATATGTCAAAATATTGTAAAATATCCTCAAGGAATGAATTTGTATGGAATTATGAGAAATAAAATGGCAAACATGAATAACATCATCACTCAAGATATTCAATAAGTTCACAAGGAAATAACATCTTTTGCTACAAGTGTCAAGGATTTGGTCATACTATAAATTTTTGTAATATCTTCATTAAGAGACCAAATGATTAGGTACATGTGTTGGGAACCCCAAGGAAGCACAATTAATTACCTTTCTTATAAGCAATTAAACATGAAATTATACCAGAATGATTAAGTAACTAGAAACTTGAAATAGCAAAGAATATGAGAGACAATACACAATCTTGTATTAAATACTCTTCATAAGGAAATACATTAAAGAAGTGCCATAGTCTTCTTCCACCTCTAAGGCTTCCCACACCTCTAAGACTTTCATTAATCTTCCCTCAAAGTTCTCTCTTTCTCTCTCAACCATAACTAACTCAATAACCTGAGTTGTTATCCCCTCCTTGATAGCTCCAGCTGATCTCCTTGGCCTTGCACCTTGCAGATCTCCTTTAACCTTGATTTCTTGCTTCAATGCTTTACTTGCCTTAATTAAAATACATACTTCATGGGTATTTAAATAGGATCCCATGCATACAATAATTAGACCTCTAATTATAATAATTAGAAACATAGACTCAAGACTTAAATTAGTCTTCAACATGCAAACACTCTCGGACCTCTTAAAATTAGACGAGTCTAATTTTGGAAACACATTCTGGAAACACATGCAACTACATGCACATGCACAAGTGACCAACATTGGTTTCTATCTGTCTGCTCCTGACCGATGTCAGCCGATCCCTGGTCCCTACTTGACCGATGTCGGCAATACTGTCGATGCCGGTTACTGACTGAACTCAGCAACTCCCTAATTAGCATCTTGGTGAAGCTTTTAGCTCCACAACTTAATAATCTCCCACTTGGAGATAAATAGCTACACCTATACCTGTATAGCAACCTCCACTAACCATCTCAGGCACCTCCATCTTCAAGCTCAATTTTGAAGACCAACCACCTCACATCTTGTGATGTTATACATGTCATCCAAGTCCCCTGCCATATCTAAACTTTCTAACAACTCCCATTGCTTGGGAAAACTCAAGTCTACACCAAACCTTATGTGATTTCAAACACTGTTCTAAGCTCAGCTTGAACTGTCTAGCCCTTGGTGTGCATAACAGTTTTACATCCTGCATATTGAACCCCACCAACACCTTCTTCACATCAGCTCCCACTAGAGACAAAATCAACTTGTGATCTTCCATGTATCTCATGCCAAAGAATTTACTGCTCCCAAATTCTTCATGACATACCTCTGAATTATCTTTACCTTTAGCTTAGAAACTCCCTACATGTGTAACCCTACAACAAGCACACAATACAATAACAAGATAATGTAGCTAATATTATCTAACCTAGTAAAAGTAAACACAATGATCAAGACCATAGACCTTGGCCTTCTATCTCACGTGTCCATCCACTCTCTTCTCTAACCTAGGAATCCATTCCTCTATCAATGCTTTTATCCCCGCTGATAACTATACCAAATCTCCTGCTTGGTTCTCTTCTGAAGAATTCATGTCATACTCTCACTGTTTCTTGGATTCTACCTGCATTGCCTCTTCACATCTTCCTAGTTCTTGACCATCAATAAACAACAAGTAATATAAAGAAGGTGAATAATGAATATGAGGTTCACTTACCCTTTCAGTCCTCCATATGGGCGTTTGAGACTCCTTGACAGCTTGTTGTCTGCCCAACATCCATTCCAGTGACCGATCTCAACCATCTCTCAGTCTACACTCGATTGATGTTAGTTCCATGTGACTAACCTACTACTAACATCAGTTCTTACCTAACCAACGTCAGTTCCACCTACCCAACACTACTGACTATACTGGTTTTCACATGATCGACATTGGTATCTGCCTGATCGACGTTGGTTCCATGTGACCGATGTCGGTACCTATGTTTTCTTGTAAGTGATGACTTCTTTACCCACGAGCTTATCTTGGATCAAAACCCTATCCATACTGCCCTGCTCAAAATTATTCAGCCCCTGTGACTGATCTCTATCCATCATCTCCTCCATAAACACCAAGGCTTCCTTGTTCTTGTCAAAAACATCAAATTTCCTTTTCCTACAATGAACTCAATCTATGCCCTTCAAATCTGAACTCATACCCTTTGACTCAAAAACATCCATTCCCTTCTTATTCATGTGACCAAGCCTACTAAGCCACATCTTTGAATCTACAGCTGAAGTAGATAAACCAGAAGTAGAATCAGTAATACAAGTAGATAGATAAAGAGTACCTACTTTCTTACCTCTTGATAAAATAAGTGCACCCTTGGAAACCTTCCAAAAATCTGTTGTGAGGGTTATTGTCCATCCCTCATCACCCAAATTTCCTATAGAAACTAAACTCTACTTCAAGACTGGGACATGCATAACCTCCTTCAGCACCCATGTGTTGCCCATCTGCAATTCTAGCTACACTTTCCCTTTGCCAACCATTTGACAAGGTGTACCATCCCCTAAATAAAGCTCTCCAAAGTATCCTTGGACATACTCATGGAACAAATCTCTATTTGGGGTTGCATGAAAAGAAGCACCATAATCTAAAACCCATGATTCTAACTGACTATCCAAAGAAAGTATGAGAGCATCCTGTGCAACAATACCTGCATCTTTTGCTTCTTCATTACCTTCATGTTGATTTTATTTATCCTTTAACCAACAATCTTTCTTTGTGTGTCCTCTCTTTCCACAAAACCAGCAGATGATACCTCCATTTCTAGATTTGGATCTCCTTTCCATCTTTGACCTTGATTTCCCTTACTTGACCTTCTCTCTTTGCCTTCCCCTACTTTCAGCACTTAGAGCATTCTCTAATGATTCACCTGTGTTTTTCCTATGTATTTCTTCATTCAATATTACACTCACAACATCATCAACTTTTAATATTTTAGAAGCAGACACAGAATTACTTATTGCCATTACCAAACTATCCCAACTTTCAGGTAAAGAGCATAAAATTAAGAGAGCCTTTACTTCATCATCAAAAACAATATTGACTGAAGCTAACTAGTCTACCAAACCATGGAAATCACTAAGATGAGTATATACCGATCCACCTTCCTGTATTTTCAAAGTAAATAACTACTTCATAAGAAATACCTTATTTGAAGCTAAGGGCTTTTCATATAAATTTGCCAAAGATTCTATCAACTCTTCTGTTGTCTTACACTGTGATAAGTTGGAAATCATAGATGATGCAAGGCTTAACCTTATGGATCCCAGAGCCTTTTGATCAAGAACACTCCATTCTTCATCCTTTATATCTATGGGCTTGCATGCAACCCCACCGAATGGTAAGTACAAATCTTTCTAATATAGATAATCTTCTATCTGCATCCTCCAATGTTGATAATTCTTGCCGTTAAACTTCTCCATTCGTAGCTTACTTTCTTCTGCCATTGCTATACTCCCACTCAATCAGAAACCCTTGAGAATGGTCTGTAATCAAATAATAACCTGCTCCCTACAACTTGGCTCTGATACCACTTTGTCAGGAACCCCAAGGAAGCACAATTGATTACCTTTCTTATAAGCAATTAAACACAAAATTATACCAGAATTATTAAGTAACTAGAAACTTGAAACAACAAAGAATATGAGAGATAATACACAATCTTGTATTAAATACTCTTTAGAAGGAAATACAATAAAGAAGTGCCACAGTCTTCTTCCACCTCTAAGGCTTCACACACCTCTAAGACTTTCATTAATCTTCCTGCAAAGTTATCTCTTTCTCTCTCAACCATAATTAACTCAATAACTTGAGTTGTTATCACCTCCTTGATAGCTTCAACTGATCTCCTTGACCTTGCACCTTGTAGCTCTCCTTTGACCTTGCTTTCTTGCTTCAATGCTTTACTTGCCTTAATTACAATACATGCCTCATGGGTCTTTAAATAGGATCCCATGCATACAATAATTAGACCTCTAATTAAAATAATTAGAAACACAGACTCAAGACTTAAATTAGTCTTCAACATGTAAACACTCTTAGACCTCTTAAAATTAGACGAGTCTAATTCTAGAAATGCGTTCTAGAAACACATGCAACTGCATGCACATGCACAAGTGACCGATGTTAGTTTCTATCTGTTTGCTCCTGACCGATGTTGACTGATCCCTAATCCCTACCTGATTGATGTCGATAATACTGCCAATGCTGGCTACTGAATAAACTTAGCAACTCCTTGATTAGCATCCTGGTGAAGCTTTTAGCTCCACAACTTAACAACATGAACATATTTATTAAACTTTAATGAATCATCATATATCTAAATCATAAGGTATGTACATTTTTGTAAATCTCATTTGTTTCAAATGTCATGAGAGAGGTCACATAGTAATGTTATGCAAGAATGATCAATATTTTACTTCAAAGATTATCAATCCTATCATGAAGAGAAGGGGCCATAATGAATGGACACCTAAGTAGGTAAATGATAAACAATATCAAAGTGGATTATTTTCCATGATATAATAGGGAACAAGTTCAAGTATCAAGGAACAAGACTTATCTACCCAAATGGGCATAGAAATCAAGCAAGACCCTGAGATAAAAGAAAATAATAAGGTTAAGAACTCATTCAAAGATAATTTGAAGATGAGAAAGGATTGTAAGTCAAGTAAGAGCATGGAGATATGGGAGTCTCTTGAGTTTTTATATATTTAGTCCCTCTATAACAAGTGGGTATCTCTACTTATGCATCGTATAAGACATATTTCATGTGTAGAAGAAAGTTTGTGTGCTCTAGGTAATGATCAAAGTGTCAATGAATACAGATTTTGAAGGCAAAGGGTAAGAAAGATATTGTGAATGATAAGCATATAGATGAAGGAATTTGAGAATATTAAATTATTTCAGATGTTGTCTTAAGATTTTGATCATTCAAGATAAGGATAAGTAATTTTAACAGAAAAACATCATTTGAAGATGTGTTTGGCTAAGGGGGAGCTAACTCGATTAGCTCATGTGGCCTGAAGAAGATGTGCATGATGTGAGGGGCAGAATATGTGAATATGCTTTGGTCATGATATAAGTGTGAAGATGTCTACTATAGTTTCAAATTTAATAAGATTGATATGATGTCTTAATCAAACCAAGTCATGTATTTTGATAAGGTATTGGATCTTCATGCATGATCAAAGAGATTTTTTGAGTTCTGTAGGTAGATAGGTCCAAGGATAAAAAATCCCAAGTTTATAATTGTGTATACCAAAGAAAATATGACATAATATGGATCATGATGTTATGGGGAGCTTTCTAAGCCTACAAGAATTTTTCTAGTTCCAAGGATCAGAGAAGTTCAAGTTCATATTGGTGCATGTCTAAAGAGGAGAATTTGATTCATATGCTTGAAATTTTTAAAGTATCTTGAGAATATTAAATATTAATTTAATGGATTAATATTATTGAGTAATTATTGTTGTTATGTTGAGGGAGAGACCCTTTGTCATTAATTTCAAAGGGGGAGAAAGATTAGAATGAAAGAGTTCATTTCAAATAAGTAAGAAGTCATTTTGAGGGTGTTTTGCCATAAATGATAAAGGGGGAGATTGTTGATCATGGAAAATGATTTTAAGTTATCATTGATGTCAAAAAGAGTATGATATATTAGTGCATGAATGACAAATAAGTTATGTTTGATAGCTTGGAGAGATATGGCACATTTACAAGTTTGTAAGGACAAAGAAGAAGTTGTGAGGCATCCATAGATGTCTTGGTGAAGTTATAATGTGTCACTTGATCATTTGGAAAGATAAACATGCATTATATAGCTTAATATAAGCTATACCATAAATTTATATCATGTAGATATGAATGAACCAACAAGTTTGTGAATTTATTGTTGGTACTCAGAAAGTTAACCAATGTTAAAGGATTTCATGGAAAACTTCTCTATAGTGCCAAGAAGGTACCCTAAATATTTGGAATCTTGAAGTTTTTTTTAGATCAAGTTATAAACATTTAAATTTTCTCTTGTAGACTATGATGGGCCAAAGACCATCAAGTTTAACTACAATGAAGTCTAAGGTCACTAGTCAGTAGATCTAATAATGAGCATTCATCATCTAGATTATGATTCAATGGTGTACATTAAGTAAAATTATCAAATGTTTTTGAGATTAAACATACTTATGACATGTGTCTCAATATCATTGAGTTGATAGAAGATAATGGTTCGTGGGTATTCATATAGTTAGAGATCAATAGTGTAGGTCAAGTCAAAGAGTTAACTGTGTAGAAGGTATGCAAAGCTACCAAATGGCACAATCATGGGAACTTTGATTAAAGATCAATGATGAGAATTTTAAGGTAAAGATGAGGTTACTCCAAGGATATTTATAGTTTATATTTATCCAAAAAAATTAGGGATCATGATATGAGGTTAAAGTGCTTGATTTTTAGTGTCTAAATAGTGACAATTGGAATTTGAATATTCAAATAAATGAGGGAAAACTAGTCTATAATTTTTGAGATATATCTTTTGATCCAGGATGAATTTATTTATGTATTAATAATAAAATTTGTAGAGGACTTCAAGGTTCATCCATAAAAGTTTATTATAAGGTCAAAATGTTGGTAAAAGTGTAGATATGGAGCTTAAATTTTGATTGTATGTTCATTCTTGGTGTTACTATGTACATAATTCTATTTGAGAAAATTGTTCTTAAGAAGAAGAGTGTTTTGTTAGATTTATTCACATAAATATTGCATAAGGGTCATATCGAATGGACCCCTATATTTTAAAGTGATATTGTGTTCTTTTTTTTCTTGATGAAGTGTTAAATGTGTGAATAGGTCTCCATGAGACCTATAAGGGCCACTAGGACATAATTGAAACGAGTAGATACTTAAGTGTGACCCATAGATGCTATGTATAACCTATGACAATGAATTTGATCTATGTGTTAGCATAATATAAGTCTTAAGGGTTAAGGAAAGTATTATGGCCAACCTAGAAGATGTTATTAATAAAGACTCTATAAAGAGTGCAGACCAAGGAAATGGTTTTTAGACTTGTATGTGAATGTTTTGAGAGAGCAGAAGATATATATGAAGGAAAGATATTATAGGTAATGTGTTCATTGGATGGACTAAATTATATAATAGATTTAGGATGAGTGAATAAGCCTAGAGTTATCCAAAAGGGTATTTAGATACATTACTTACATAAGAAAGTTTGAGTGTGTGTGATGAGTTGAAAGAGAACTGTTATACATTAATTATCCAAAAAGTTTAAAATGAAATCAAAGTTATGGAGTTGTTGATTTCATAGGTTTTGTGTGGGTACTCAACATCTAGAACAAGTGGGTGCTTGTTCATACTTAGGAGTGGGTGATTCACTAAAAGGTCTCATGTTTGTGATCATATTATAGGACAAGTAGTCCATGTTTTTTTTTAGGCTTGAGAGTGGGTTTTATTCCCCAAGAGGATTTCCCACATAGATATTATGTTATGTGTGTGATATTATATCATCTTTATTATTTATTATTATGAACATCTTGTATGCTTTATGAATGCATGTGATCATTGTTAAGAATTTGAAAGGATTGCAATTTAAGTTTTAAATATATTGTATCATTGATTCACCTCTCCCGTCTCAATGATTATACCTCTAATACTATTCAATCTAGTAACTTGTATCTGATCAAGACCTGCATAAAAATAACATAGTCATTTTGATGTGAGTGTGTTAAACATGCACACAAAACTTAGAAACTATACCATCCTAGTCGACCTAGTTTAGCAAATTAAAAAAAAGAATGAAATTATATAAATGAAAAATCATGAAGGAAAACTTGTAAGGGTTAGATTCATGTTGGGTTCACTATAATGTATGCAATCAAAAATGCATCAGATCTACAAACTAATCCTACCTTGGAGAAAATAGATCTTACTTATACTTCCAATTGGGGATACATTAGATAATAAAAAACATGATAGATATGATCTCATAGACCCAATTAAGGGGATATCTTACCACAATAATATCACTATGGAGGATACCAAATATTCTAATCAAGAGAAACTACGTAATAACCCTAACTATGTCCTATGTTTTCATATTCACTATACTAATAAAAAGTAAAGCAAATAAATCTAATCTAGTTCTAACCAAAGCTTATGGCACAAAGTGGGGGTAATAAACACTAAAATTAAACATGGATAGAAGACATATACTCAAATAAATGTATATATAATCTTAATTCATGAAAGAGAAGTGTAAATGCATATTTATCTATTCTTACAAAGGAGGGAAAAAGTTAATAATAATTACCTTTGATGATGAACCTATTGAGCCTCAATCTCTCCCTTGGACAAGGTGCTTTACAAGAGGTTATTTTGGTAAGTAAGGATTACAAGGATAAATTATTTCTAGGATACACAACCTATCAAATCATCCAAAAGACTTCTCCATAAGACAAGATCTGTATTTTTAAAGAAAGTATGAAACCCTAAGCTTGTTCTTCAAGAAGAATGATGGATAAGCAGATGTGAAATATATCATACTTATTCTTATCTTATCTAAATAATGGAAAAAATATTGTGTTTTTATAGGTGTATCTAACCCTAAACCCTTATTAATTTTATATAAAATAGGGTTGAGCCATTTGACCTAGTATAATTATTGGCAAAAGCTTACTAGGTCATAAACTAAGTCAACCAAGAGCCAACCTAGACCTAAATAAGTTTTGCCAATAAGAGTACAAGGTTGACACATCCAAATTAGTTATGTAAACTATAAAAAGAGGATTTATGTTAGGAAAATGGGTACTTGAGGTGATAAAGCATTGGAGGAGTGTGAAAAAGAGGATTCAAATCTTGGGGGAATGGTTTTTAGGAGAAAAGTATGTAGATAGCAAGTGGAAAAGGGGATTACAATCCTATAAAGCACCAATGGTCTTCCCACACATTTCTCAATGCACTCCTTAGGGCATGAACTCAGAGAGATTGAGACTTGATGGGTTCTTTTAAGATAAAGAATGTCAATAATCGATAAAAATTTGAAAATATTGTGTACAAAATATTCATTTTTGACTACCGAGTCTTTAATTCTAATAGATAAATGATCATATACTTTACTAAAAATTGGTTCCACAATATCTTCTCTTTTATAAAGTATAACATCACACTTTGTATTATTAATCCTCTAAATTTTTGGTTTTATGCTTTACTTTTTAGATAACCCATTTTCTCTTAAGACCATGGGGTTTAAGTAATCTAATGAAATAGGTAAATCATTTTCCTTTTCACCAATGAGGAATCTAAACTCTTCATATCTTATCTAATCAATCATTAGTTCTTCCAACTATTTACCTTCTTCCATGATTATGAAACTAAAATAATCATATGTGTCAGGTATCATTTATCTTTTTCTCTGTTAGAGTTCTAACATGTTTGATTAAGAAATTAACTTCAAACTTTATATTTTAAATATTGTAAACTCTTGATTGTATCAAGTTCAACTATTTATTCATAATCATTTACAAAAAATTTAATACCTTTTAAAACCTCTTATTCAACATTACAAACATGATAAAATCATCTTCAATATTTATGGTGTCTCTTTGTTTATCCATCAAGTCATTTACCTTATTCTTCGTCAAGATGAACTTGATCTTTGGGTGAAGAGAACTAATGAAAATTTAGAGTTGATTTTTGAGACTTGGATGATTATCTTGAGGGATTAGTCTCAATAATTTATTAAAATGTGTTATGAACTCTCTCATTTGCTCATCATCCCACTTTTGAATCTAGAAGAATTTAGACAAAAGTACACATACATTCACAATTGATTTGAATCTGTCTAGGAATGTATTTTTTAAAGATTCCACATCTATAACACATCCATATTCTAAGTGTCAAAACCACTTGAAAAAAGGTCCAATAAATTTTCTAATGAAAATTCTCATAACAACATCCTCATACATAACTCCCAAAATGTTGTAAGACATTATGAAGGTTTGGATATGTTTATCTACATCTTGACCATTTTATCTATAGAAATTTGGGAATGTATTCTTCAAAGATTCCACATATATAACACATCCATATTCTAAGTGTCAAAACCACTTGAAAAAGGTCCAATAAATTTTCTAATGAAAATTCTCATAACAACATCCTCATACATAACTCCCAAAATGTTGTAAGACATTATGAAGGTTTGGATATGTTTATCTACATCTTGACCATTTTATCTATATAAATTTGGGAATATATTCATTGAGATAAATAATAACTCATTGTATTAGGCCAAAGCTAATGACTCAAAATTTTTCCCCATTAGACATAGGGATTATTTGGTTTAGGGTGGACCAATTCCATTTTTTAAATTAGGAAGGTACAAGAAGTAGGTACTTTTTCTCAACAGAGTTTCCAACCTCCATTCTAGGGGAGGTTCCTTGAAAAGTCTAAAAATTGTGTGCATAAAGCACCTTGATCCCCAATAAAATAACCAAAAACTATTGGCTCAAATTTTTTTCAAGGGTATAAATGGTGACTTTGATTCAGTAGTATGAGAACTGATTCCTTACGTTAGTCACCAATGTTGGACAATGTCCCTCTCCTATTAGTAGGCAAATATATCTTTACTAAAATCCAAAAAGGGAAAAGTAGGGGAAAAGAATTCACAACTATTTATAGAAAAAATGTTTTCTATTGGAAGTCTCATACTTTTAACCTAAAATTACATAAACGATATGGAAAGGAAATGAAGGGAAATAAGAGAATAATGAAAAGAAGGGAAGAATAAAAAGGAAAGGAATAAGGGAGAACAAGGTTATTATTATCACCAAATATTGCACCATAGATAATTTTGTTCAATCATCCTCTATATATATGAAACATGGGAATACTTTTAGGTATGTGGGTTTACCTATAGCAGAAGTAGACCTCTAGGTTTAAGTAATAGATCCCTAAATGTATATTGAAATGCTTA
Organism: Torreya grandis; assembly: GCA_037957365.1. Taxonomy (NCBI): domain Eukaryota; kingdom Viridiplantae; phylum Streptophyta; class Pinopsida; order Cupressales; family Taxaceae; genus Torreya; species Torreya grandis. The sequence goes on along the minus strand of JARHVA010001647.1, from coordinate 2,496,254 downwards.
TCACCTACTTAACTAGTTACTTATGGGAAAAGAGATATAAGTTTACATGAAATTAAACTACTATAAGTGGGTGATGCACCAAAAGTATTTCCATAAGACCATCATAATTATTTCACTAAGTAACAAGACCTACAAATCAGCTTCAAAGTCTTAAAAGGTTCCTAACATAAGTGTTAATATAGAGCTGATATGTATGAGCCAACACAAGGTAAGTGAACTAGAGAGCATATTTCAAACTCTAACATAAATCATACACTTTAAAGGATCCTAACACACTAGTTACACTCTATATGACCTATTAGAATAGTAACCCGTGCATAGACATATGATAATAATGAGAAGCAAGGATAAAATATTATCACTTATCATCACCATACATCACTTTGTACACTTAGAAAAATGTTCATGAACTCAAAAATAGACTTGTATTTATTTTTAAAATGAAAAATAAAATTTCAATCAAGTAGGGCTTTTCCATACATGGAGTGGAATTAGTCTACAAGAGCCAAAATGGCTACTACTTATAGAATTTGAGTGAAGAGAAAAGAGAATAAAATCCAAGAGTCACTAAAACATGTGTCAAACTAAAAAAAACTAGTTACATATGAATAATAATGAAGCATGAGATAGACCATGTAAGGTCTATGTGCACAGATGTCCCTCAAAGGCATGAAAGTCCTAAAATGTGGCATAAGACTTCTCATTTACATGCCTCAAAACTACCTTCATCATTTAACTCCCTTAGAACACTCCACATCAGACTAGGGATAAGTTAGATAATTAAAATGAGAGGGAGGGGTTATCAACAAGCTCCAACATGAATTAGAGATGTCCCTAATCATTAGGATTCTTCTAGTCATGAGTTATCATTACTTGTAGCCATAATCACCTATCTTTTAATCACCCCTCTCACACACTTGGTATCAAATAAGTCTTAATTTTATAAACAAATCCATAAAAGGGAGTGTATGACACTTTTCAAGATCCCTCATGCCCATAAATAAATCAAGAAGACCTTAAAAGGCCTTCCACTTATATTTTTCACCTTTTCACTTAGTGTTCATTGCTCATTCACAATGTCATTTTAGACTAGCTAAAGTGGAGGTACTTAAAAAATCACTTGTGAGATTTTTTGATGCAATAAAGAGACATGTGAGGTTAGCTCAGGTCCCAATCTACCTCTCCAAGTGATTTAAATCCTTTGATTCTCCTTTGAACCTATAAAACACCGAAAAAATATAAAATAATCTAGCTTTGTGCCCTATCCATATAAGTAAGGTATAACTCAAAATGACATGAAGGATCCCTAGGGAGTCTTATATAAGATCCTAAGTCATTTCCTAGTCAAAATAGCTCATTTGGGTACCTTCCCTTATTCATCTTTCCAATTGGGTCATTAGCAAGGGTTTATAGTAGTTTTCACCCTTAGCATTTATTCATAAAGGTATAAAATCTAACCTATGATAAAATTCCACAAAATATTTGTTCAATACCTCTTTTAATTTCTCCCAAATCTTTAGGCTCCCATGTTAAGCATCCATGCTGTGGTGAGCTTCTAAACTTGACTACTCAAGCTCTTCTATTCATTTTGTATAAGGTTGAGTTGGTTTGAGCTAATAAATGGATTCCCTATGGTTTCTTCTACATTCCAAAAGTTTTAACACACCTTATATCTCCCTATAAATATATTTCAATAAAATATAATGTTCACCTAATGCTATAAGTGAAATCATGGCTCCTTAGGGCTTTAGGCCTAATCAAGGCCTAGTAGGATCATCTTACATACTTATGGGTTTAGGCCACCCTAATTGTTTTCAGCCACCTGTGAGGATTTATACATCTTCTTCCATGTCTATATCAACCTTATACATTTCCTTTCATTGTTTGCCACAAGTTTTAAGTCACATAATAACTTTCTCCCATCAAACCTGTAGGATTTGTCCTCTTGGGAGTGTCCTCTATTTGAGATAGAACATAGGGAATCTCCCAAAATTTCTTAAGATATAAGATGGTATTTAGAGATTATCCAAGCTTTGGGTACCCTTTTTACCAATTTCCATGATTAGGTCAAATCAGTATCTCCATATATTCTCATAAACCCCTAAGGCAGACTTTGTGATGTTCATTATGTGCAGGATTGGTATATGAACTATGTATTACATTATTAGAGCCCTTTTATGCTCTTATTCTAGTCTATATACATCAATTTAAATTCATACAACCATTATTGAGTCATTAAAATCATGTTAATCATTAGACCTTTGACAACTTTCCATTATTCACCTCTCATTTTGACTAGTCTAGACTACAGGTTCACTATGATTGTGTTTCTCCTTAGAGAGGAACTTTCTTGTAGGTGAACTTTATATTATGGACTCCTATATCATTACCTAACCATATTCATAAATTCATTATTATCACTATACATTCATTTAGGTTACTTCATATCATGTCCATATTATGCCACCATCAATGCCACAATATTTCAAGCTCATTGTCAACTACAATCAGTTATAGTTGACCATTGTTGGAGTAACAAGGATCTTGTAGGTGATATTCAACCTATGAAACCATGATTCATACCCTTGGACACTTTTGAGACGTTTGGAATCATTTTTGAACTCTGCAAGGGTTCTTATTTCTATGATTTCATCAAGTTCACCTATGGACCTATAGGTAAGTGCCTACAATCAATTGTAGGTAGGATTTTTTAGGGAAAGGCACTTGTAGGTGGTCATCAAGTCATAACCTTATACTTTAATTCCTTCTTGATGATATATATATATATATATATATATATATATATCATAAATTTTCCCTTTCAAATTTAATGTAATCATTAATCATGGTGAAATGTTCTTACATTATTATCTTAGGGTGTAGATTCATTTGAAATTTTAAATCATATAGAAGACACTGAAAAGTTAAAGTGAACAAATTCCAAGAATGGAGGCATCCAAATATTATGTTTGTCTACTCACAAATCCAAACTATTTTTCAAGGTTTTACTCCTATGATAGAGCTACAAGATAGGATGCATTTGGAATCATCAATTCTTGTGTCACATCATCATTTGTTGACACCAAAAGTGGCTAGATCTCTATTTTGGAGCTTTGAGGGAACTTATCCCTAAACTAAGTTCATTCAATTTGAAGATAGTTTCTCAACTCTACTTACCAATATAATGCTTCACTCATGACTATAATGGTCTCATCCAACTCCAAAAACCTCATGAAGGTTTTAAAGTATGTCAAATCTCCTCTATGTAACATTTTAAGATCTTTATGGATCCACCTATAGGTGGACATTATAGTATACAAGCAGTGAGTGTGGACATGAACAATATGCATGGAATGTGACCTTATAGTTCATGTTTAATCTTATACTCTAATTCAAATGAATAATTTCCACCACAATGAACTTGAGACCAATAAATTTCTTTGATCCAATGTGATTGACCCTCTTCATGGCACCTATAAGGTGCTCATTCATGGTCTATGACTATGTCAAGGACAAAATTGGCTATCACAATCCTTATTTTATCATTTGAAGGGCCTTTTCTTGATTTTTCATGATTATAAGAATGTTTCCATACACTTTTTAACTCTTTATTACACTCACATTACCATGCCTAGAGCTTAAAACACCTCATTTAGATGATTGTGTATAACAATCATACAATAAGTTGACTATGAATGTCCTTCTTGAGTAAAAATTTCATGATGCTAGCTTGTGATAATAATATTGAAAGGAGATGGGATAAATTAAAAATTGGATACATTAAACACAACACCTCACACTCATCTAAAACCACTACAGAGAAATAAATCTTTTACAAGTGTTATAATCTAAATGTACCCTCACTAGCAACATCAACATACAACTTAAACTATTTGGCTCATGAAATCAACTCAAAAAATGAAAACTAATATGGAAAAAATGAAATTAGGAATTCCAAATCCTATAGAATCCATGTAAATAATTTTATTGTATAGACCTGCCCATATTGGAGGAAAACCTATAGGGTGTGGGGATTAGCTAGAACAATAAAATAGTCAACTTGTTAAAAAAAGTTCATAAAGTATTATAAACCATTCTTCCAACTCCAAACATGAAAATTACTCAAAAAAAGGGAAATATCCACCACCAAGATTATTTGACCTAAAATTCCTCTTATTGGTTGTATCATCAAAAGACCTATTGACTAGTTTTATTTGCCTAGTGGAGCAATGGAGAAGAGAAATTATTTTGGCATGTTTTCATAACTTATAAATTAATTAAATAATATAAATTAATTTATGTAATATTAATGGTCACTACATAAGTTTCTCTGACATGCCATTCTTCCCAATATGTTGTACAACCTTGAAAACTCCGTTTTCACTTATTTTCTTGATTTTCAGTTAGGAACCTACAATTTTTAGTTAGCCCTAACATTATTAATAAGTAATATGACATTTTCAACGTTATAAGGAATTTTATAACACTTTTACACCAATTAAAACCATACCACCCTCATTAATGACCCATAAATGGCCCCTAAGTGACATAAAATGACATAAGGACAAAAATCGACAATAACCAAGGCTAGAAACACATTAAATCACATCAAATGAACCATGACACACCATATGACATTGTAATATACCAATATATAAATTTCTAGATTATATTTGATTGATCTATTTTGACTTGTGGTTAAAATAGTCAAGATTTTTGGTGATTTACCAGGGGTGGCATGTTTATTATGATAAGACCAGTAGCCTAATCCTATCCAATAGGCCATGGAGTCACCTATACATTAGTTTGAAACATAATTTTCCTTTGAAAACACACTAAACACAAATAAAATACACATAAAATAAGACACACCAAATGGAAACAAACATGTGTTCAATTAGAACACTTATAGAACACAACACAACTAAAAGAAAGATACACACACCTAATCTACTATTTACAAGACCTCACTCTTGAGGTGAAAAAAATATCTTACCATACTTCAACCAATGTAAAATATTTTTCCTCTTACATCTTTTTCACTCTATAAAGGCAACCTAGTATGTGAAGCATGTTCATCATCAATCACTTGCATATGTAGATGATCAAGAAGCCTACCATGTCTATGTCTTCTTAAGCTTGAAAATAAACTATTTGGAGCCTTCATGGATGTTATTATCCACTATCCAAGAGCCTTTATTGAGTCTAAAATCTAATTTATCTTTTTCATATTTTATCTACACTCTATAAACTATAAAATAAGAGTGATGATAATTGTTTCATCTTTGTCATCTTCTAGGTTAGCATGTGATTGATACATGGAGTCATCAAGATCTTATCCTTTATGTTACAATACCTCTAAATTTGTCTCAAAATTATATGGAGCTTTTGATTATCCTTGAAGCATAATAAAATATGCCTTGACTTCATTCTCCATGTTTAAAACTTCTTAAGTAATAGCTTCATCAAGCTCTTTCATGACTGCAGACCCTTTATTAGCATAAAGACATTCATTTTTATTTTTGAAAGAACACTTAACAACTTTTTCATTAGTCTCATTAGTGATTTTTATGTTTTAAAAGCAATCTCCTATATAAAAAGGAGTCTTACCTAACTTATCAAATTATTTGCATATGGCATTAAGCCTTTGCCATGGTTCATCCTCATTCAAAGCATGATACTCTTTTCCATTCTTGCTAAGACACTCAACATCATGTTTATTAGAATCATTATCAAACACATCAGATATATAACTCTTAAGATGGGAAGTAAAATTACTTAATATATCAAACTCTTGACATATGGTATCAAACCTTTTCCATAATTTATCCTCCTCTCCCTCATGAATGGCATCATCAAGGGTACCTTCATTAATATAAAGAAGAAAGGCATCATTTTTACCACTATAGTGATCAATTAGGTTATTTATCCTATCATCTTCATACTCATGGATCATGTAGTTACCTTTAACAAATTGTGAGAAAGAATTTGTGATGCTAACCTCAGCTCCCTCAAATGGCTCTTCATGCACGATATAAGTACCAATATTAGTTTGTTCAAAGTATGCCTAAGGATCATGATCATAATAATCTAAACCATATTCATCTAGAAATAAGTTATTTATGTCCTCAATCTTGTAATAAGCATAATCATCCACATTATATTCTTCATTCTCATTGATCACATAATTCAAGTTAGAGCTTACTTCAATGTAGGGCTTAATATGAAACCTTGAAAGAGGATAATTTATTATGGTCACCTTGGTTCCATAACTTGTCTTAAAGTAAAATAAGTACTAGTCATTTAATATATTTCCACCCAACTTGGTTATAAATCCTCTTAAAAGACAAATTACAAAATGAGTAGGAAGGTCAACAGTAACTATGTCTTGGAAGATGGGACAACTAGGGTAGTTATAGAGGAAAAACTTTAATTTTTTTATCAACCCTATTATCTTAGAAGGTGTACCATATGTATTAATCACTCATTTTATATTGGGTTCATATTTTAGGCCCAACTTATTATCTACAACCTTGGGCATGACTCATGTAGAAGCAACATTATCAGCTATGTAATTGTGGAATAGTTTGTCACCCACTATGAAAGTGAGGTAGAAAGATGGAGGCTTATTAGCTTTGGTATATAGTTAAAAAATATTTTTATAGGTAGTTTTAATTGACACATGACCATTACTTTGACTTGAAGGTAAAGGAATAGTAGGGATGGTGGACAACTATCTTTTTAAGATCTCTTTTTGGTTAGGTATATGGAGGGCATCCCATAAATAAATAGATGTTTTGGCACTCTTCAAAGAATCTACTATGTAATTCAGTAGTACTCACTTTATCTTGAGTACTTGGAGGAAAATAATTTGTTAAAACTTGTGGATTTGAAACAACTTGAGCAAACCTTACCATATTTTCATTTAGGGGAGGTGCAAAAGTATTTAAAACTATCATGATAGAAATCATGCTTTTTTGCCTTGTAAAAGTATTAGATGAAATTTTAGGCACATTAACATCACAATATAAATCCTTCCTCTTTTATCTAGTGTTTTTTTCAATAAAATTTCCTTGATTGAGTACAAAATTATCTTCCTCCAAGAAGTTGGTGAAGCTTTCTCCTTGAGGCTGGCAATCTTCACTTGTTTACATCATGACTTCATATTTAGATAATAAGAGAGGAGTGACTTCTCCTTAAAAAATTATATCTTGACCTCCACCCTCATTATCATCCATTAATTCACCTTGTTGACAATATTATCTTTACACCAAGTTTCTATGTACTGGTATCATCTCTCTTGCATTGGTGGTGGAATTGGGATTATACACATTGGCAGGCCTATTGAAGTTTAATATCCCTTGAACTCTTCCTCTCCCATATTGTTGACCATATTTTTTTGATAGGGATAGGTGTTTTTATGAGCACATTTTGGTATATTTTATTGCTTAAGCTAATTTTATAACCATTGAATTCTTGCATATGGATCCATGGCATCATCTACCTTCTTAGGAGTAGATATGGGCTTGGTGTTGGCATTAATAACTTGGGACACACTTGGAGTATAAGTAGGGGTATCATGAATCAGATTCATAAACACATTAGGAGGAAACTTTCTTGATTGAATGAGGCCATTCTTAGCTCTAATGGAAAGTTTATATCTTTGAGAAGAGTGAAACCACCCATGGATTAAATCATGATAGCAATATCACTACCAATGGCTCTCAAGTATGTAGGAAAAACAAAGCTAGCAGGTGGTCTCATAGGATGTGGCAATCTATACCATGTCTTTTAAACCTCTCATTAAAGTCATGCATTATTTCTTTGGGGGCTCTTTTGATCACATTAAGCTGATGTATGAGAGAAGTATGGTCAATTTCATCTTAAAACCTTGAGGTCAACAACACTCCAAAGTCATCCCATGATGTGATGCATCCACTGAGCAAATTATTATACCAATCAAAGGGAAATATCAAGGGTATAATGGAAATATTGTCTTTAGTGACATTGTGGAAACTACAAAAATTAGATATATCATTTATGTAATCACTAGGTGTTATATGACCTTCACTATTGAATGTGGGTACACTTTTTATATCATTAGGGGGAATGGCATGATATCCTCCAAGATGGATTGGATTCTTAGAGTTAAAGTTAGGGAAGTCATGTGAAATATCGATTATTTCTTAGATTTAATCAAGTTTTTCACTCTCTTGGATATACAAATCCACTTGTTATTCAAATGGTAGATTAGGTTGAAGGTATTAAACTTCAAGAAGAAGTTTAGGCTAAATAGGTCAATTTATAGGATTAATAACTCTAATATATGATGACCTAGTAATGATAATGAAGTATGATAGAAGATTTATTACAAAAAATGGCCTTGAAACACAATTTACCTTGAATGGAGTCATCAAATATTGAGGAGCACACCAATTTATAGCCAATGTTGTCAAGACCAATAATCACCTTGACAAGTTATCTTGAGGACAATGCATCCCATTGGGCATGTCATAACTATTATCAATAAATATTGTACCCTAGAGGAGGGTGTTAAATACTCTATATTTGGGAAGCATGGGAATACTTTTAGGTATTTGGGTTTACCTATAGATGAAGTAAACCTCTAGGTTTAAGGTCTAACTCCCTGAATGTACCTTGAAATGCTTATCACCTACTTAACTAGTTGTTTATGGGAAAATAGATACAAGTTTACATGAAAATAAATTAACATAAGGGGGTGTTACACTATAAGTATTTCCAAAATACCATCATACTTATTTAAATAAGAAACAAGACCTACTAATCAAATTCAAAGTCCTAAAAGGTTCTAATATAATTGTTTCAACATAGAGGTGATATGTATGAGGAAACATAAGGTAAGTGAACTAGAGGGAAGATTTTACACTCTAAGAGAAATTTTATAATTAAAAGGATCCTAAAAAACTAACTACACTCTATATGACCTATTATAATAGGAACCCTTACATAAACATGAGAGGATAAGGAGAAGCAAGGATAAAAGATTATAACTTAAAATCACCATACATCACTTTGCACAATTAGAAATCTATTCATGAACTCAAAACTAGAATTAAATTTATTATTTAAATGAAAAATGCATTGTCAATCTACCAGGGTTTCACCTACATGGAGTGTAATTAGTCTACAAGAGCCAAAATGGCTACTAATTGTATAATTTGAGAGAGGAGAAAAGGAGTTACATATGTCAAATTGATAAAAGGAGTTACATATGTCAAATTCATAAAAGGAGTTACATATGCATAATAATGAAGTATGAGAAATACCATGTAAGGTCTATATGGAAAAATGTCCCTCAAAGGCATGAAACTCTTGAAATGTGGCATAGGACTTCTCATTTGCATGCCTAGAAACTTATTCATCATTTAACCCACTTAGAATGATTAATAGTAGACTAGGGATATGTGAGATAATTACACTAAGAGGGAGATTTTATAAAGAAGATCAAACATGCATTGGAGGTGTCCCTAATCATTAGGATTTTTTTTGGTCATGAGTTATCATTGATTTTAGTCATAATCATGTCTCTTTTACTCACCTCTCACACTTAGCATTAAAAAAGTCTTAAATTTTCCAAACCAAACCATAAAATGGAGTGTATGACACTTTTCATGAGCCCTCATGCTAATAGATCCATTAGGCAGACCTTAAAAGTCCTCCCACTTGGAGTTTTCACCTTTTCACTTGGTGGTCATTGCTCATTCACTATGTCATTCTAGACTAGATGAAGTGGAGGTATTTGTAGAAGCACTTGTGAGATTTTACAATGAAATAAATGGACATGATAAGTTTTCTTGGTCCCAATCTACCTCTCCAAGTGATTTACATCCTTTTTTTCTTTCTTGAACCTCCAAAACTCTAAAAATTTCAAAGAAACTAGATTTATTCCCTATTCATATAAGTAAGGTATAACTCAATATGATGGGGAGGAGCCCAAGGGAGTCCTAAAAAGGATTCATGTCATTTACTATTCAAACTAGCTCATTTGGGTACCTTCCCTTCTTCATCTTTCCAATCAGGTCACTATCAAGGGTTTAGGAGGGTTTAGAGTAGTTTTCACCCTTAGAATTTATACATAAAGATTTAACGTCCAAATTGTGAAAAAAATTACACAAAGTATTTATTAAAGACCTCCTTCAACATCTCCCAACTCCTTAGACTCCCATCCTAAGTCTTCATGTTATGGTGAGCTTCTAAACTTGCCTACTTGATCTCTTCTATTCATTATGCATAAGTCGAAGTTGGTTTGAGCTAAGAAATAGCTTCCCTATTTTTTAATATATAGTCTAAAATTTTTAACACATATTATATATCCCTATAAACATGTTCTAATTAATTAAAATTTTCATCTAATTATATAAGTGAAATCATACCTCCCTAGGTCTTTAAGCCTAATCAAGGCCTATTAGGCTCATCCTACATACTTATGGGTTTAGGCCATCCTGATTAGTTTCAGCCATATGTGAGGATTTATACATTTTATTCCATGTTTTTAGCAACCTTATATAGTTTATTTCATTGTTTTCCATAAGTTTCAAGTCACCTACTAACTTTCTCCCATCAAACCTATAAAAATTTTCCTCTTAGGAGTTCCCTCTATCTGAGATAAAATAGAGGGCATCTCCCCTATTGTCTCAAGTAACATTATGATATTATGGTATTATATAATTGGTGGGGACTTTTTTACTATTTTCATGACTAGGTCACATCAATATCTCTCTCTATTCTCACAATCCACTAAGGTAGACTTTGTGATGTTCATTATGTGCAAGATTGATTTATGAACTATGTATTACATTATTAGAGCCATTATATGCTTTGTTTATATTTTATAAACATAAATTTAAGTTCATGTCACCATTTTGGATGCATTAAAATTAATTTAATCATCATAACTTTTCCAACCTTCCATTTCTCACCTCTCACTTTAACTGGTCTAGACTGCAGGTTGATTGTGACCGTATTTCTCCTTAGAGAGGAACCTTCTTGTATGTGAACTTTCTATTTTTGACCATTGTATCATTTCCTCAAAATATTATTAAAGTCACTATTATCACTCTAAATTCATTTATATCACTTCATATCATGTCCATATTATGCTAATATCAAGACCATAATGTTTCAAGCTCATTGTCAACTACAATCAACTATAGTTGATCAATATTGGAGTAACAAGGGTATTAAGGTGATATTCAACCTATGAAAATATGATTCATACCCTTGGACCCCTTTATAGACATTTGGAATAATTTTTTAACTCTTCAATGGTTATTATGTTCTTGCTTTCATCAAGTTCACCTATGGACCTACAAGTAAGTGCTTACAGTCAACTGTACGTAAGAATTTTGAGGGAAAGGCACCTATAGGTGGTGGTCAAGTCACATCCTTGTACTTAAATTAATTATTGACTACCTATTACCAAAAATTTTACCTCTTAAACTCAATGAAAGCACTCATCATGGTTAAATTTTCTTACAATTTTATCTTAGGGTGTAGACTCATTTGAAATTTTAAATCATGTACAAGACATTGAGAAGTTGTAGTGAATAAATTCCAAGAATGGAAGCCTCAAAAAATTATGTTCCTCTAGTCACACATCCATTATATTTTATGAGGTTATACCCCTAGGATAGGGCTAAAAGATATGATTAATTTTGACTCATCTATACTTGTGTCACGTCATAATTTGTTGACACCAAAAGTGGTTAGGGCTTTGTTTTGGAGATTTTAGGGAGCTTATTTTTAAACTCAATGCTTTTAATTTGAAGATGGTTTCTCAAATTTTCCTACCAATATAATGCTTCAATAATTACTATAATGGTCTCATCCAACTCCACAAACATCTTAAAGGTTTCAAAACATGTCAAATCTCCTCTATGAAACATTTTTAGATATTTATGGGGCCACCTATAGGTGGACATTTTAGTATATAGGTAGTGAGCATAGACATGATCAATGTGCATGGAATGTGACCTTATAATTCATCTTTATTATTATTATCTTATTCAAAGGAATCATTTCCACCACAAGTATCTTGAAACCAATAAATTTATTTTCTTGAAAATTATTGACTCTCTCCATGAGACCTGTAGGTGCTCATTCATGGTGTATGATTGTGTCAAGGACTAAAATGGCTATTACAGTCCATATTTTGTCATTTTAAGGGCCTTTGATTGATTTTTCATGCTTATAAGAAGGTTTAATAACTCCTTTAACTCTTCATTACTATTCCATGACCATCCTCAAATCTCAAAACACCTCATTTAGCTAACTTTATATAAAAATCATATAAGAAGTTGACTATGATTGTCCTTATTGACTACAGCTTTCAAGATGCTAGCTTGTGATACTAATATTGAAATGAGATTAGATCAATAAAAAATTGGAGATATGAAACACAATAACTGACACTCATTAAAATCCACTGTACAGAAAGAAACCTTTTGCAAGTGTTACAATCTGATTGTAACCTCACTAACAACATCAGCCTATAATTTTAAATGTTTGGCTTGTGAAATCAACTCCAAGTATGTAAACCAATATGTAAAACATGAAAGGATTAATTCCACATCCTCTAAAAGTAATTTCAATAATTAGATTGTATGAACTTGCCCATACAAGAGGAAAACCTGTAGGGTGTGGGGATTAGTTATCAAAATAAGATAGTCAACTTGTTAAGAATGGTTCTTAAAGTATAGGAAAAAATTCTTAAAAATCCAAACATGAAAATTAATTATACCAAGTGTAATATTCACCACCAAGAGAATTTGACTTGGACTTTCTCCTACTAGTACCATCAAAAGACCTGTTAATAAGTTTTGCTTTCCTAGTGGAGTGATTGAGAAGATAAATGGTTTTGGACCATTTATGGCACTTATAAATAAAATAAAGAATGAAAATTAATTCAATAAATCTTAAGGGTCATTTCAAAATATTTTATCATGTGTTATTCTTCCCAATAAGTTGTACAACCTTCAAAAATCCTTTTTCACTTGTTTTCTTAATTTTTAGTTAGGAAACTACAATTTTATCCCTGACATTTTTGATAATGATTATAACATATTAGACATTGGAAGGAATTTTATAACACTTTTACACTAAATAAAACTATACCACCCTCATTAATGACCTATATATGACCCCTAAGTGACATAAAATGACACAAGGAATAAAATAGATTATGACTAAGGCTAGAAACACATTAAATCACATCAAATGAACCCATGAAACACCCTATGACATTATAATAAACCCATATATAAATTTTTATACTATATTGGGTTGACCTATTTTGAATTTTGGTCAAAATAGTCAACATTCTTGGTAATTTTCTAAGGGTGGCATGTTTGTTTTTCCAAGACTAGTAGCCTAATTCTATCCATTAGGCCATGGAGTCACCTGTACACCAATTTTCCAAAAAAATTACTTTGATAACACCCTAAAAACAAAGGAAAGATGCAAAAAATAAGACACACCAAAGGGAAATAAACATGTGTTCAACTAGAACACTTATGGAGCATAACCCAACTGAAAGAAAGACACACACACCTAATCTAATATTTACAAGACCTCACTCTTGAGATGAAAAACATATCTTAACATACTTAATCTAGGGTCAAATATGGTTCATCTTGCATCTTTTTCACTCCATAAAGGTAACCTAGCATGTGAAATATGTTCATCATCAATCACATGCATATGTAGATGATCAAGAATCCTACCTCCTCTATGTCTTCTTAGGCCTACAAGTAAAATATTTGGAGCCTTCATGGAAGTTATTTATACTTTCCAAGATCCTTTATTGAGTCTTCAATTTGATTTATCTTTTTCATCTTTCGTCTACATTCCTAAAACTATAGAATAGAAGTGATGACATCTACTTCATCTTTATGCTCTTCTAGGTCAGCATGTGCTTGATACATGGAGTCATAAATATTTTCCCCTTTATGTTTTGATACATATAAATGTGAATAAACATCATATGGATCTTTTTAATATTATTAAATCATAATTAAATATTCACTGACTCATTTTCCATGTTTACAACTTCTTGGTAGTAGCTTCATCAAGCTCTTTCATGATTATAAACCTTTGATTAGCATAAAAACATTCATTTTCATGTTTTAAAAAACACTTAAAAACTTTATCCTTGTTATCATTAGCAATTTTGATGTTATACATGCAATTTCTTGGATAAAAATGAGTTTTACCTAACTTATCAAATTCTTTTCATATGGCATTGAACATTTGCCATAGTTCATCCTCATTTAGAACATGACACTCTTTTCCATGTTTTGTGAGATACTCAACATCATGTTTTGTAGAATCATTAGTAAACACATCAGATATATAAATCTTATGAGGGTAAGTATCATTACTTAATTGATCAAACTTTTGACATATGACATTGAACCTTTGCCATAGTTCATCCTCCCCTCCTTCATGAGTGTCATCATCAAGGGAAGCTTCATCAATAGTAGGAAGAAAGACATCATTCTTCCCACTATGGTGATAAAATAATTTCTTAAACCTATCATCATCATACTCATTAATCATGTAGTTACCTTAAGAAACTTGTGAGAAAGAATGTTTGACACTTACCTCAGCTCCCTCAAATGGGTCTTCATACATGATATAAGTGCTAGGGTTAGTTTTTTCAAAGTATGCATAAGGACCATGCTCATAAGTATCTAAACCACATTAATATATAAATAAGTCATACATTACCTTAAGCTTGGAATAATCAAAATCAACCACATTAGATTCTTCTTTCTCATTGATCACACAATTCAAGTTAGAGTGTGCTTGAATGTAGGGCTCAATATGAAACCTTGAAAGAGGATGAGTTCTTATGGTCACCTTAGTTCCATAACTTATCCTAAAGTCCAAGAAGGACCAATTAGCTTATATATATCCACCTATATTTTTTTTAAAGTCTTTTGAAAGACAAATTTCAAAATGAATAGGAAGGTCAACAATAACTGTCTTAGAGGATGGGAAAACTAGGGCAGTCATGGAGGAAAACCTTAAAAAAATTGATCAACCTTATTATCTTGGAATGTGTACCATATATGTAAATAAGTCCTTTTCTATTGGGTTCATATCCAAATTATTAGATAAAACCTTGGGAATGACTAATGTAGAAGCAACACTATTAAATATACAATTGTGGACTAGTTTGTCACAACTATGATTATGAGGTAGAAAGGTTGAGGCTTATTAGCTTTGGTAGATGGTTAAAAAATATTATTATGGGAGTTTTTAAGATCCACATGACCACTAATTTTAATTTAAGGTGAAGGAATAGTAGGGATGGTGGAAAGTTGTCTTTACAAGAGCTCTTTTTGGCCAAGTATATAGAGGGCATCCCATAAAGAGATAGATGTTTTGACACTCTTCAAAGAATCCACTATGTTTAGGGAAGTAGTAATCACCTTATATTGAGTCCTTGGAGGAAAATAATTTGTTGAAACTTATGGAGTTGAAACACATTGAGAATACCTTACTACATTTTTATTTGGATGAGGTGCAAAAGTATTTGGAACTGTCATGCTTCCAGTCATGCTTTATTACCTTGTAGAAGGATTAGATAAACTTGTAGGAATATTAACATCACATCCTAAATCCTTAATCTTATCTCTAGTGTTGTATACAATATAATTTAATTTATTGAGTACAAAATTATCGACCATCAAAAATTTGGTGAAGCTTTCTCCTTGAAGCTACTAATCTTCACTTTTTTGTGTCATGACTTCATCTTCAACTGATAGGAGAAGAGTGAATCCTCCTTGAGAAACTAGATATTTCTCTATACCCTCATTTGAATCCATGAATTGGAATTGCTTCCAATATTATCCTTTCATTAAGTTTATATGCACTATTACCATTTATCTTGCATTGGTGGTAGAATTGGGATTGAACACATTAGCAAGCTTGTTGAAGTTAGTCTTCCTTTGACCTCTTCCTCTCCCATATTACTAATAATATTTTTTTTATAGGGATAGGTATTTTTATTAGAACCTTATGGTATATTTTATTTCTTAATATAAACTTCTAACCATTGAATTATTTCATATAGATCCATGGCATCATCCACCTTCTTAAGAGTATCTCTAGGCTTGGTGTTAGTATTAGTAACTTAGGTCACACTTGGATTATTAGTAGGGGTATTATGAAATAGAGGTATATACACATTATTAGTAAATTTTATTGCTTGAATGAGGACATTCTCATCTCTAATGGTAAGTTCATATTCTTTTGAAAAATTGAAACCACCCATGGATTGAAGCATGATAGTAATATCAATACCAATAGCTCTCAAGTATGTAGGAAACACAAAGCTAGTCGATGGTCTCATGGGGGGAGGAAATATATACCAATTATTTTGAAACATCTCATTTTATTAATGAATTATTTCATTAGGGTATCTTTTGATCACATTGAGATGATATATGAGATAATTATGGTCACTTTTATCTACAAACCTTGAGGTTAACAACACTCTAAATTCATCCCATGATTTGATACATCCACTAGAAAATTCCTATACCAATCAAGTGATTACTCTCCAAGGTATATGGAAAGGAGTCTAATGAAAATATTCTCTTTAGTGACATTATTTAAACCATAAAAATTATAGATATCCTTGATGTGTTCACTAGGTGTGACATGACCTTCACCATTGAATATGGTCAAACTTTTTGTAGAATTAGAGGGAATGGCATCATATGCTTCAAGATGGATTAGATTATTAGTCTTAAATTTAGGGAAGCCATCTGGCCTATCCATGATTTCTTATATTTATTTAAGTTCTTAAATCTCTTGGCTAGTAAAATCCTCTTGTTCTTCAAATGGTAGATTAGGCTAAGGGTATTGAACTTCAAGAGGAAGTTCAGGCTAAATAGGTGGATTGATCGGATTAAGAACTCTACTAGATGATGACCTAGTGAGGACCATGAAGTATGAGAGTAAATTTATGACAAAAAATTCCTTGTACTAGATTTTACCTTGAATGGAGTCGATAAGTGTTGAGTAGCACACCAATTTATATTTGATGTTGTCAAGACCAACATTCACCTTAACAAGTTATCTTGAGGATAATACATGCCCACCAAGCATGCTATAATTATTGTCACAAAATATTTCATTATAGAGGAGGGTGTTCAAACATCCTCTATATTTTGGAATTGTGGGAATACTTATAGGTATGTGGGTTTACATATAGTAGAAGTAGACCTCTAGGTTTAAGGTCTAGCTCCCTGAATGTACCCTGAAATGCTTATAACCTACTTAACTAGTTGATTATGGGAAAAGAGATATGAGTTTTCATGAAAAGAAACTAATCTAATGGGGTGATATATTATAATTATTTCCATAATACCATCATACTTATTTCACTAAGAAATAAGACCTATAATTAACTTCAAAGTCCTAAATGGTTATAACATAAGTGTTTAATATAGAGGTGATATGTATGAGGCAACACACGATAAGTGAACCAGAGGGTATCTTACACACTCTAAGATAAATTTTACACTTTAAATGAGCCTAAAACACTATTTTTACTCTATATGACATGTTAATAGGAACCCTTGCATAAACATGAGAGGATAAGAAGAAGAAAGGATAAAATATTATCACTTAACATCACCATACATCACTTTACACACTTATAAAAATGTTAATGAAATCAAAAATAGACTTTAATTTATTTTTAAATGTAAAAATACAATGTCAATCTAGTAGGGATTCACCATACATGGAGTGGAATTAGTCTACAAAAGCCAAAATGGCTACTACTAATAGAATTTGAGAGAGGAGAAAAGAGAATTAAGTCCAAGAGTTAATAGAAAATGTGTCAAAATGATAAAATGAGATATATTTGAATAATAATGAATTATGAGATATACAATTCAAGGTTTATATAGACAAAATTCCCTCAAAGGTATGAAATACTAAAATTTGGTATAGGACTTCTCATTTGCATGACTAAAAACTGCCTTCATCATTTGACCCCCTTAGAATTATCTAAAATAGACTAGTGATAGGTGAGATGATTTAAATGAGAGGTAGTGGTTATAAAAAATCTCTAACATGCATTAGAGGTGTCCCTAATCATTAGGATTCTTTTGGTCATGAGTTATCACTGCTTATAGTCATAATCACCTCTTTTTTACTCACATCTCACACTTGGCATCAAATGAGTATTTAGTATTCTAAAATATTACATAAAATGGAGTGTATTAAAATTTTAAAGATAAATCATTCCCCTAAATCCATCAATTATACCTTAAAAGGCCTCCCACTTAGATTTTTCACCTTTTCACTTAGTGGTCATTGCTCATTCACTATGTCATTCTGGACTGGCTAAAGTGAAGGTACTTATAGAAGAAATTGTGAGATTTTATGATGTAATAAATTGAAATTATAGGTTATATTAGTTCCCAATATACCTCTCCAAGGATTTGAATCCTTTGATTTTCCATTGAACTAGTAAAACACCAAAAACTATCAAATAAACTAGCTCTATACCTTGTTTATATAAGTATGGTACAACTCAATATGATATAGAGGATCCCTAGGGAGTCCTCTACAAGATCCAAGTCATTTCCTATTCAAACTATCTCAATTAGATACCTTCACTTTTTCATCTTTCCAATCGGGTCTTAGCAAGGGTTCAAGAGGGTTTAGAGTAGTTTTCACCCTTAGCATTTATTCATAAAGTTTTGATGTCCAAATTATGAAAAAAATTACAAAAATTATTTTTTCAAGACCTTTAACATCTCCCAACTTCTCAAAATCCCATTCTAAGCCTCCATGTTTTGGTGAGATTCTAAACTTGCCTACTCGAGCTCTTCTCTTCATTCTACATAAGACTAAGTTAGTCTAAGCTAAGAAATGGCCTCCCTATGGTTTCTTCTACATTATATAAGTTTTAAAAAATCTTATATCTCCCTATAAACATGTTCCAATTAAATATAATTTTCACTTAAAGTTAGAACAAAAATCATATCTCCCTAGCACTTTATGCCTGATAAAGGCCCAGTAGGCTCATAAGACATACTTATGGGTTTAGACCACCCTAATTGGTTTCATCCACCTATGAGGATTTATAAATGTTATTACATGTTTTTATAAACCTTATATATTTTATTTTATTGTTTCCCACTTGTTTTAAGTCACCTACTAACTTTCTCCCATCAAACTTGTAGAATTTGTCCTCTTGAAAGTGCCCTATATCTGAGATAAAATAGAAGAAATTTCCCCTAGTGTATCAAGAAATAGGATGGTTTTAGGGGATTATCCAAGTGTTTTTGACCCTTTTTACCAATTTACATTATTATGTCACATTAATATCTCCCTCTATTCTCATAAACCCTTAGGGTAGACTTTGTGATGTTCACTATGTGTAGGATTGACATATGAAAAATGTATTGCATTATTAGAGCCCTTATATTATCTATTTATAGTCTATATAAATAAATTGAAGTTAATATCACCATTATATATGCATTAAAATAATTTTTATCATAATAACTTTACCAACCTTTCAATGCGCACCTCTCACTTTGACTATTCTAGACTGCAAGTTGACTATGACTGTGTTTCTCTTTAGAGAAGAACCTTATTATAAGTGAAATTTGCATTTTAGACCCCTAAATAATTTCCTAAAAATATTATAAAATTGATTTATATCACTCTACAGTCATTTAGGTCACTTCATATCATGTCTATATTATGCCAACATCAAGACCACAATGTTTCTAGCTCACTGTCAACTATAGTCAATTATAGTTGACCACTATAGGAGTAACAGGGGTATTGTAGGTGATATTAAACCTATGAAACCATGATTCATACCCTTTAACACCTTTTTATATCTTTGGAATAATTCATGAACTCTACAAGGGTTTTTATTTGCATGCTTTAATCAAGTTCACCTATGGACCTACACATAAGTGCCTATAATTAGTTTTAGGTAAGCTTTTTAAGGGTAAGGAACCTATAGATGGTGTTCAAGTCATAACCTTGTAATTAATTTCCTTATTGATAAAATATATAACACAAATGTTCCCTCTCAACTTCAATGGAGTCACTAATCATTATGAAATTCTCTTACATTGTTATCTTAGGGTGTAGATTCATTTGAAAGTTTAAATCTTTTAGAAGACACTAAAAAGTTGTAGTGAACAAACTCCAAGAATGGAAGCTTCCAAACATTATGTTCTTCTAGTCACACATCCATTCTATTTTGAAAGTTTATACCCCTAGGATATGGATACAAGATAGGATGCATTTGGAGTCATCTAGATTTGTGTCGCATCATCATTTGTTGACACCAAAATTAGATAGGCTATGTTTTGGAGCTTTTAGGGAAATTGTTCCTAAACTTAGTTCTTTCTATTTGAATATGGTCTCTCAACTTTGCCTATCAACATGATGCTTCACTCATGAATTTCATTGTTTCATCCAACTCCAAAAACATCATGAAGGTTTTAAAGCATGTCAAATATCCTCTATGAATTTTTTTTAGATTTTTGTGGGGCCACCGAAAGGTGGGCATTATAGTATACAGGCAATGCATGTGGACATAAATAATGTGCATGGAATTTGACCTTATAGTTCATCTTGAATATTTTCATATTATTCAAATTAATCATTTCCAACACAAGGAAATTAAAACCAAGCAATTACTTTGGTTTAACATGATTGATTCTCTCCATGGCACTTGTAGGTGCTCATTCATGGTGTATGATTGTGTTAAGGACTAAATTAGCTATCACTATCCATATTTTATCATTTTAAGGGGCTTTTATTTATTTTTCATGATTATAAGAAGGTGTAAAAACTCCTTGAAATATTCATTACACTCCTGGCCATGATAATATTTCAAAACACATCATTTAGCTGACTGTGTATGGCAATCATATAAGAAGTTGATTATGACTATCCTTCTTAGCTACAAATTTCATGATGTTAGCTTGTTATAATAATATTTAAATGATGGTAGATTAGTAAAATATTAGATACATGGAACATAACACCTCATACTCATCTGAAACCACTATAGAGAAAGAAACCTTCTATAAGTGTTGCAATCTGACTACAACCTCACTAGTAACATCAACCTACAACTTGAACTATTTAGATAATGAAATAAACTCTAAACATGAAAAAAAATATGGAAAAAATGAAAGTATTAACTAAACATCCTTTATAATAAATTTCAAAAATTGGATTGTATGGATTTGCCCATACAAGAGGAAAACCTACAGGTTGTGGGGATTAGCTAGCAAAATAAGAAAATAAACTTGTTAAGAATGGTTCATAATGTATATAAAACCATTATTACAACTATAAAAATAAAAATTAATAATACCAATTTTACTATCCACCACCAATATCATTTGACATGGAAGTCCTCCTACTGGCCATACCATCAAAAGACCTATTGACTAGTTTTGTTTTCCTAGTGGAGTGATGGAGAAGAGAAATGATTTTTCCCATTTTTTAAACTTATAAAGAATAAAAAGTGTGTAAATTAATTCAATTAATCTTAATTATCACTACATAATATTTTCCCATGTGTCATTCTTTCCAATAGGTCATATAACCTTCAAAACTCCTTTTTCACTTATTTTCTTGATTTTCAATTAGGAACCTATAATTTTCAGTTAGGAATCTAGAATTTTTAGTTATTTATGACATTATTTACAATTAATATGACATATTTTATGTTGGAAGGAAGTTTAGAACACTTTTACACCAAGGAAAATTGTACCACCCTGATTAATGACCCATAAATGACCCCTAAGTGACATAAAATGACATAAGGAATAAAATGGACTATGACCAAGGCTAAAAACACATTAAATCACATAAAATTAACCATGAAACACCTTATGAAATTATAATATACCCCTATATCATGTTTTGTACTATAGGGGGTTGACTTATTTTGACTTGTCATCACAATAGTCAACAATTATTATAGTCCATTAAACACAAAATACTATGATAACCTTGGGAAAAATGAAAGATAACTCTAAGTAGATAAATATATAAACTTAATATAATATTCCAATAACGGTAAAATACCATGTGCATGAAATATATCTCATTCAATGGGTGATAAAGACATAATCACACCCTTAGAAGTGCAAATAATACACTAAGATAATTTTATAATACTGATAACAGACCAGAGATAATCATCTCATAATTAACCATAAAAGACAATTAAAATATTAATTAAACCATAAATAATACAAGAATATTCTTAGAAAAATACTTAATGTGAAATTTCCATTTTCTAACAATTCATTTTTGATTATGTAAACAATTTAAAACTAAAGATATAGAGACAAATGAATCATACACAAATATATAACTCACGAAGAAACCTTGAACACAAAGTTTTCAAAATCTCCCTGTGCTAATATTTATTGAGTCAAAAATACAATATCCTCCTTCAAAAGTTTCTATAGAGTTTCACTACCAAAAATTCCCTTTACAATGAGACTTAAACTCATATTTATAGCATGGCAAGGTAGTTATAGTGAATAACCACCTTTTATACATTTTAGAAGCTAAAAAAATGAGGTTACAAAACTACCACTTGAGTTGTGTAAAACTACATTGGTGTAATTTCCCCATGATCAAAAGTGAAATTATAATTTACAATGTTGGCATAGTGCATTTGTATGGCTTACATTTGTTAGTTTACACTTACAAAATTTTCAACTAGAAATTGTAAAACAAGATTCAACATTTTTATGAAAAGACTAGAAACATTGGACAAAACCTATTTTTCTTCACTTCTAGTGTGTGAGAATGCCCACCCAAAGTGATCTTTGTTGTCTTTCATTTTTATAGATTTTGATTACATGGATTAGATATTAATATCATTATCCATTCTATATTCCTTCAAGATTGTATAACACCTAGATGTCAGAGAACATGTAGATGGTATGTAGAGGCAATATATCTCAAGCTCAGCATAGTATTCACGTGTCTTTTCTTTGTTTGACCAAATTTCTCAATAAAATTAATTCAATTTACTTAATCATTGATTTATTTACATGGTACTAATTGGAATAATTTTCACAAAAGTTATAGATTCATATTTACATTTTTCAATTGCATCTACTTCTTCAATGTTGTGTTTGTTTTATGTCTCACAACCTTATTAAACTCTACCTCCATGTCTATACATTATCCATACATATATCACCTATAGTTTTTAATCTATCCACTTCTGCATAAACCTTTTGACAAAATGACTCAATGAAATTCCATGCCTAATCACCACTATTTCCAATCCATAATTTTACTTGTGTAAATCTATTCTAGTGTCTTTTCAAAACCACTTGATGAATTTCAATTTCTCACTCAATTACTATTTTTAGTTTTGACTTCTTTTTCAATCAATCGCTTTTTAGCTATAGCATGAACCCTCTTGGCAAGTGTAAATGAGTTGAAATGTGATTTTGCAAATTCCCATCTTTTTATTTTAAAATTCCACTTCCCTAATTTATATTTTTATCTCAACCCAAAAGAAAGAATAATATAGTTTGATAATTTAATTTGTGTTTCCTCCTTAGACATTGTACGTCATATTAGCTAGAAAAAATAATTAGAAAATGCACTATTGAAAATTTAAATTTTGATCTTCCACTTGGACTGGGTGAATTTTCCTCTTTAGAGTATTTCATAGATACAAAAAAAAAAAAAAATTACTTATTTTTGGTCTTCAAATTTTATTTTTCATTCCTCTTTCATTAAATTCACTTGTATGGCCTCTTCTTGGTTAAAAAAACAAATGTTTATTCATAAATTTATCTCTTTTTCTTGGTTGCTCTTACCTGGCCTTTTTCTAGTTGAAGAATTAATTAAAATAACTTATTTTCCATTCACTTGATTCCATTCTGTAAATATATTTCTTCTGGTGAATTATGGATAAAACACAAATGAAAAGTCAATTTTTAATTAATTAAAATTTCTAGAGTTGATCATGTAGTTTGAAAATATTTTAATTTGTAATAGCAATTTGCACTATTGAAAAATGCAATTTCAACATGGAAGTTTGCATTTACATGGCTCTTGGAAATATAATTTGCATTTACATGATTTGGGGAAACATGATTTGCATTTTCATGACTTATGAAAATATAATTTGGAAATGCACAAAAAGGTAAAACTCAAAAAGATTTTGCAATTCACATGAAGATTTAAATCAATTTTTCAAATTGCATGGAAATCAAATTTTATTTTTGTAAGTTTACTGGAAGCTTTAAAAGTTTTTACAAATTGCATAGAAGATAATTTATTTTTTTTGAAAATTACACAAGAATTGAATTTTTTTTCAAATTACACAAAAGATAAAAAAGTTTTTATGAATTGCATGGGAACAGATGCAAAAATTAAAAATTACACAGAGACTAAAACTAAATTTGTAAATTGCACAAAGACTGAAAATAAATTTACAATTTTCATGAAAGCTTAAAAAAAATTACAATATGCACAACTTATGAAAAATCAACATGTGTTTTTACAACTCATAAAAAGCTAAATGATTTTTATAAATTATGGGAATGCTAATGGATTTTTTCATAGGAGGCTCAAATGCATTTTAAAACAATTCAAGGTAAAACTCAATTTGACCATAAATTTCTTAATTATTCAAAATTTAGTTAATTAATTCAAAATTTTGGTGGTTTTCATCTTAGTTCAAATTTTTTTAGCCATTTAGAAAAAAATAATTTTCCACTAATTTTTCCCTATTTTCATTAATTGTGACAACAAGAGGCACATAGGGCTGATTGCCATGCATGTCTTTCATTGGTGTTAGGTTATACACCAGGGTTAGACTTCCATACAAGGCTCTCATGATAGGGTTTATTAATGGGTGCCTTTACTAAGATATTGGTTAATCAAGGGGACCTATTCATAGGCTCTCAATTATCCTAAAGATGGAAAATCACACGTGTTATATCCTTTACCATCTAGTTTTCTATGTTCATGGCTTTATTATAGGCCAATGATAAGGAGATAAGTGTAGTTGGGATTATTTTAAGGAATCTAAAGTCCTCAATTAGGTATGGATGATAAGGCCCTCCACTCTTATATAGGTATCTTTCAACCTATAATAATTTTTGTGAATCCAAGAATTTAACATGCTCATGGGTTTATTTGGTTCTTTATTTGTGGCTAAAAAATCATGATATAAAACAACAAGGTCAATGGGAACCTAAAACGGTTTACCAAGATAGTTTCCAAGCCATCCCAAATGGTTATAGACCCATTTATTAATCCTAGGTACCATAAATAGGTAGTATCCCCTAATAAATAAGGAAAAACCTATAATCAACATCCTTATGTTGCACTTGCATTCTAATAAGGGTATCTTTAAATGAATGTATATGATATTCCATTGTTTTAGGTCCTCCAACTATGAACTTAGGATAAAAAATTTCTAGGTTATTTGGTAGGTCATGAGTAATCCCTATAACAATCACAAGGCATGCACCTTGGCTAAGAAATGCCATGGGATTGACCATTGGTATATATTTAGGGATGACAAATGGATTGAAAAACATAGTATTTTAGTTGTTGGTGAATTACTAGTTGACTGAATGGGATTAGCCCTTTCTTTTCCTTTGTTATCTCTCTATTTTGGTATTCTATAGTTATTAAGTTATAAGATTTCAAATTTGTTGCCAACAGACTTTGATTGAGTGTTTATCTTTATATTTTATAGATTAATGGATAGTTTAGCTTAGTAGAATTTAATATTTATAAAATGTCTTAGTTCAAACTTTGGTCTTGATACAGTTTGTGTTCATGGGTGCCCTCCTTCTAGCATAATTCATGTTGATGGTGTTTTTGACACAACAACAATTAGGTAGGGTTTTGTTAATACTTTTACTCTCATAAAAGGAAGAAGATCCCATGATTAAAATACTTCACCAAGGTCTAAATGTACCAAGTATTTATATGTTGACATTAACTTAATAGGTTGATGTGTAACCATTCCATTTCAAGGGATATTTTTAAAAAATTAAATATCTAAGATAGATTTAACTTGGACATTAAGGAAGAGTCAAGAAGTTCTCTGGACCATGCTCCTAGGGCCTAAACTCAAATGGAAATCAAAATTTCTCAAAATAATCAAAATGATTAAATAACTAATTTCTAAGTAGATTTATCATGTGCATATATTCAAAAATGTTTAAATAATAACAAACAAAATTAAGCAACAAATATTAGCATGTATATTCAGATTTCTATAAACCTAGATTAACTCATCATCATAAATAAAATATTAAAAAGAAGTGATAAAGAAGTAAAAATTGTATTGATATTGAATATGTTCTTGAAACTACACTCTAAAACTAATCCTTGGTTGATCTAAACCTAGCATAAATTCAACCCAAGGATGGTTCGAGAGTCTAGGAAAATGACTAGATAAGAGGAAAAGACCATGACCACATATGCATGCACAGGATATGAATTTGAAATTTTAATAGCCTTTATAATATCAATATAAATATTTTGATTAATAATACTAAGTAATTACAATCATTCAAGTGTAAGAAATAATTATGTAGCAGCAACACTAAAATAGTAAAAAGGGAGAGATTATCCTAAAAAGTAGTAAAATGCATGAAAGTATATATGGTTCTATATGTCTTTATTAAAATTCACAAGGAGTCATCCAGGTACAACATCCTCTAATCCTAAAAATTCCAACCCATAGAAAGGTTCTAAAAAAATAATATATACACAGTGGGACCAACCCTCTCCCTTGATTTCCATCTTAACCCATTAATGGGGTAGTTACAAACATTCCTTGTTGATTAAGGAAATGTAGTTGATGGTCTTGGTTTTTATTAAAAAAATTAGAGGTGTGCCAATGATTTGCATTTGGAATCCATGCCATCACCTTTGATCATCATCTAATTGCTTTGGTATCTACCATCCCATCCAATATTTTCCTTATATCATTTTCTCATTGGTTCAGATACATCTCATGCATCTTCTTCATTATCACATACAAACCTTGACTTTCTCCCTCCCCTCCTACCTTGTTCTTTTTGGTTCACAAATGATATTCCACATTGAACTAATCTAGGTTTGTCCTTTTTATGATATGGTTTGATTAAGGGTTCAATCTCCCTAATGAGGGCATGTGTCCAAATCAATGACTCAGATGGAATGATGAATCATTCAAGATAAAACTAAATGGTTAAGCATAAATATTTTTAATAAATGATAAGAAAAAAGCATTTAAATAATTTAATCATGAATATATCTAAGGTAGACTAAATACAAGAAATAAATGAAAGATTTTGCTTTTTAGAAATATATATTTGCATTAATCAACTTTCAACTCAAACATAGGCCTTTCCTTATGCATAAAGAACATACAAATATATTATTAATTTAGACTAAGCATTTTTTGTTTTTACATTCTAGATGGTCATCAATTTTAAGCCCACTAAGTGCCACATGGCACATCCTTTTAGCCTAGAGGTTCAAGTTTTATAGTTTAGTGGTGGGAAAACACTTGTAAAACTTAATCTCAAAGTAATTTTGATGTCATTAGGGTGTTATGTAGTATCCCCTCATAAAGCTAGGTCTTTATTCTAAGGACATATAAAGGCACAATGTGGCATCACCAAAAGAAGCCAACCCCTTTAGATTTCCTTTGAAATTAGTTTTATCTTTATTATATTGGGCTCCTTAAAAGTCACCATGTGGCAAGATCTTAGTGCCATAACATTATTATCCCATTGCTTGAGTCTCCTATCACCTTGAGCTCCTAGATTCCTGTGATGTTTCTATGTGGCGACTTTTTAAGGCTTTCAGGACTTATAACTATTAAAATTTTGATTCACACTTCATCATCTTGGGTTATTAGGATCATGACACATGGCATGATCTCAAGGCTTAGGGCATTAAAAATACATAGAAACATTTTTGGATTTTATAAACATTTCAGACTAACCCAAGACTTTAAATCAATCTGATAGTGACACATGGAAAGATCTAGAGGAAAATAAAAAGACTCAAGGCCTAAATTTTGAACAAATAAAAATGGCTAAGACATCAAGATCAAATTTTTAATATATGGTAGAATATACTTGATTATCTTGGGCTTATCTCATTTTAATCTTGTTTGACGCAAACTAGTAGAGTAGGAGCTTGATAGAGCTCAACTTGAGTGACATGTCCTCAAACATGAAAGGTCCCTAAGACTAGATATAATGATATTTAGATTAGTAAAAAAATAAGGTCCTCATTTTTAGTTTGGAAATATGACATGTTGTGTAAGCAAAAAAATAGTACATATATAAACATGGAGTTTAATTTTTACGTGTCTCATGGTATATTATAAATACTTAGAATTCCCTTTTTATTAAACCTTAAGAAGCCAACCATTCATTTGATTATGTGGTGCACCATTAAGTTATCCTTATGAATTTACTCTCAACTCACCCTAAAAACTAGGTTTATTGGGATACAAGTATGTTTTTACCTCTATATTTAGTGCTCTAAAACAATGGTCTGACATTATCCAATGAACAAACATATCTAACAACCTACAATATCAAACAAATCCTTTTAGTACATATACATGATTTTATTTTAAAATATAGTTATCCAAAATAATTATATTTACAATTTTTTGCTTGCTATTGTATTTTATATTGTATACTTCATCAGCCAACATCAATATATTTTTGTGTTGTATGTTATAATTACATTGGCAAACATCAACACAATTACCTATGTATTCAGACTACATTATCTAGCTCAATACAATCCTATATATTTAGAATCATGTAGCCATTTACTTTTCATACTACATCAAATATATCGATACAATTTATTTCATGTTACCTTCATTTTTCCTATACTTGACTACATCAAACAATTCAATACAATTTATTAGTATATATCTTATAGTCTTCCTACAATACTCCATCACATAATTTGATACAATCTATATCCCATCCTTCTACCTTATAAACTATATCATGTAGTTTGATATAGTTCTAATTATTTCTTTTTTTCTTCCTAACTACAATGATTTGGTTGATATAGTTTTTATATATTTTAACTACATCATCTATCCTAGTTTAATCAATACCCTTATCTTCCATGATTCACTATATTTTTTATGATTCCAAACAAAGAACACAGCACAACATGATGAACTTAACTAATCCCCACAAATTTCCTAAATCTCATTTTAACCTTATTGAAAACCAAGATAAAATCAATTATTATGTGACTAATAGGACCACAAACTATGATCTTCTCATTACTTCCCAACCTCTTGATCCACTTAACTATCCTTCACACATACCTATAGTAGAGTATGAGATAGATCTTGAGTACATAGATGAAATTATTATTTTAATTAATTACTACCCTTGTCATGAGGGAAAAAACCCTATAGTAATCTATAACCTCATGATTTGACCACACATAAGATGTCCCCCTTCACCCACACATAACTTTTCTATAGGACTTAGGGTAAGCCAATTCATGACTTCCTCTCTTCTTTCTTCCTCCACCATGAATAATATTGCTACTAAATTGGGGGGTATTTCCTTTAGTGGGCCTACCCAAATTTCCCATAGTAACACTCACTTTAATGTTATCACTATTGCATCTCAACTTACCTATTTTTGCCAACAAACTCTTCCTAATCATGAATTAATTGACTACATTCCAAACTAACAATGCCAATCAAATGATGCAAATGCAAAATCAATTCTTGACATTGAAAAATCATCCTCAAAAACATCAATGGGGAGTTAAAACTCAAATCCCCGCACCACACCCCCCAACTTATATATGCACATGGTAATCTAATTTCATAAACCCCACTTGCTAACAAAGTAATCAAGCATATTCAAAATAAGCCTTTAATTCCTCCAATTTCAAACATATACATAGTTTTTATCATTCCTACTATCATTTATAATGTATCAATTAACCCTAATTTACATTTTGAAACTTTTTTTAACCATTAAAAATATTACATTAAACTAAACACCTTTACAACTATCAAACTTCTATCAAAAATATTTTCAAGTGATGCCCTAGATTGGTAAAATAAACTTAACTCTAGCACTAATTATAGCATATAAAACTTAGTTTATCTCATTTCATCACTTATAAATAGGTAAAATTTGAAACCACCCAAGTCTTCATTAAGCATTATGAATCATTATCTAACAATGTCAAACACAACACATCAAAATATAACCTATTCAACTTGTTTTCTAACACTCTTCATCCTAAAATCTAATATAGAGTCATGAATTTCTCTCTCCAAAATATTTGGAAGAATCCCTTGATCAAGCTAAAAGCCAAGATTTTATCATAAGACAATTTGATCCTTCTCAACCTACATTAGGAACTCACATGCTTATGAAAACTAAAAATAAACATGTTATAAATGATGATGTTATGGATGCCTATGATTACACACACACTATTCATGTTATTATTCCTAGAGACCCCAATGCATTGAATTTTTCCCAAGATTTCATGAGAAGTCCCTTCTAGTCTCTCCCTTCCTCTTCTTTAGCATATGTCAATGTTGACATTCATAAGCCTTTTTCCCTAGTCAAGATCCAAAAATGTATTCCTAAACCTTTAGCTATAGAACTTGATCCTTCTCACCCTACCAAACATTTGTATGATCCCCAACAATTTTATTAGTATCATACTAGTTTGGGAAATTATGATGAAACATGTAAGCAACTTTAAAACTTCAATTTATTCTTTACCCCAACTTTGATAATGAAATTATGATTCATGAACTTCAATAATCCTATGACAAGGTATCTAAAGCCCATGATTCTAAAGTCAAGCATGAGGCTCTTAATAAAAACTAATTCTCATCTTCACATTTATAAATATCCACTTCTAAACCATCAAAATACTACTACTCAACCTCCTATATCCAATGTCATGGAAACTTGGTTGACCCCCACTCTTATACCAATGATGAAAACGTGGTCAACATGAAAAACATGAGGTGTGTAGTAGCTTACATTGATCCTTCTCCAAATTATATTAATAATATTTTTCCCAATTACATAACTATTTAAGATACATATACATATCATTTTATGGGTGTTGATTACATAGAAACCACTTTTCTCTCAACTCATGTGACTACATCACTCAGCTTGATGTAGTAACCTTACCTAATATTTTTTCCAATTGTATCAAACACCTTGATACCTTATAAAAGTCCCTCTTTCATTGTATCATCCAACTTAGTATATTCTATTAATTTTGACCCCTTTCTAATGGTTGCATTGGCTAGTCTAATACAATTCACTATTATCAAATCATAACTGACTATCTCGGCCACCTTGAAATATTCTATTATTTTCCTCCTTCATACAACTACTACATCAACTAACTCAATTCAATCTTATGTCACTAATTCCTCTTAGACTATTGTTGACTAATTTTACCATAAGTTAAATTAGGTTAACCCCCTATGTATTTAAATATTGTCATACGATCACCTAGGGTGTGAAATGTATCCCCTAGGGTGTGAAATGTCTCCCATCATCTTAAAAATGGTCATATAATGTGTTTTAGATTTTTCATTAGTCTTTAGTGTCATTTTATATCATCTAGGGTCACTTTTTTGGTCATTAAATAGACTTGTACAGTTTCCATAGAATCAAAAAGGTTTCAAGAGATACTCTAACATCCTACATGTCATGATATGTCATAGGAACTATTGTAAAACTGATAAAATGTAGGAGCAATGTCAAACCAACAAGATCAATAAAAAATAGTTTCATATAGTTTTGGGTAGTTGTACAGATTGTGAAGTAGATATGACATATGGGAAGACTTATAAATTGACTCTTAAAGTCCCTTTAACTCAATTCAATACTTGGTCATCTTTGATAATCTCAAAAATGGTATAAAATAATTATATCTTTATATTGTTCTCTTAGACAAGCAGAAATAATCAAATAGTCTTTGCATCGTATGGATATGATGAGTTTAGTTGGATAAAGTTAATTTGGTAGATAATAATACTCTTTGTATACTTCCAATTAATGGTCATAGTCAGAGGATTAGTTTATTATGCTCTACAAAACATTACTAAGAGTGTTAACTCCTATTTTCTATGTGCCTGTCCTCAACACTTCAAGTTTTCTTCTCTGTTTGTATTGTTTTGTGTAATTCAAGTTGTGTACATGATACTAATAATCATGAACATCCTTATTAAAAAGTCTTTAGTCTTTATTTCATGTGTGAAGGTGAACTAATGAACAAGGCTACATAAATTCAAGTTTTTTACATGATACTAATAATCATGAACATCCTTATTAAAAAAGATTTAGTCTTTATTTCATGTGTGAAGGTTAACTAATGAACAAGGCTATCTCAGCTAGTGTTTTCACTTCTTACATAGTTATTCTCATGTAAGTGAATTAAGGATAGAGGGAGTAGGTTATTTTCAACCTATCTAATAATAATAATAAATATATTATTTTATAGGTTTAGACTCAAAGAATAATACTTGATGAACTTCAATGTCTAGAAACATGCCATAATCAAACTTCTATGCAAATAGCCATCTATAGTTAGGTGAGACTAGGTCTTGATCACTCACATTGATGTAAAAAAGAGTTTTTAAAGTGGTGAGAATTCTCCCAAGGATGAAATAGTAATTTTTAACCTTCAAAAATGGTTTAATATTGGTTATGATAAATAATTATTCAATATACATAGTTTTGAGTCTGATGATCACCTACAGGCAACTCCACAAAGGTCTAAGAGATTTCAAATAGAGATGTTGGCACTCATTTGAGACCTTCTTTGAGGTATAAGAGCATTGAGAGTGTCATTATGATAATGTCAAGGTAATAATATAGTAAACATACATAATACCATGTGCATAGGCTAAGAAAGTTGCTTTAGAGATATATTACCTTAATTTTTCTAAATTAGGATTTTGTCCATGTTTAATGCTATCTTATGATGAGAAATTAGAGGTTGGTTCCAATCTAAGTGTTTCCATCATGTAACCTAAGGATTGGGGTAATTTATTGAAATGAAAAATATGATTATTTTTTGAAGAAAAGGAATGTTGAGTGATTCAAAACTCAAACCAATGTTTACTAGAGATGTTTAGTAACTACAGTGTTAAAAGACCAAAAGTGAACTTTGAAGCATAACAGTTGCACAATAGAAGCATGGTATCAATATAGGTGAATAAATTTGATTAAATATTATGTATGACCTCATGATTAGTTTAATTAATCTAATTACCATGTATTGACATAAGTTATCACCTACAAGGGCCCCTTTTGCTCTCAAAATTGTCATCTATAGCCTGATTATAGACTTATAAGGTTGATGATGAGAAATAAGTAGTTGAAATATTGGTAGGCATTATATTAACTTAGGTGGAATTGGTCCAATGATATTAGAAGTAACAAGATATAGTAATTAATCACTAAATCTTTAATTAACATCTAAATATTCCTTTTGAGTTTAACCTGACTACCACTTACAGGTGATACTATCTACTTCAATAGACAGACCACTTGTAAGCAAAGGAGAAATGTGGATTAAGAAAGTTGGTAAAAATTTTGGGTGTTTAACATGTTTTAAACCAATCCCATATTTGTGTAATTAAATTCATGATTCTCTTAGAGAGAATAAAAAGAGAGATTGAACTAAAACTCAACCTACAATCAAGCCAATCCTACATTATTGCATATATTCACTAATGTTATAAGCTAGTCTTAGGTTTTTTATTGTTAAGAGACCTACAGAGATGATATATATTTTATATATGGTGTATAATTTCTTCATTACCTAATAGAACCTCTCACATTCTTAGTTTGGATGAGAAAATAGGGAAGATGCCCTTTATTTTATCTCATATAGAGGGCACTCCTAGTCAAGATGAAGACTATAGGTAGGGTATGTAAATGTGAGAAAGAGGTGAAATGAGAATATTTTAGAATTGAATAAAAGTTTTATAAGTTTAATTAAATGTTAAAAAGTGTGAATCAACACTCATAGTCTTTAGATACCACTTAGAGGTGGTTATAGTCCATTAAACATAATCAAGCCTATTAGGTCTAGGACTGGGCCTAAGTCCTAATGAGGCTTAGTTCCATTTATAATGAGAAATTAACCTTAAAAATAAGTTTATAACCTTTAAGGGAAGGTATAGGTTTTATTTAAGCCATCTATTTTCCAAGGTTTATCACACAGAGGTTATTTTTGGCCTAAAATCACCTCAAGGGTACCTAAAATGCACTCGCAAACTTGACAGGGCTATTTCAAACACTCACACTTGTACAAAGAGACTAAATGGTGACAAAAGGAGTTGGTTATAGTTAAATATAATATCTAAATTATTTTTAGTGTCATTTATTTAGGAGTTAGGAGTCTGACTTTTATGAACTATTATTAAGAACTAGTACTTACTGAAACCCTCCTAGAACCCTATTTCAAACCTAATTAGAAAGAGATGGATGGGAATGAATTACAAATGGGTTGGTTTATCAATAAAGTTTTTTTATTTTGTATGAATCTCTCAGTATCCAAGAAACCCATTTGGTTTGTACGCTACTTATACAAATAAGTTAAAAATAGGGTTTCTTATAAGTTTTTGTGTTTTGTAGGTGTAAAAGAGAAATAATTAATGATAATAATTAGAGGAGGTATTTATAGAATTATTAAAACTTTCCATGTCCATTTATCATAATATATAAATATACAAACACTTATACTAAGCCATTCATCACAGGCAGTCTTGGACAGAGAATGAAGATGATAAGTGACTACCTAGTGAGAAGAGGAGAAGTTTGTTTTTGGATTTTTTTAATGTCTAAATCATGGATTAAAATATAGAGTGGCCTTTTACATGTGTACTAACATATATTACATGGATTTTATTGATCATATCAAGGCTTATTGGATGATAAATGTGAAGAATGAGACCTAAAGGGCTAATGATTGACTGTAGATGGTGAGTACAAGTGTCCAAAAGAAGGCTAGTAGTTAGGGATACATTTGATGACTATCATGGAATTTTTCCAACCCACAAAAGATATTTTACATTTTCCAACTCTCCCTATTCTATATTTTATAAGTCAATAGATGCCTAATCATGAAGGCAGTTTTAAGGAGGTAGTTAAAGGGTCTCTACACTAGTTTTAGAGAGTTTGATTCTTCATAAGGATAGTAGTCCAAGGAGATTTCCAAATCTCTTTTAACAATCCATTATCATAAAATGTAAATATTTTTAATTCCTTGACATGTGGCATTATTACCTTTGATTTCCACTTCTTCTCTCTCCTCTCACACATTTTATAACTGTCATTGATTTTGGCTTCTATAAGGGAATCCACACCTAGTATGGTGAATCCCTTCTAGTTTGATATTATAATTAGAATTTTAAATAATAATTCAAATATATTTTTTATTTCATGAATCTCTTGTCTAAGTGTGTAAAGTGATGCATAGTGAAGTGTCTAGTGATAAGTGGCTATCCTTGCCCTCTATTTATCCTTTCATGTTTGGTGTAGGTAGTTCTCACTCTAACAAGTCACATGAAGTTTAGATAGTGTTTTTGACTATAATTAAGTGTATAATTATCCTTGGTGTTTGTAATATGACCTATAGTCCACTCACCTTGAGTAGTCTAATGCATATCACCTCCATGTTTGAAATACTAATGTTAGAGTAATTTAAGACTTTGAGACTAGTGTTGTAGGTCATGTTCATAGTGAAATGGTTTGGTAGTATATTGGATATCCTTATAGTGTATCACCTAATTAGAGTAAGCTATTTTCATTTCAATTTTATCCCTTTTCATCCAATCAAGTAGTTAGTATAGGTGATAGGCAAAAAAAGATCAATCTAGGGAGCTATCCCTTAAACCTAGAGTCTACTTCTATTATAGGTAACCCATAAGCCTAGATGTATTCCAATGTTTCCCAAATATTATATTAGGATATAAAAACCAACTCTATGGTGCAATATCTGTTGATAATAGTTATATCATGCTTGGTGGGACCATTATCTCAAAAACATCTTGTTAAGGTGAATGTTAGTCTTGACAACATCACAGTTGTATATGGTGTTCTACCCATCATTTGGAAACTCCATTTAAGGTAATATATTATTTTATACCATTGTTTTATTATTTCTTATGTTCATACTACATGGTCCTTACTAAGTCAACTTCTAGTAGAGTTATCAATCCTATAAACCCACTCCCTCAACATGAACTTCCTCTTGAAGCTCAACACCATGAACCTATATTAACATTTGAATAACAAGAGGACTTTGAAAGCCAATAAGATCAAGAGAGTAAAGAAGAATTTGAGGAGAATATGGCTAGGCAACATGCCTTCCTAGCCTTTAACCCTAAAAATTTGATCCATCTCAATACATATGATGATATACCCCCTAATGCTACTAAAAATGTTCTCACTTTCAATGGTGAAGGTCATGTTACTCTTAGTGAGAATATTAGGGATATATCAAACTTTTATAGTTTTCACAATGTCACTAAGGTCAACATTGACATTAGACTTCTTGAATGTCCTTATAAGGGAAAGCACTTGATTGGTATAGGAAATTTCTTGAAGGTTGTATCATAACTTAGGATTATTTTGGAGAATTTATAAACTCAAGGTTTGAAGATAAAAGTGATCAAACATCACTTATCCACTATTTGAATGTGATTTAAATATCCCCCAAGGAGACTATGCATTATTTCAATGAGAGATTACAAAGGACTTGGCATAGGCTACCTCCTCCCATGAGACCCATAGTAAATTTTTTATTTCCTACATACCTAATGGATATTGGTACTAACATAGCCATCATGTTTCAATCTATGGGTGGTTATAACTTAGCTAAATCTTATGACCTTGCCATTATAACTAAGAATGGCCTAATACAAGCTATAAAAATGCCTATAAAAGTCTCCATGTCTCTACTTACAAACATGTCTTTTGTTACTCCAAATATTGTTCAAGTACCAAGTGCAAATACTAAGTCTAAAACTACTCCTAAGAAGGTAGAAGATACAATTAATTGGGAGGTAAGGTCTAACGCCTTAAAGGCTCAAGTTAGGAAACTCAATATACAATATGAAGTTAATCAAAACCTTTACCCCTATCCTCATTAAGGAAATGTGTTCCCACCTCAGTAATATGGTCAAGGTAGAGGTTAAGGATAACCTAACTTTAGTAGGCCATGTAATACATA
Organism: Torreya grandis; assembly: GCA_037957365.1. NCBI lineage: Eukaryota > Viridiplantae > Streptophyta > Pinopsida > Cupressales > Taxaceae > Torreya > Torreya grandis. The sequence goes on along the minus strand of JARHVA010001647.1, from coordinate 2,458,913 downwards.
TAACCCAACTTCCACCTACAACACAAGAGCCATGATACCAATTCATAGCAACTTGGTACAAGGAAAGCAATGGTAACAAGTAAAATTCATGGAAGAAAATTAAGGTGGGGATTAGGCTTGTGTTTCTCAAGGAGGAGTTACTCCTCAACTATCAAAGGAATATGATGTTCTCATGCAAGAAAATTATGGATGACAACCCCAAAAGGTGAACCTTAGAAACTTCCTAGTTGAATATACATATGTCCTTAATCAAAATACTTCTATTTCATTAAATAAAAGAGCAAAGAGGAAGGCCTTGGGAGATTACCATGGCGTTCATACAAGTTCAAGTAGTCTTCCTACAAGGCAATAAGGTGTGAGCCCAAGTATGATAGTCCCTACAACTTTTGTACCTATTTCAAATCATAATAATGGAAGGTTTACTCAAAGTGCCCCAATACCTCAAGATTCAAACACTTCTCTACCTTTAAGTACATAAGAAAAGGTAAATAGTCTTGTTTTGAGTATTATGGATTATTTTAAGAGTGTTAAGGCATCTATGTCTCTTTGGGAATTGCTTCACTTACTTAGTCAAAAAGAGATCATTCAAGAGAAACTATCTCAAATTCACCTCAGCCCTCAACCATCAAGTCATTATAATGTTAAACTAACTAATGATCCTAATAATATTTTTTAACTCTTTTCCAAATCCAAGAAGCCTCTACCCTTATACCTGACCTTCATTATGGGAGACAAACTTGTTTACAACTGCATAGTGGATAGTGGAGCTAGTACCTTAGTTATGCCTAAACTTGTAGCAGATAAGATAGGATTTAAATATGAACCATATATGGGACACCTTCTAATTTAGTGGAACTTATCAAGAGTTATAAAGTTTTCTCACATGATTTTTAGCTTCCCAATTCTTCAAGACATTGTGGTTTTTGATCTACCTACTCACTTTTCTATCTACTTCTCAAGGGATTTCACATCTAAGATAGGAAGATACCTTTCATCTGATTGGTCCTTCTTGGCCTTCAAGATAAGGTATGGAACAAAGGTAACCATTAGAACTCAACCACTAGATAAGTTTCATATTGGGCCCTATGTGAAAGCAAATTATAAACTTAATTGTGCCATTAGTGATCATGAAGATTTTGTTGTGGATGATTAAACATCTTCTAAGCTTAAAGGCATATCTGATCTATTTCTAGATAAGAATGATGTAGACACCTATGAACATGATCCATACAATTTATTTTAACAAACTCACCATGGCACATACATCATCCATAAGGGAGGATATGAAAATTCTAAGGTATGCATTGATGATTCATTTTCACAAGTTTTTGAGATAAATTACCTTATAAATTTTCATGATGATGATAGTATTCAAATCATGGTAGATAAAGATAGTGAGAAAGACAATTCCATTCTACCTGCACCTGATGTAAAAGTCCTTAAATATTATAGTCATGAAGAGGAAGATGACCTATGGTAAAGGTTATATGCCATAAGCCAAGATTTTGAGTAGTTAAGTAAGTCTACATTCCCTCCTAAAAAGTATGAACCTGATAATGAGTATGTTGATGAGCCTAAAAAGCATGTTATAGAATTCTTTTTAATCATGAGAATATATGTCAAGCTACTTCCAAATAGGTTGTATTCATGAAGGATTAAAATAAATACAAAAAATAATATTTCATGTTTGAAGATTAGTCAATACCTCAACTTGAGGTTGAACCACTTTCAAATGTGTTGAATCATAAAGAGAACAAGATTGATGATCCTATACATCAAGTGCATCATATCCTAGAAGAAGGTAATGTTGAGACAATTTTGAGGATGCCCAATTTACAATTTGATAAGTATTAATTGGGAATGGTAGAAATGAAGCAAGTTTCACATTCAAACAAGATCATTAGAGGTCAATATGGAATATCTTTGAAATCTCCAAAAAACACACTTACAAAAAAAAAATGAACTGAAGCTGGTAAGTTATTTAATTACTTACACAAGCAAGTGGATAAGCATGTTTCACATGAAGACTTGATTCCTTGGAGAAACAATGATTCAATAGGTACCATATTTGATCTTGGTTGAATTATGGTTAGATTTTATTCACCTCAAGTGATTGAGTTTTTGTATATACTAGGATACATATGCTTTGCTTATGTTGTGTATGCTTTCCCTAAGTGTTCTTGAGAAACATGTGTGTCTCCTTTGGTGTGTTATCTTGGGTTTTTGTTTTTTGTTGTTTGGTGTGGTTTAAAAGGAAATTTAGTGTCTAATACTATGCATAGGTGAATCTATATCTAAATGGATATGATTAGGCTACTAGTCTTTGGCATAGCTAGCTTGCCACCCTAGGAAATTTTCAAAATGTTGACTAATTTGAACACAATTAAAATTAGGTCAAACACCTATGTATTTAAATATTTTCATAGGGTCTCCTAAGGTGTGAAATGTCTCCCATGGTCTTTAAAATGGTCATATAATGTGTTTTATTTTTGTCATAAGTCTTTAGTGTCATTTTATATCATCTAAGGGTCACTTTTGGGGTTATTAAATAAATTTGTATGGTTTTCATATAATGACAAAGGTTTTAAGATATGCTATAACATCCTACATGTTATAATATGTAAGAGAAACTATTGTAAAACTAACAAAATGTAAGAGCAACGTCAAAACAAGAAGATCAATGGGAAAAGTGGTAGTTTCATGTATTTTTGGGTAGTTATATGGCTTATGTAGTAGCTATCTAATTTTTTATGACTTATAAAGTGACTCTTTATGTCTGATAAACTCAATTCCATGCTTTGGAAGCTTTGAAAAGCTCAAAATTGGCATAAAACCATTGTATCTTTCCATCACTCTCTTAGACAAGTAGAAATAATCAACTAGTCTTTATATGGTATGGATAGGAGGAGGTGAGTTAGATCAAGTTCCTTTGTTGAATGATAATAATATTTTTATAATTATAATTCATGGTCATATACATAGGATTAGTTGCTTATTCTCTATGAAACATTTTTAAGAATGTTAACTCCTATTTTCTTCCTGCTTATCCCAAACACTTCAAGATTTCTTCTCTATTTGCATTGTTTTATGTAATTTAGGTTGTGTAAATGATCCCAATAAGCATTAAAATCCTTCTTAAAAAGTTTCCAATATTGATTTCATGTGTGAAGGTGAATTGATGAGAAATAATATCTCAGTTTGGTAATTGAAAACACCATTAAAGTTATAGACTAGTATTTTCACTTCTTGCAGAGTTATTCTCATGTAAGTGAATTAAAGGAGGGAGTAGGTTATTTTAAAACTATATAATAATAATAATAATTGGTCTCTTTTTTTATAGGTTTACTCTCAAATACTAGCACTTTATGAAGTGCAAAGTCTAGAAAAATGCCCTAGTCAAACTTCTTTGTAAATAATCATTTACAATCAAGTGAGACTAGGTCTTGATCACTCACATTGATGTAAAAAAGAGTTTGTAAGGTAGTGATAAATCTCCAAAGGATTAAATATTAATTTTTAATCTTCCAAAATGGTTTAATATTGGTTATGACAACCAATTATTCAATATACATATTTTTGAGTCTAATGATCAACTATAAGTAGCGCCACAGAGGTCTAAGAGATTTGGAATAGAGTTGTTAGCACTTATTTGAGACCTTCATTGAGGTTTAAGAGATTTGAGAGTGTTAGTGTGATATTGGTAAGGTCATAATATAGTAAATAGACCTAAGACCATAATCATAGGCTAAGAAAGTTACCTCAGAGACTTATTACCTTATTTTTCTAAATCAGGGTGTTGTCCATGTTCAATGCTATCTTATGATGAGAAATTAGAGGTATATACTAGTATGAGTTATTCCATCATGTAACCAAAGAATAGGGATAATGTCTTAACATGATAAATATGATTTTATATTCAATGAAAGGAAGGTTGAGTGATTCAAAACTCAAACCAATGTTTACTGTAGATGTTCAACAACCATAGTGTCAAAAGACCAAAAGTGAACTTTGAAGCATAACAGTGGCACAATGGAATTAGGTCTCAATATAGGTGACTCCATTTGATTAAAGATGATATATGACCTTAATATAAGTTTAATGAATTAAATTCGTATGGATTAACATAGATGAACACTTATAAGGGCCCCTTTTGCTCTTAAAATTATCATCTACAACCTGACTATAGACCTATAGGGTTGATGATGAGAAACAAGTAGTTATAATCTTGGTGGGAATATATATTCACTTAGGTGTATGTGTTCCAATTATCTCATAAGGAAAAAGATACAATAATGAAACACTCAAGATATAATGAACATATAAAGAGTCTGTTCGAGCTCAACCTGACTGCCACCTATAGGTGACACTATTTGCTATAGTAGACATCACTTATAAGAAAAGGAGAGATGTGGATTGAGAAATTTGGTAGAAAGGTTGGGTGTTGAACATGTTTAAAACTACTCCCATAGTGATTTAATTAGCTTCATTAGGATCTTAGAGAGAATAAACAAAGATGTTGAACTAAAACTAAACCTACAATCAATCTAACCCTTCATTCTTACATACAATCATTGGTGATATACAAAAGTCTTAGTTTTTTGGATTTTTAAGAGGCCTATATAGATAATATAAATTTTCAATTTGGTGTATAAGGTCCTCATGACCTAATACAACCATTCACATTCTAAGTTTGGATGAGAAAATAGGGGAGATTCCCTTTGTTTTGTCTCAGACAGAGGGCACTCACAGTCAAGATGAAAACTGTAGGTATGGTATGTAAATGTGAGAAAGAGGTGAAATGAGAGTCTTGGAGCATTAAATAAAGGTTTTTTGAGTTGAATTAAATGTTAAAAAGTATGAATTAAAAATCATATTAATGAGTCTCAATTTAATTTCTAAGACCAAGTGAACCTTCCCACCTAGTTGAGAACCTTTATGGGAAGGTATAGGGTTTATTGAAGCCACATATTTGCCAAGGAATATCATAGATAGGTCATTTTTGGCCCAAAATAACCTCAAGGGTACCTAGAATGCATTCTTAAGCTTGATATGCCAACTTCAAAAACTCACACCTGTATATAGAGACTATAGGTGACACAAGGATTTGGGTATGGTTTAAGAGGTTCCCTAAATTTATTTTAATACAATTTATTTAGGATTTGGATGTTTGGGTTTATGAACTATCATTAAGAACCAAAACTTGTTAAAACCCCCATCAAACCCTATTTCAAACCTAATTGAAAAGAGATGGATGGGAATTCATTAAAATGGTTTGTTTAATCAAAAAAAAAATTGGGACTTGTGGAGGAATCTCTCAGTCTCCATGACACCCATTTAGTTTGTACCCTACTTGTATGAACAATCTAAAAATAGCGTTTCTTGTATGTTTTTGTGTGTTTTGTAGGTGTATAAGAGAAATAATGAATGATAATAATTTTAGGATGTATGTAGATACTTATTAAAAATATACATGTCCATTTATCTCTATAAATAAATATAGAAACACTTTTATTAAGACATTCATCATAGGCAGTCTTTGTTAGAGAATGAAGATGACAAGTGACTACCAAGTTAGAAGAGGAGAAGTTTATTTTTGGATATTTTTAAGGTATAAATCATGGAGTATAATATATAGGGACCTTTTACATGTTTCTTAACATCTCTTCCATTTATTTGGTTTATAAACTAAATTATTATTGGATGACAAATGTAAAGAATGAGGCTTAGAGGGCTAATGAATGACTATACATGGTGAGTACAAGTGTCCAAAATAAGGATAATAATTAGGGATGCATATGATGAATTTCATGGCATTTTTATAACCCCTCTAATATATTTCACATCTTTTGACTCTCCCTAGTCTAGTTTTTAGTAATTAAGAGATGCCTAATCATGAAGGAAATTTTAAGGAGGTAGCTGGGGGGTCTCTATACAAGTTTTGGAGATTTTGATGCTTCATATGGAAAATCATCTAATGAGACTTATATACCTATTTTCACACTACATTATCCTTAAATTTAACTAATTTTCATGCCTTTACATGTGTAATTATAACCCTTGAGTTCCACTTCTCTCTCCTTTCACACATTCTATAAATGCAAGCTATTTTGGCTTTTATAAGGGAATCCACACCTGGTATGGATAATACCTAATGGTTTTATATTATAATTTAACTTTTAAATAATAATTTAAATATATTTTTTAGTTTATGACTCTCTTGTATAAGTGTGTTTAGTGATGCATAGTGAAGTTTCTAGTGATAAGTGTCTATCATTGCCTTCTCTTTATCCTTTCATGCTTGGTGAAAGTAGTTCTCACTCTAACAAGTCACATGAAGTGTAGCTAGTGTTTTTTAATATCTTAAAGTTTATAATTAGCCATGGTGTCTAAAATATGACCTATGGTTCACTCACCTTGAGTATTCCAACTCATATCACCTCCATGTTTGAAATACTAATGTTAGAGCAATTAAGGATTTTGAGACTAGATTTGTAGGTCATGTTTCATAGTGTAATGGTATGGTAGCCTAGTGGATATATTTATAGTGTATCACCTAATTATAGTAGATTATTTTAATTTCAATTATATTAATTTTCATACAAGCAAGTAGTTAGTGTAGGTTTTAAGCAAGCAAAGAGCAAACTAAGGAGATATCCCTTAAACTTAGAGGTTTACCTCTACTATAGGCAACCCATAGGCCTAAACATATTCCAATGTACCCAAATATTAGATTAGGATTTTTTTTTTAAAAATCTAGGGTGAAATATTGTGACAAAAATGACTACATTGACTAAATCAATGTAGATAGTTTCCACATTTCATGTGTAATACACTACATTGACCAAAGTAATGTAGTTTGTTCACACTAACCAAACTACATCAATTGAGCTAATACCACATAGTTCTTATTATACTCAATTTAAATTCACTTAAACACATTCCTCAACTAATTTTATTCAACATTGTGAACCTTTATCTAAATGTTATTTATCTAACTTAAGATATGATGAGTGGGACCCCATTGTATAAAATTTCTTTACTCCCCTATCAAAATCCTTTCCTTGAACTCATGAGGACTTTACCACATCATCAAATTATATTGATGTAAATTTTATTCAAAATTAACATCCCTTTACCTCCACATATGGGTAAATAATCTACCTTACTCATGTTTAAAGATATTATCCTTCAACATTATGAATAAATGTCCATTCAAGTTGATGAAACTTTGAATGCATCTCTCTCACTTAAATCTCCTATTTCTTCTATGATCCCTAACAAAATATTACTTCATGTATATGATCCTAATATATTAATTAGTTTCCACTTTGGTTACATTCAAGTCAATTTTGCCTTGATTCATGAAGGGTTAGGTACTTACATGTCACCTCCACTAAATTCATCAAAACTCTTAGATACTCTGAATATAATATTAAATATACCCAAATCATGTGCCAAGGTTATGATAAAAGATAAATGCCTCATATTAGCTATGTTTATCTCCATATAATGAAACCTCCCATCATGTTTATATTTAAGCTCATTATTTATAACTTTCCACTGTCCTATAACATTTTACACGGTCGACCCTAGATGCATTATATGAGAGACATCACCTCTTCTACATGCCAATGTGTCAAATTTCCCCATAAATATGTTATATAAAGGATTCAAGGTGATATTAACCTTTATAATTTTAAAAAAAATTCAATAACTTGGTGTTTCAAAATACCTACCCTTGAACCCTTGCCTAACATCCCATTTTGTTCACACACCTTACAATGATGTATATTCTATATATGACCATTTATTATCTAGCTACAACTACTCTAGGATATAGGAGTACTTCATTATTGATCTTCCTTATAAAATTCCTTTGATTATACTTTTAATAACATTAATTTAGTTAATGTTTTTCCTTTTACTCCCACTACACCCAACATTATTTATTCTTTAATTGATGTTCTTAGGTCTGAGATGGAGTAGGTACTAGCTTCCTCATGTATTGATCTAGGAATTATGTAGCCTCTTTCAAGTATTATATTATATCATTCCATGATAGTACCATCTCAATTCACCATATTTTATAATCATTCAAGCATACTTCCTCCTAAGATGTCAGCCACACTACTCACCCAAATCAAGGTGGTCTATTATAGATGTAACTATAGTTCCTAGTCATGATCCTACTCTTAGATGCTTTGATGATGATGATGATATATTTTATGAGGTCCAAAAAAAATACAAACATTATTAACAACCTAAATTATGGGTAGATGAGACATATTATGAGTTTCATAAAATAATCATTCATTGGGACAAGGATTACTGAGCATACTAGAGATTTCTAACATAGTATTAGTTACAAGGTTTAGTTCCTACCATACATAGTCAACCCCCATAGTTAACTACTCTTAGGCATAATTTGTATTTTCCTATAAAAAATAAACATACTTTGACCTTTTGTCAAACTATTTTATATTATATTGATGTGTTTCATCCTAAATCAACCCAACCTTCTAGTGACTAGAACTTATCACCTCTAAAGATATCTCTCGATTATATCCCCAAGCATCAAGACATATATCATCTTTGGTATAAGTATGATACACACCATATATACAATTGCATATTAATTCAACATGATTTTTTAAGGCCTACATCTTCACCTTCTTATCATCTCTCTTAAGGTGATGCTAGGATGAAGACTCGCCCTTATCTTTTACCTACATCATCTCACAGATCAAAGGATATCATCCACACACTATTTTTAGTTCCTCACATTGACTATCCCTAAAAAGAGGCAAAAATCCATCCTCATTATTATTCTTAAAACACTCCCAATTTATCTATAGAGTTAATGCACCAATTAGTTCTCACATGACCCTTTGCAAAGACAGATGATACTATGATCAGAGCTATATTTCAGTCATAGCAAGATTTTTATAATTTTATTTATGATGTATTCATATATGTGTGTTTGTGAAAAAATTTAGCACATTTATGTGTCATATCATGTTATTATTCACATTATCACATCATTTTATCTAAAATTTACATTTCATTTTAGTATTTTTGATGCCTTTTTTATATTTTATGTATATTATGATTTTAATTAATTTTAGCCCTTACTTTACATTTATGATGTTTCATTTACATCACTTTTTGCTCATTGGTCATTTGTAACTTAATATCAACCTTTATTTATATATTTAAACTTAAATACCTTCATGGAATTTGTTTATCATTCTTTGAATTTGTATTCCCCTCATTGTGAATGATCATTTAGATTCCCCCTATCTTTGGGATGACCATCTATATTCCCCATATTTTGGGATGATTAATAATTTCAATAGTGTTTGTGTTAGATCCTTCATAGGCTAATATAGCTTCTTACTGACATGGGTATCATAATATAACACCACCACTTTCATAACACCATTTTAATTTCTTGTGATCAAATACAAGTATACATATCATTATATCATTAATCACATCGAGGGATATCTCATGATCCCCACATTCCTCTATTTTTCTCTAATTTGAGGTACACATAGGGAAATTTTGATATTTCACACCTACTTTTGTCAAATCTAGGAGTCTTTAGACACATTGGTCTTTAGGTCCTTCCTTCTAGTGGCCAAATGTAAGCTATATTATGTTAGTTATCCATTTAGTTCATTTTTTACTCTTTAAATACATATGAAGGAGTAATATAAAATCCATTAAAGATAAAATACATATCATATAATAAAAACACAATAGTTAAAATACAAAAATAATCTTTAAATTCATATCACACCAAAATATGTGATATTTATTTGGCACATATCCTATATTAGTCAAATCTCAAACCCCATAGTTAGCCTCATGATAGAGATAAGGTTAATTGGGGTGTGGTAGGATAATAGACTAGGATAAGAAGTCTCATTATCTTATGTTTTCTATTTGCACTAACTTTCTCATAGATGTGCCCAATCATCATAGTAGACCAATAGCTCTATAAGGGGTCCTGAGGAATGGGGAACATGTTATGGGAAGCTAGGAGAATTTTAATTCATACATCCTTACTGGAATGACCTATTTACTTCACTTATTATAATAAGTCCTGTGTTCACTATTTGAAGTGTTTGAGGTCCTTAATGTCAAATAGTTCATAGCACTTGCTTACTTGTTTTTCATTTGTCTTATTTTGCTAAGGATTTCCACATCATCTATGTTTCATATCACACTCCTTATTCACATCATAATATCCCAAATATTCCACTTTATTAGTGTCATTTTTATATAATTAGGTCCCTAATCACATTTCTCACTTGTGCCTCTTGGCTTTCTATTATGAGTTACATTGTAATACTTGAGATAGGAACATGTTTTCCTCATAAACACCCCATCACATTTTATTTCCACACCGTCTCATTTTTAATCCTAGTCATGTCATTAGATGGTTGTGATTTCCCACCTTACATACTATCATAAGAACTAATCTTGAGTTTTTATTATCTATAGCTTCCTATTATTTTCATTCACCCATGTTTGACTCCACATGTTTGTCTTACATTTTGGGTCCTACGTATTTACATATATTTGTTTGAATAGTTTTCATTAATTTATATTTTACTTACATCTTTGTTTGTATTTATATTAAATTTACTTACAATGTGTCACACACCTATGTGGGTTATTTTAAATTCATTTCATCATTTGAATTTATGTGTTTTTATATTTTACATATATTTTTATTTATCCTTTTTACATTATTATTATTTTTTTACAATGGATTTTCTCACAATTGTTAGAAAAGAATAACACATACATCATACATCATAAAATTTTACCATAGCATAATAAATCATAAAAAAATGATAAAAATAAAATACATAAATATTATACAAACATAAAATTAATCATATAATAAAGGTCTCTCTCTATATAAATTGGCTCATCATTTTATACATGATATAAAATGATACAATACAATAAAAAAATCAGCTCTAAGATTGAGTTCCGCCCTATCCATCTAGTGGAGGATGTGTTATACTCACCATAGAGGTGTATTTAGACTTTCCTCTATGTTTAATCTATTTTAATGGCCATGTCTATGATTGTATCCCTTGGACCTACCCTTGTAAATTGGCCACATAGACCTTTAATCTCATAACCTATCTAGTTGTCATCATATGTGTGACCCTATCTTATGTGAGTGTGTACCATGTTTTCACCTCCCCTTGTCAAATTATTGGTGGTATTTTATCCTATGCACCACTTGGTTCCCATATATGAAACTCTTGGTAAACCTCATTGATTAATCTAAACCATCTTTCATATGTTCTAGTTGAAGTACCAGTGGATCTATCATCAGAGTAGCATTATCATGTGAAAACACATCATCTAAAATATCATGATAAGCATCCTCAACTATGCCTCCTCTATTATGGAGTATATAAAATTGAAAACAACATGATATTTTAACTCATATATATATCCCAATATTTGAAAAACATACATCTAATATCTAGCATATATCTCTATACCTCTAGTAAATGCATGGAATAAAAACTACACATTTACTCACCCATAATGATACCATATTCCTAGTGCCTATCACCTCTTATTTATCATGGATATGAGGTGGTATAAATTTTTTATATTATCTTGGCATGGATAACACAAACCTATCATGCCCCATGATATACTCACTTCACTATAGTCTAGTTAGGTGATGGTTATGGTTACAGTTGGTGTTGTTGCTTCACTACTACCTTTCCTCCTTTAGTAGTCTGTAATCCCTATTGTCATATCCTTTTCTATGTGACCACAATATGATGATAAGGACATATTATAGGTAACTCATCAAGCACCCCTCTATAATATATATCATGTCCCTCCCCCGAATGGTGAACCTAAAATGTAGGGATAACCAACATGGCTACTAGGTGTGGAAAATTAAATTAACTAGGTGCAAGATCATAGGGATGAGGTTATACCCAACAAGGGAAGTGATTTTGATCCTATATTTTTATTTTACCTATATAGTAATTTTACATTATGTCTATACATCCATAATCCCCTAGTATACCACTAGATAATCTAATCATGTTGTACTATCTATAATGTAGGTATATGTATAATGTTACTCAACACATGATCCTGCATCCACCTATGCACTCATGGGAGGGAATAAAAAATGATATGGGTTAACCCAGCTAGTCTACATATTTAAAACTATATAGCTCCCAAAAATAATAATAGGCCCCATAATTTTTTGGCCTCTATTCAAAATACCATAATATTTGTGTACTAACTTCACCTAGATAGCACAACATAAATCATACACTGTGTCATGATCTATAATAGAGAAACACAAGCTTATAATAAATAATGGGGGATTTTGATAGATCATGTAAGCTATCACAATTCCAATTAGTGCCTTTTAGATATCTAGAAAAGTTGATATATACACATCAAATAATTTTATGACCAACACTCATTGGTCATACCTCTCTAATCCTATAGCCATAAATTTAGGATTATCTTATCATTACTTGAATCTTGGGTATTTCAACCACTAGTGTACCCATTATTGACAAACCCAAAATCATATGGATATCTTCTAAGTTGATGTCCATCTTAATAGTGTCCCCATAAACCACCCACAAGAAGGTATCCATCAATATCTCCCATGCTCCTAAGAACATGGCCACTAGATTAACACTCTCCATTAAATATATCATAATAATAAGATTAATTAACCATATCACATCTAATAATATCCATATCCTCTAATGTCTCTATGAAATTCCAAACAATAAATTAAAAATTAGGTCTTTATCCAAAATCTGACATAAAACATAAAAATCACATTGTATTCAAATTTACTACTTCATAAGCAATATATACTACTACACCATCCATATATTACTATTTTATAAAAAATCATCCATGTATACTACTACATCAACTATCTTTATTCATATACTATATTAGCCTATTTCTATGGTATTGGTCTCTTTTATAGTGTATGACATTAGTTAGGATATCTCTTTCATTAATTCAATCATGTCATATGGAATCACCCATATTTATAATTTTCCTAATGCATTGACCATTCCATATGACATTAGTTGACATAATTCTCAACTACATCATCCAATTCCTATGATATCAGCCAAAAAAATTCCCTACTATTTTTTAACTACATTAGCCTAACTGATACCATTTTAAAAATATAGAATTTTTTCCCTTAGATATAATTAATACCTTTATATTAATTTTTGAATTTATGTCATGTACTTATTACCTATTCTATTTTCTACTATAATATTATGTTTGGTGGGGAAAAAATTGTTACATAGATTTGCCTCAACACTTTTCCTAATCTACTTCATTTTAATCAAAAATACTTAAAATCAATAATTAATGCATCCCATATGTATATGAATCTATTGTGGGTAGTTATATGTCTATTGGATCATATTTGGTCCATCATCTCTCAAATTTATAAATTTGAATACACAAAGCTCTGCTTTCCAAAAATAGCAAATGCACAACTGAATAGATTTTCACTTTTTTATAGTATTTTTTTAAAAAAATACCTTTCATTATTTACTAAGAGATTCCATATTTTTCCAATCCTTTTCACAAACAAAAAGAAACATTATAATCCTAGTGAGAGAGAGAGATTTTTTTAATTCTAACAAAATATTTTTGCAAAAAAAAGACATTTTCATCTTATTTTCTAGGTCTACCTCTTATACCACACATTGGGCACCTCTCATCATCTGCTACACATGTATCTTATTTTCCATAACAATAATGTAATTTAAGGTATGTATTTATATGCTATTCACTTTCAATTATTTTTTGCATTTTTACTACATTTATTTAGCTTAGTTATTATGTTTCGATGTTATTTCCTGAAGCACCATCCCATGTTACACTATTGTGGCACATGATGAGATTTAGGTGGGTCATATGTATACACACAATTTTTTTAAATTTTATCATTTTTTAAAACTTTATCTTGAGAAAAAATTTCAATTTTCAATATTCTTAAGTGCATGATTTAAAGGATGCATCAGAAAAGGGATGGGCAAGCATTTGGTACTTTGTAAGATATCTTGTTGCTTATTTATCATTTTTGTATTCATTGTAGCGTACTTATACTTTAACCCCTAAGTTATCTCCTTCCATATTACACCCTTAAATTATATCAATAATGTATTCACCTAAATTTTTCATGATGTGACATTCTAAAATTATGTCTAATGATGATGTAGTGATCTCCTAGTATATGCTTGAAATAGGTTATATATAACACTCATCATATTTAATTTTATTCCTCTGTCCAAGTCCCCTTTGACTCCCTTTGTTTTAATTTTTTTATCTTCCATAAAATAAATCTTAAAAAATTGTTATGCATGACAAAACTATTTTGGTTTGTGTTAAAATTGATGCTCTACATTATGAAATTGCCACTTTATTTTTAAAACTATCATAGTAGTTTTGTAAAATACCATAGAGGTTTCATCCCCATAAGGTAGTTTCACAATAATTAGGTGTAATTTTTGTATCCTAATACTATTATTTCATTATGGGGAATGTTATTTTTGTAACCACCTCTTGCAAAGAGGATCAATTTTGTCACCTTTTCCCTATCTTCCAAAATTATCTCCCAAAACTCAAGCTTTCATGCATTTTTGCATGTTATATTTATGTTTCTTTCTCTTTCCTTCTTTTATTATCTCCCATTATATCCCATGTCACTCCATATTATGTTTTCAATCATTTTGAGTCTCTCCTAAGTTCTACTCCCAATTCAACTCAGTTAAACTCTTTCATGCAACCTCTATTAGTCTTCAAGTAAGCCAATTTTGGATCCAAGAAATTTCAATAGAACCTAGATTTTTTGAAGATTTATAAATCCATAACTTGTTACCATTTTTTTGAATCTCTACCTCTATTTTTTTCATTATTTACTACATCATTACAATCAAGGAAGTGGCATTGATTTTTTAACCCATACTTTGCACACAATGCACTCAACCTGCCACAGATCAACTAATCTTTGTTTGGTATTGTGTTTCTCTTCTTCTTCCCCATATTTTGAAAACATTGTGTTAATTTAACTTGTTAAAGAGTTCCTATAATATTTTCTTGAATAAATTATATATCATAATGAGGACAAAAACAACACATGCTAAATGTTTTCAGTTGATCTCTACCTTAATCATTTTGGAAGATTTTTTATTCTAGTTTATTTATGTATTTATATTAGATTATTCAAAATATTATTATAATATATTTGATTTATATTCCAGTCAAAAATAAAATTTGATAGGAAAAACAATCCTTTTTTCTCATATCTTTGCATTAAAAATTTAGCTAGTTTCCTTATTTGTTTATATCCATGCAATAGACTTATAGATAATATAGATTTGATTTCATGATAAAACTCCAATATATTTAACCCAAAAAAATCACATAAGGCAAGTATTCTACCCATTGAGGTAGGTCCACAAATATTTTATTAATCACAATAAAATAAGTACATAAAAAGGGTTGCAATATGGTGCTAACCCTTTTACATTAAAAAACATAAATTTATAATTTTTCACCACATATTAGTAAAAACCAACTAACATATTAACCAAATCCCATGAGAATTCCACCCAAAAGGTAGTTCTTATTATTTAACATAAAACATAAAATATAAAACTAACCAAATAAAACTAAGATAATTTATTTATGGTGGTGTCTTTATAAAAAGAAGCATGCCCCATTTACATTTATTATTTAAAATAAACTTACCAAAATCCTAAGCTAAGTTGAGACTTTATAACAAGTCCTAAAAAACCTCCCCATGATCCAAATTCAGTTCTTTAGACATATGCCAAGCATTTTTTTAAATTTTTCAAATTTGATTTTGTCAAGGGTTTTTGTGAAAATGTTAGCTATTTGATCAACAGTCAAGAAATATATAGTATCAAGTGCTTTTTTTACCACTAGCATTCATATATAATGATATTTTACATCCATATTGTTTTTTTTAGCATGAAATACTAGATTCTTGGACATCTTGATTGCACTTTGATTATCAATGTATAAATGTGTAGGAGCAATTTGAGAAACTTGAAGATCTTTAAGAATGCATCGTAAGTAAACAATTTCTCTAGAATCATCCCATATTGTAATGTACTCTAATTCTACTAATGAATTTACCATGGTATCTTACTTCTTACAACACCAAACAATCATAGCTGAACCCATATACATAGTTTATCATGTTGTGGATACTTTGTCATCCACACATCCACCAAAATCTACATCACAATACTCAACAAGTTTGAAGTTCTTGTTGTAGCAATACTCAAGGCCATATGTTTTCATTCCCTAAAGGCAATGAAGATATCTTTTTTCTACATGCCAATGAATTTATCTAGGCTCATACATAAACCTAGATAAAATTCCAACTAAAAATGATATTTTGGGCCTAGTATTCATCAAATATATCAACCTCCCACTAACTGTCTATATTTGGTACCATCAAAAAAGGCACTGCTATCATCCTTAGATAATTTTAGTTACTTTCTATGGGAGTGAGGGTAGGTTTGCAGTCATTCATGCCAAAATTATCTAATAACTCAAAAATATACTTAGTTTGTGAAATAAAATTTTATGCTTTTTTTGAGTTACTTCTATGCTAAGATAGTAATGAATAATTCCAAGATCCATCATCTCAAACCCATCTTTTAATTCCTTCTTCACAGACTTGTTATGGTTTTCATCATTTCCTATGATAAATAAGTCATCGACATAGAGAATAAGAGTCACCAATTTCTGACCCTGCACTCAAAAATAGAGAGTATCATTAGATTCACTACATTTAAATCTAATTGTATTCAAGTATGAATCCATTTTTTCATACCAAGCCCTAGGTGCCTATTTGAACCCATACAAATCTTTTATCAATTTACACACTTTGTGTTCTACACCCACTTTCTCAAAACCTTTAGGTTGTTTCATGTATACTTCTTCCTATAAATCACCATTCAAAAAATCACTTTTAACATCCATCTGATGTAATTTCCAACCATTCTATGCACCCAAGGCAAGTACCATATGAATAGTGTGGGATTTGGCAGTTGATGCAAATGTTTCGACATAGTCAATACCTTCTTGTTGTATATATACTTTTGTAACAAGTCTTGAATTATGTTTATTAATGGAGCCATCTAATTTATACTTGGTCCTATAAACCCATTTGTATCCTATGGGTTGAACATGTGGAGGAGGATCAACTAAAACCCAAGTATTATTGTTAAGTATTGCATCATACTCACTTTGCATTGCCTATTTCCAAACATGTTTAGTAGAGGCCTCCTCAAAATTAGATGGCTCAATAGAAGAATTAGTAATAACCATTTCATATTTCACCTATTTAAAATAACTCCTAGGACTTTTTAGACCAACGTCATCTACTTTCAAGTCAGAAAAATTACTTTGATTCTATTTTGGATACTTATTCAAATTATTCAAATCAAGAACACTAGAATTCTCATCATGTGCACCATTTGAAGGAAGACTTGGATAATTTTCAAAATTTTATAGGTCACTAACCTATGAATTATTATATGAAGGAGAGTAAATATATGGGATATTAGTCTCATACCACAAACTTAGAGAATTACCCTCATTATTAAATCCCTTGTCACATTTTGAAATTTTCCTCTCTAACTTGTCAAATTGAGAATCAATCTATGCAATGTTCATAGTACCAAATTCATCAAATCCTACATCTTGACTCACTATGAATTTTCATGTATCCTATGTAAGAAAATAATACCACTTTTTATTTTTTAAATATCCAAGAAAGATGCATTTTCAACTTCATGGTTCCAACTTAGTTCTATGTTCAATGGGAACTAATGTAAAAAAAAGGAATCCAAAAACTTTCAAGTGTTTAACTTTTGGTTTAAACCCATACCAAGCCTCATATGGAGTTTGTCCCAAAAAGTGCAGTTGTGGGGGACCTATTTCTCAAATACACTATAGTACCAATGGGTTCATGCCAAAACTTATCATCGATCTATTTATAATATAACATAGCTCATGTTGTGCCCTCTAAAGTTTTATTAATTCATTTAGATGCTCCATTCTATTGTGGAGTGTAATAATTACTTTATTGTTGATGAATAATCTAAAAACTCATTCAAAGTATACTCACCACCATTGTCTGAATGAAGAGTGGCTAAGTGTGACCCTGTTTCTTTTTCAACTAAGTGTAACCAATCAACAAACTTAGTGAAATTTTTTTATTTTTTTAATGAAAAACACCCAAGTCATCCTAAAAAAATCATCAATAAATAACATGAAATATCTACACCCTCCAATGAATGACTTCTTCATGTCACATATATCACTATGAACTAACTACAAACATCTGTTAGCTCTCCATAAAGAATTTTTAGGAATCTTTTCTCAATTATGTTTACCCAAAACACATGATTCACAAAGAATAATATCTTTGTAAAAAGTGGGCAACCCACTCACCATACCATATCTATATAAGTCCACTAAAGATTGAACATTCAAATGTCCATAGTGTTTATGCCAAAACTGTTGTGTAGACATAATAATTATACCTATTTTAACAGTTTTTATAAGTTCCATTATGGGTAAAATCACTTTATAATGTAATCTAACCAAATTTCCATCATCATATCCTATATACATGGTTTTATATCCATCCTTCACTAAATTGATATAAATGAGCCCATTTTCAAGCATAATTTGATGACCTTTCTTTTGAATAGTTACTAAGGAAAGAAGATGTTTTTACAATGTGGGAACATACCAAACATTCTCCAAGTATTTGATTGATCCATTAGGAATGAGAATCCAAATTGACCTAAGACCTTGTGAAGTATGTAAATACTTATTTGTCAAGGCAACTAGAGAGAGAGAAGTTTATTTAAAATTCCAAAAGAAGTCTCACTTAAATGCCATGTGTTTGGTTGCTCCTATAGATAAAACCCATACATCTATGAGCTCATCTCTAGCCTCATATTCCATATAATCAATGTGACCTAAATTAGTGAATGCAAATTCATGAGAAACATTTCTAGACTCATCATAATCATGATCAACATATTGAGTAGAGTTAGACTTACTCACCTTTTTGTGGCCTCTGAATTTTGTTAGAAGGAATCCTACATTGAGAGGCAATGTTACCAAATTTTCTACATCTATGACATTGAATGTTTGATCTACCTCGACCTCTACTTCTATAAGATTTGTGACCACATATTCTATCACTCATTTCATTTGAATGAGAATGGATAGATTATTGTTAATTTGAATAACCTCTACCTCAATTTTGATGTTTTCCTCCATTACAACCTTGACCCCCTCTATAACTATTCCCTCTATTGTTTTGTTGACCAAAAGAAGATGAACTAGGCTTAGACTCTAAAGCATGTGTTTCTTTAGTTTTCTTGGATTTATTAGGCAGAGAGAGGTCATGTTGAATAATCAACTCATCCAATTTATCAAAAGTGAAGTCTATGATATTTTTAAATACATGTAACATTTTTATAAATTTCTTATAGTACCTAGGTAGTCCTTTCAATGGAGTAGTAACTATGAGATCATTATCTAGTTTTCCAAACCTAGCCTTTGTGTACTCAGTAGTAATATTCTTCAACTTAGATGTGTATTCTCCCATATCCCCATCTTCCTCTAATGGTAAATTAAACAACTACATATGAATGTCTATCTTCTTATGCTTAGGTTTCTTATCATACAAATTATATAAGGTTTTCCATGTAGTTTAACTATGGGGAGAATTTTAAATCTATATGTAAGTACCTAAAGTACAACAACACTTTATTAAATCTAGAGCCTTAGAATCACATAGATTAAAAACATCAAGTTTGGCTTATTCTAGAGGCAATGTAGGATTTTCATTCTTTACAATACCCCATAGCTCATTAAAAACTAATGAAGCTTCCATTAAATGTTTCTAATCAGAATAATTATAAATCATTAATCTATCACCATCTAAAATTAAATTTTGAATTTTTCACATCTTAAAATGAAAGTAAGTGCAAAAAATGAAATAATAACACACTCACAATAACACTTTGCACAAAATAATGCTTCTACAAGGTTTTTTAATTAACCTCCACGTAGATCAAAAGAAAGATATTTTTGATGGGTTTTGCACTTAACCTCACCAAAAATAAAAGATTTAAATCAATTACACCCTTATTATACCAATTTCACCAATTACATCTTTATTTCATGAATTACACCCTTATATCACCAATGAAACACACAACTATTACTTTTCTCCCATTAAATTTCATTATTTCACATGATTGATGTTCTTTAAAATATTCAAAACATGTAAAATATTCCAAAAAATGTAATATTATTCCAAAAATTAAATGCCCAAATAGAAAATTTCACCAAAAGAAAGATTTGAGCCCTAGACCTCCAACTTCTAAGGGTTTTTACAAAATCATGTTTTTCAATTACTCTATGAGATTTTACAAGACATATAATGAGAAATTTATTTTTAAATATGATTTTTTCTCTTTGAAAAAATTATTTTATTAAAAAAAACTTTCCCAAGTAAAAATCAATTCATCTGTGAAACTTTTGAAAAAAGTAAAAAACTTTTTGATTCATGGACCCCTCAAACCATAAAATCTTTTTAAAAACTTTACCAAATTTTGGAAAATGAAAAATATTATTTTTTATATGTATTCCAACACCATGATATATCCAAGGACACCATGGCTGCAAAAAATAATTCTCGACACTCTTTTCTTGATGTATCAAGCCTTACAAATCCGTATAGAGCTAAATAATGGAGTTTTAAAGAAATTTTGAGCAAATTTAAACTACCAAAAAGGTGTTTTATTAAAAATTAAATATGGATGGAATTTTTGGAATTGTGGGAGTTGTAAAAATTTAAAACCAAGCCATAAAACTCATAAATTTGATTTAAAATCTTTCAGGATAGTTTTGGATCATATTTTTTGGCATAAAAAAGCTTAAAACTAATAGAGATTTATCTATATTTATTTCATATTTTTTCTACAACATCATGGAGGCCATACCAATATGTTATAGGGGTTTTACAAGCTTATAAATCCATACAAATGTATTATTGGTTAGATTTTTAAAAATTGGAATCAAACAATCAACTTCTAGGCTTTAATAGGGAGAATCAAGCTTCAAAAAATGGAAAATGAAAAAAATAATTTTTTTCTTCTCACACCAGCCATAAAATATCAATTTCTCAATGTATTTTAATTCTCAAATTACTCCAATCACAAGCTTTTTTAATAAAACATATTTGAAAATTTTGATATTTGAATAATTTTTCAAATATTAACTCCAAAGTATATTAATAATGGGCAAACTTTATATTTTCAAAAATCAATTTCATGTGAGCCTTGTTTATCCAGTCACATAAATTCTTCATCTCTTCTTCCCAAGATCATCACATTCTCTTTTGCCTTGTCTTTTCTAAGCATTTACCAAGTCACCATGCTCTTATACCACTAATAACACTCCAATAGATTTAACCAAAAAAATCACCTAAGGTAAATCTTGTGCCCACTAAGATGGGTCCACAAGTATTTTATTAGTCACAATAAAATAAGTACATAAAAAAGGTTCCAATATGTGATTAACCCTTTTACATTGAAAAACATATATTTATATGTTTTCACCACATATCGGTAAAAACCAACTAACCTATTAACCAAATCCCATGGAAATTCTATTCAAAAGGTAATTCTTATTATTTAACATAAAATATAAAAAATAAAACTAACCAAATAAAACTAAGTCAATTTATTTATAGGGGTGTCTTTTTAACAATAAGCATGCCCCATTTACATTTATTATTTAAAATAAATTTACCAAAATCCTAAGCTAATTTAAGACTTTGGAACAAATCCTAACATTTAAAACCCTATATAGATAATATATAATAATACAAGTACCTTGATCTATAATCAAAATAAACTCTTAGTTTCAAAACAAGAACTTGTTTTCAAAAAGACACATTTTAGCAAGTAGAGGAAACCCTATCGAAACCTAGGTAATCCATAGGTGTTATTTTTATTTTAATTTTCCTTATTTAAGTAAAATAAAAACATTTTTATTAGCTTACTAATTTAGAAAATTAGATTTAAAACATTAAATTTTATGTAAAAAAATCATTCATAATTAGTGGGCACTCATATAGAAATATTAAAACTTTGTCTTAGCTTACACATGTAACATAACTATTGGGTTTTTAGTGGTGTTGTTGATTTAGACCCAAATCTTATTTTGTGATACTTGCAT
Source organism: Torreya grandis (assembly GCA_037957365.1). Classification (NCBI taxonomy): domain Eukaryota; kingdom Viridiplantae; phylum Streptophyta; class Pinopsida; order Cupressales; family Taxaceae; genus Torreya; species Torreya grandis. Next base: position 2,436,545 of record JARHVA010001647.1, on the reverse strand, counting down.
GTTGGTGGAAACATAGTTTTCATAGTTATATTCATTTATCCATCATTCATAAAAACATAAAAATAACTTCACTTAGATTTCACCTAGGAAAAATAAAAATCAACATTTGCATAGTTAGAGTAGATTTATCTCTCTTACCTTACATGCATTGAAAATAAATTAAAAAATATAAAAATAAAAATTATTTCATTTTAGATTTAGTTATTTATCATTATTTATTATTAGTTATTCATTTTCAACATGTAGTTAACTTTAATTTTAGTCAAATATTCCCAAAAACAAAAAAAATAATCAAACTACCAAAAGCCTTGTTAAACCAACCATAAGCGCTCTAAAACCTTTATTCAATAATATAGCAAGTACTCTCATAAAAAAATGAAAATACAAGCTCATATTCTTATACTTTTCCTAGTATCCTTTGGATGACATGTTTTGAGACACTTGATCTTGTCAGAGAAGGTCTTTTCCCTAGTGTTAGAGCACTTGGTCCTATAATCAACATATAACTAGATATTAATGTTGAATTGAGAAATTAGGTTTTCTATGATAAACTTATTCCCTACCTCATTATTGACTCTCTTAGTGCACTATAGGTTTAATATCAAATTATTTATCCACCAATTATCATTTTCCCTAAAATATAGGTCACCAATATAATGTATTTCAAGCCAAGATCCTTACCTCTATCCCCTTTTATTTTCCCTAGGTTTAGCCTCACCATATATCATTCACATTTATGAATGACATTGACGAGGGTTATTTAAATTAATATTTTTGATCTCATCACTCAATTCATTCAACCTAACCATCCTTATTTCCCTAGTCCTATTATTGATTAGGAGCTTTTCTCCCTATTGTCTCAGACACTAAAGGACCTTAGAGCTCTATTTCTACTTATTTAGATGCTCTTAACAATCAACTTGACATTATAGAGGTATTTTGGTTCCATCAAGATAATACCTTTCCACAACTCATTCTAGATCCTATTTTATTAAATAATTATACCATTCCATAGCTTTACCCATCACCCATCTATTACATTGGTTGTCTTGGCCTAACCTCGAGAAGTTGAGTAGATAGTTTAACATGTATTATTCATGTACATACAAATTGGTGAACCTGACATGAAATAATTCCATATTGTATGCTTCCATTTTTTCTTCTCTTTCTTATTTTTTTCCTTTCTCCATATCCCCCTCTCCTTTCATTTATTTTTTGGGTATCCATAAACCCCTAAAATATGTTTAAATAGGACCTAGGTTGATCTATTGGTCTATAAGGCTATATAAGGATCTAGCTTAGATATAGTGATTCTTCATTCATGAGTTATAATAATTTTAATTTTTAAACCAATTTATATTATCAATCTTATGATTATTCTCACCATAATACTCAAACTAGGATTGTACTCCCTATCCACAAGGTGCAAGACATATTTGAAACCATTAGTAATAATCCTAACTCCAATGTTATGACCCTCATTATAGGAGTCACTCCCAATCCTTATATGTACAATATACCATCAATTATCATACACAAAAGTGTTGCCAAATATGATCATTATCTAATAATGATCTACCATTTAGATAATGAGGTTAATCACATGCAAGAGGCTATGCATCCCTTTAGTGGGAACTAAAATGCATCTAACCCACTAATGAAAACCTTAGCCATTTTACCTAAGACTTTTACTTCAAATTAATCCCTTCACACTAGCCAAACTATTACTCATACCCTTCCTATATAGGATATTCCATGACCTAGCACCATTACTGGCCTAAATGAGCTCATCAACACCTTTGTGGGTAACATTTTTGAATTAGAGAATAACCAATAATATATGAGTCAAGGGATGGTCCTAAATCCTCTTACATAATCTCATCATTTTCCCTCTCCCATCCAAATAATATTACTTCAATCGTTCCAGCAAAATCCTTACATGTATCCACCACAATAAGAGCATATGCCTCCACCAAGTTATGTCTCTAACCAACCCTTTAGGGACATCCTTACTTATAGATTTCCTATCCCTAACAATACAAAAATTCTTACACCCTACCAAGTACCTATACAAACCTTTTTTTAAGGTGTATTCACCTGCATGTCAACCCCATAAACTAATGTGGTGATAAATAACCCACCACCCTTTACCTCCATGAGTTAGGTTCCTCCCATGTACACTTATTATACACAAAATAGTAATGTTACACCTTATGTACCTTTGATTTATGTGAAAACCACATACACCCATCCTCAACAAATCACCAACCCTTTTACATATAATAACTTCCCTCCCTAATTTCACATGTTCTCTAAATCTACTTAGATAATTATTATATCTTAGGAGTTTAAAGAGAAACCAAAGGTCATTAGTTATTTGTTAGTGAATCAAGTAAAAATACAAGTATAAAAATGAAATGAAACTAAACCACTCTTTCCTAAGTAATAGGGGGAGCATAATACAATAAACAAAACCACAAATAAGAGATAAAAATATATAATAATTTTACTTCCCTTATCAAAATTAGTTTCCACTTGTTGGCATAAAAGATGTTCTTGCTTGGTCTATGGCATGAGAGATTATGATCAATTCTCTCTTTATTTTGGTAACACTTATAGAATGGCCACATGTGTCTTTACTTGGTTTGGATTAGATTGGTGTGAATCTTGATATCATTTTTTCATTATAACATTACTTTGATGGCTTATTAAATGAATTCCTATAGAATAACCTTACACACAAAGGCTTGTTTGGATAGATTGAGGGAACTTTTTTTATATGCATTAGAACTAACTCTAACCCTAAGGATTATAGTTTTAATTCTAACTTATATTGAGTCTAAAATAACCTGGGTTGAGTTAGGTTAACCCTGGGCTAGATCAAAGCAATCATCAAGGCTTGAAAACTCATTTTTAGATATTTATGAACCATGACAACTCATAAAATATATTTATGAGGTTGTGACTCACATTTTATTGAATATTAGGAATTAATAAAACATTTTATTATCTCCCTTGAATTTGACCACATATATTTTGAAAATTTAATTTTTAGATAAATGTAATTCACTAATTCATCTTGGAATTTTTACTTAAGAAAGTAATTGAGATTTGATTTTTAATTAATATTGCTTTTTTTTTTTGGATTTTATGAATTACTTTAAATTTTTTGTATGAATATATCAACAAGCCAAGAATTCTAATTTTCTAGGTCACAATTTGACTAGGGTTGAATCCAATCTAGGTTATTAGTGCATTCATGATATTACCCTAAATAAGCAAGCCTTACCATGTCTCTAGGCACTTAAATCCCTTATGTAGATGAATTTAGGAAATTTAGGTGATTTATAGGCTTAAATTATGTTATTTACTATAAATTTGTAAAAATTATAGTTTAGACATGAAAGTGACCAAAATTGAGTGTTTATAGTTTTCCCATGTTTGAGAAGACATTAAGAAACACATGCATGGTAATGTGTTTTCAAAGAATGCAAAAATTGTTAAACTAAAAGTTTCATGCCCAAAAGGGTAGTTGATTAGCCTTGGGTGCTCCCTCAAGGGAGCATGTGGTAAATAAGATTCATCGAATATTCCCTCAAAATGAAGAAAATGACATGATCTATTGGGAATGGGGTGGGATTACTAATTTTCCCAAATCCAGTTATAGTCAATAATAGTGGCTGAGTCACTAATTTGCCCAAAGGTGGTTATAATCAGTTAAAAACATGGGAAATTGATTTTCTCAAAGGTGGTTATAATTAATAATGAAAGGTAAGAAACTAATTTTACTAAATGTAGTTATAGTTAGTGGTACAGACATTTTCCTTAGAAGGGTGGATGGGATGAAAAAATAATGATTTACCCAAGGGTGGTTATAATCATTAAACACATTGAAAAAGAATGATTTACCAAAATGTGGTTAAAATTATTTTCATATTTAATCACATGATTTGAAATGAGTTTGCACCAAAAAGGAAAAATATATCATTGATCAATCATAAAATAGTTTGTCGCATCTAGGTAAATTGGTAAGGGGAACTTATGTGAAAAACCTATAAAATGGATTTATGATGAGATGATAAAGAATAATATCTTTCTAGACTAAGTGTGAGTAAAAATATGCATGTTCAAATAAAAAACATTGGATAGGTAGAAAAATAATGTTATTAAACATGTCTTAAAAGAGGCATAATAATACAGTCTAGTTACAAAATGGATAAGAAATCAGGCATGTAAGATCAAATAGCATGTAAAATAGACCATAGAGAAAAAAAATACACCTCATGGAGTGATCAAAATGAAATTTATTCCTTAGGGGATAAAAATTCAAATTTTTAGGCTATATATTCACCCCTAGGGTGGAAAATAATTCGTTTTTACCATAGGCTCTTTGAGATTTGATCTCTAGTTTTACACATGAACTAGTTGAGAGAAATGACATGTGGAGGAGCATGATGACATGTCAGTGATTGGGTTAGAGAGCACATGTGACCACCACATGATGGGGCACTAGTATGTATTCTCATTTTCATCATTAATGCCATTTAATATGCATTTATGGCTAGATTTTGGTCAAAATTTAGTGAAGTCACCATTTACATTTTAGGTAAAATGACAACTTCACTACGGAAATCAGTGACTTTGCATGAAGTCACAATTCTTTAAAATGATGATTTTTTTATAAAATAGTGGAATTCATTAAATCAATGATTTTGCCTATTTTTAGGCAAAGTCATTATTTTTGTGAAAAATGAAAATAGTGATTTCACCCAAAAAGCTATTAAAATGCCAAAATGATAACTTCACCATTTGGGAAAATAACAAATTCACCCTAGAAGGTAAAACAATTAGATTAGGGGACTCAATAGGAGTATAACCTATATAAGAGGGGGAAATAAACTTGGTAGTGTAGGTAGAGGCTTAAACAATAATATATATATATATATAGGCTGACACTAATCTATCTATGATTTTAGAAGCAACTAACAATTTTGATTACATAAAAGCAACACTCCCACTACTTATGCACACCACAAATTTTTATGGAGATGATTATATTATTATAGTCTCTAGACCTATATGATGTGGCATAGATGTTGGTTATTTATGTGGATAGATCCTATCTGAGCATGTTGGTTGAGTGGTGGCATAATGAGACATCAACATTGTAAATGCCCATTATGTTAGTGCCCAAAATTACACTGAAGCAATTGGGCCCTTGTCAAGTATAATGCCCAATCCCTCAATCAAATCAAGTATTAATGTCTAATTCATTATCCAAATTACCATTTCAAAGTGTTCTTTTGAAAGGTTAAGTTCATATTTAAGTGGCTAGGAGATTTAACTTTGGTCTTTACTTAGTGAATTTATTTTGAGAACTTTGCATTGGATATTTCCTTGTGCTAATTTGGTTTGTTTTAGGTACAACCTTGTCTTTCAAAGAAAGTGTTTGCATAAATTATTTGAAGGATATTTTATTTTGGGATTTTTGTCTACACAAAAATCCCAAAGGGCTATTTCCTTTAGGCATTTTATTTGCACAAAAAGCCCGAAGGGATATTTTATATTATTTTAGGATATTTGTTTTGAAATTTTTATCCATGATAAAAAGTCCAAAATCCACTTACCCTTCAGGCATTTTACCCACAAAAAAATCCCAAAATAATTTTAAGGACTTATTTACTTTGATATAAGTGTCTAAAATAAGTTTTAAGGGTCATTTTATTTTTGAAAAAGTCTGAAGGGTCATTTCCTTCAGGTATTTTTCCCTTGTAAAATTCTCAAAGGGTACTTTCAGAAGGGTCATCTTGCCTTTGAATTTTTTTTGAAGGATCATTTCCTTCAGGCATTTTTCCCTTACAAAATTATCAAAGCTCACTTTCAAAAAGTTTTAAGGATAAGTCTAGATGGTGAGAGACACTTGCAATAAGTCCAAAGGGCACTTTTAAGAGATCTAAAGGGCCATTCCAAAAGGCTGAAAGTCAATTTTGTAGGGCAAGTTCCCTTAAAAAAAATTTTGAAGGGTACGTTCAAAGGGCTTGAAAGGTACTTTTAGAAAATTTACTATGGATCAAAAGTCCTATTTCTTTTGAGAATTTTTCCTAAGAAAAAATTCTAAAAGAATTGCATTTCTTTTAGAAAAGTACCAAGTTCAATTTCTACAAGGAAATTGTTTTGGACAAAATATCTGAAACAATTATCCCAACAAAGGTAAGGTGCTAAGTCTCAATTCTCTTAGAAAAATTTTAGAGGTCCAATTCCTTTAAAAAATTTTCAAGAGACTATTTTCATTATGAAAATTATAGAGCTCAATTTTTGTGTGGAAATTATGTTAGACAAAATGTCCTAAACAATAATCTCAATGAAGACAAAAGGTCAAAGACTCAATTCTTATGAGAAAATTGTGAAGTCAAAATCCTTCAAGGAAATTGTCTCAAACATTTTGTCCAAAATAATTATCCTAATATAACGCTCAAAAAAAATTCTATAGAATAATGTCTCTAAAGAAATATTTCCTAATTATAGGTATGATGTTCTCATGGACATATTTTTATAGGTACCTAAATTTTAACATTAAGTTATAGGGAATAGCCATTGGGATTCAAATATTCAAATATATTCATGCAAGAATCAATTTTAGACCCTGTGAATTAGTCATTTATTTTCAAATGCAGGTAGATCTAATGATATGCATTTACATAGAGCTGGATGATCTGACAATGCATGATCAAAATTGAATAGTCAAAAGAACCTAGAACAAGTGTAGGCATGATAAGTGTCAAGTTCATGGGGCATGATTTAAAGATTGAGCACATTCCTAGAGATTAATTGTACATGTTCAAGAATACACTGTTTGATCTATACCATGTATTAAGTTATGAATTTTAAATTAATCGTAGAGTGAATGTGGGACCTCCACTTGGTAAGAACACATTAGCCCTACAAGGCTGATAGATCATGATGTAGAGATCCTATGAAGCTTCCAAGTTAGGACATATAAATAGCCATTGGTGTTCGATCTTTTGGATCAAGAACAATGGCATGTGATTGCTTGGGTGAGTAAATCTAATGGTGAAAGCCAAGATAGACTTTTAAAAGGGCTTGGATTACTCGAGGAAGTGACAAGTGTCTATGAAATGAGTCAAATCACATAAGAAGGTCTATGAGCTATTCTAAAGTGAATTTTTCCAATCATGATCATGGATCATTTTTTGTTTCATGTTACAACTAGATCATTCCCAAGCTATCATTTCAAGAGTAGGTTATTCCATAGTGTGTATAAGGAAAGGTCAATTGTCTAAGAATTTTCTAGCTATCTAAACAAATGATCAAGGGGATATTCAGGTAGTTCCACATCAAGATAAAATTTATTTTGTTCATCAAATGAATATTTTCCATTTAGCTTGAATGAAGATATTTCTAGCCATGAAATCAAAGAGTTTGTTTTAAATATCCATCATTCATTATAGAGGTACTTAGATCAATGATTCTTTTCTTAAAAATGGAAGAAGATCTCAGGCATGGCATGGAATATTTTCTAGTTGGGAGCATCTTGGTGAGACATGAAATTTGGTTTTATAATTCTATAACTTGCAACCTACAGGGCCATATTTGAAAAAGGTAAAAATGTATAAATAAAAGGCTTGTATTCTATTTGAGAGGTTGGTTGTCCATTATGTTGGTCTATGTCTTTATTAGTATAGGTTCTTCACATTTTAGGATCACTATTATGTGTGTTTTGTCTCTCTTTATAAGGTGGTAATAGTTGTACAACCATTATCAAGCTCTGAGAGCATCTTTATATGTCTCCCATGTCCAACATGGAGAAAATCCACCATGTTTACCCCATGGTAGTGTTTTGAAAGATTGGTGTATGTAATATTTTCTTGAAAAGTTAATGAAAATTCATGTGGTTCTCTATTAATTTTTTTTGATGAAGTGCAATGATATGTTTTACAAATGTTATTGATAGGACATATCATACCATAATCTTTCTAGTTGTCATCTTGGGGTTAAAGTTAGGTTATAAATCTCTTTTTACAATATAAATCTTACTAGTTGTCATTTTGGAAACATGTTTTTGAATAACTTGTTAGGTAACCCTAGGATTATGAATTTAATGGTAAAACTCATATCACTCTTGGTAGTTCCATTATCTTACATTTAATTTTTTTGCATATTTGCATCAGGTGATGTCATGAATGATTGAAATAATCCTTACTTATTAAAGACCTCCATCACACTATCCTCCCCTATTTATAAATAAATAACTATCCTACCCTATATATAACATGCCCTTTACATATATTAAGTGTTATTTGCCTATAGATGCATAAACATTATATATTTAACATGTGTCTATGTTTTATGCATTAAATCCCATCATTGTAATCTTTTGTTTAGGCCCTATGTTGCTGAAGTTTGTTTTCAAATTAAGGTTATAATCAATTCATATATGTCTTTAGTAGCTTGTATCTAGCCTAGAACATTTGCTCATTCTATGTGATAACCCTTCTTGAGTGGAGTGAGTGATTTTGGTTGTGTTCTAGTTGGATTTGTGTCACTTTGTGATGATAATGCCCATGGAGATTAAATTAAAGAATCCCTCCATGTGAGCAAGCTACCACATAGGTCCTTTCACCTTGGTTCAGGCAGAGCCAAAAGTAGTAGGGAGTTAAACATACCCTTTTTAGGTGCCTCTCAGTCATTTTATCATTCTAGTCCATTCTTGATGCCAAACCCTTTCCTAAATATAACCACATACTAGCAGGTTTCTCATCATTATTTGCCACATTTATTCAAGTGTGCAAGGCTATATTAGAGAGGTGTACAATTGGGAACCAACACCAAATTGGCACCATTGTTGGGGAACATTTATTGTCACCTATTTATTAGGGACTCTTGTAGAGAGCTACTATCAGTTTGAAATTTCTCTACCTGTATCTTCATTGATCTGATTATCTTTGGTCCATTAATGTAATTCTCTTATGGTGCCATTGCCAGGGACTAAACTAAAGTTTTATTCACTTGTGTTTCTAGAAACTCTTACAAAGAGATAGATCTAAAGTTGTAAGTAATTTGTATTATCAATTTATTTACTATTATTTTTATTACTGTGGGACTATCTTGGTCATTAATGCTATAGAATTCCACTGGGGATGTGACAAGTTTTAAGTTTTGACAATTTGACATCTGCTAAGTTTGTTGCAAAGAGTTGTGAATTTATCATATTTTAAGGAGGCCTTATATTTATAAACATGAATCTAAAAATCTCATTTTCTTTGCTTTCATATATCATAACTAACTTTAAAAAGATATGGTTTCAGTATGTATCACTATAAGTTTGTAAATGGCTATATTATAGAGCTTTGCATCTAGTGGTGACTCAAAAAGATCATCTATTTTCAAAGAAAGATCAATGCCCATCTTTAGTATCTTTAACTTTGATATTTTTATTTCTTGTGAAGCTAAAAGGATTGAGGTAATCTTTCAAAGATGACTCATCTAAGAAACTTGTCTTGCCCCTAAGTGTTCATCAAAGAAGAAAGAAACAAGTTTGGAGGCTTGTTGAAGAACTAAGTACAACTGCTAGAGATTGTGTGGGCTATCAAAATTTTGGTAATATTGAGCTTCTATTTATTGAAATTCTTATTGTTAAAAGATTATCATATTTTTATAATTATAGCTTTTCTAGTGATTCAAAACCTTACATCTCCATCTACTATCCAACTTCTTATCAACTAAATGAATCCCCTCCTAAGTTGGATCCACCAAGTCCACCTCATTCACCCCCTCACATCCCTTTACCATTTGTTCCTAAACCTACCATTGAAATTATCATGAGGCATAGAGATCAAAATGAGAATGAGCATCCTACATTTAGAATTCTCAGGTTTAGACCTATCAATTTTGATGACATGGAAGGTTATCCTAATGAATTCCCAAACAAAGTAAGAAAATGCCTTCCAAGATTCCAAGGGAATAATGAAATTAGTGGTGATCAAAATTTTAGGGATTTTCACAATATCATTAAAGACTATGAGGTTAAGCATGAAGATGTGTGCATTAAATTGTTTATGCACATGCTGGAGGAAGACGCTTGTGAATGATTCAATTCCCTTCCCCATGGATTCATTGATTCATGGGAAGAGATGTTTAATGTTTTTATAATTCATTATGGTGATATAAATTATCCCAAGTTTATTTTAGCTAAGTTTTAAAATATCAAAAATAACCCTAATGAGTGTGTGCATGACTTCAACACAAAGATCAACAAGAATATGATGAGGTTGCCTAATAATATTAGGCCTAGTGAGACAATATGCTTGATCAAATATTGTGTTGTATTTGACAAGAGGGTTTCATATTATCTAAGGGACAAGGCTCTCATGAACCTATGGTTGGAATTAAATATGGCCATCCAAATTTAAAGTAGCATAAAGGTTATGGGTATGCCCTTAAATAAGAAAGTTGATGAAAAATTGGTTAATCCAAAAAAGGCATAGTCCAAAGTAGCCAAGCTTGAGGAAAGTGTTAAGACTTTGGCCTCTATTATCATAGAGATGTCCTATAAGTTGGCTAGAGTTGAGAAGGGGATACCTCATATGCCTACATGTGATATTGGAAGTTAGAATAGAGGGACTATGAAGGAAGTACCTGAACCATTACATACCAAGATAAATGTTGTGAATTATGATTTAGACATTGATTGGTGTGATAGGTGATTTCTTCCACATCCCCCATGTGATATATCTAAACCTAGTGATGAATATGTAGATGATCATGAGTCTACATCTAATGATGATGATGATAAAAATTTTATGTTTGATTATCAAGCCTCCCAAGTAAGTTTTTTGCCTCCATGGAAATGATGAATGCTACTATTGTAGAATAGTTTTGGAGTGTAGTTAATAGGTTATGTATCCCAAGATATGAGTTTTATTGTGATAATAGTATAACACAAAAATATGAGTTACCCAATCATGATGAAATTGAAGTTCCAGAGTATGCTTTAAAAGAAGTGTTAGACATGGATGTAGAATTGGGTGACTCTATTAGGAGTGTGGACATAATTGAACCACTAGTTTTTGATGTTGGGTTTTACAATTAAGGTGTTGTTTGGAGAATGTTATTTAGAAAAGATGGGGTTATATTTTATGCACCTAAGGATAAATTCTTTCATTTTTATTTCAAGTAGAACTTTAAGTGCACAAATGATGTTGATGATCCTAATGCACTCTTGCTTGGTACTCACATGATTATAGATGAGAAGAATGTTTATTTACAACTGCTAAAGGAGTACTAGAATATATTGGCTTGGTCTTATCCTAACTTGAGACCATGTAGAGAGGATTTGTTTCAATGTGTCATCCTATTATAGCTTAGTAATAGTACCTTTAGGCAAGTTTTGATAATTTTTTTACTTCATCTTGGCCACCAAACTACTAAAAAAGTTTAAGAGATTAAGGGATGGAAGAATTCTAGAGCTACCAATTAATGGAAAATATCTAAATTATTTCCTTAAGTGAGTCTGAATAATGTACCATATTTTAAAGTTTTTTTGCTTTATTTCCCCTTTGTTTTGGGCCTTGCTTGTAAAGTTTCCTTTTGTGTTTTTGTTGTCTTCATTTCCAAATCCTCGTCATCTATTTTTTTAAGTCTATCATGTTTTGTAGAGCCTTCATGGATATCTACTAAAAATTATGAAGTATTGACTCCACAACCCAATAGATTGGCACCTGGTCTTATGTTCTATGGTTTTTTACACACCTATAGGGGTATGCATCCCTAGGCAAGAGCTAGTGTTAGTGCCCAAAATTACACTGAAGCAATTGGACCATTATCAAGTGTAAATGCCCAAGCCTTTAGCTAGATTAAGTATCAATGTCTAAGTCATTATCCCAATTACTATTTCAAAGTGTTCTTTTGAAAGGTCAAGTTCATGTTTAAGTGGCTAGGTGATTTAACATTGGTATTTACTTAGTATATTTCCTTCAGTAAATTTACATCAAGTATTTCCTTGTGTTAATTTGGTCTATTTTCGGTACAAAGTCCTTGTCTTTTAGAGAAAGTGTTTGCATAAATTTTCCAAAGGACATTTTCTTTCAGGTTTTTTATCCACACAAAAATATAAAAGGGTTATTTCCTTCAATAATTTTATCCACACAAAAATCTTGAAGGGCTATTTTCCATTATTTTGGGTCATTTGTTTCATAATTTTTGTCCATGGTAAAATTCTAAAGGGAACTTACCCTTTGGTCATTTTGCCTACATAAAAATCTTGAAATAACTTTAAGGACCTATTTACTTTGGACAAAGTGCTTTCAATAAATCCAAAGGGTCATTTTGCCTTTGAAAAAGTCCAAAAGGTCATTTCCTTTGGGCATTTTACCCTTGTAAAATTATCAAAGGGAACTTTCAGAAGGGTCATTTTACCTTTGAATTTTTTTTGAAGGATTATTTCCTTCAGGCATTTTTTCCTTGCAAAATTCCTGAAAGGCACTTTCAAAAAGTCTAAAGGATAAGTATAGATGGTGAAGGACACTTGCAATAAGTCTGAAGGGAACTTTCAAGAGATCTAAAGGGCCATTCCAAAAGGCTGATGGGAAACTCTATAGGGTAGGTTCCCTTAATAAAAAATTTTAAGGGTATGTTCAAAGGCCTAAAAGGTACTTTTGGAAAATTTGTTGCAGAGCAAAAGTCCTATTTCTTTCAAGCATTTTTCGTAAGCAAAAAGTCTGAAAGAATTGAATTTCTTCAGGAAAAACACCAAGTTTAATTTCTATGGGGAAATTGATTCATATAAAATGTCCAAAACAATTATCCCATTAAAGGTAAGGAGGTAAGTCTCAATTATTTTGATAAAAGTGTAGAGGTTCAATTCCTTTAGTAAAAGTGCAAGAGGTTATTTTCTTTGGGAAAATTGTAGAGCTCAATTTTTATAGGGAAATTATTTCAGATAAAATGTCTAAAACAATTATCCTAATAAAGACAAAAAGCCAAAGAATCAATTCTTTCCAAAAAAGTGTGAATTCAAAATCCTTTAGGGAAATTATCTCAAACATTTTGTCTAAAATAATTATCTCGATAGAATGCCTGAAAGAATTGTCATGGAAAAAAGTCCTCGAAGAAATATTTCCTAATTATAGGTATGATGGTCTCGTGGACATCTTTTGAAAGGTGTGAAAACATAAACTTTAAGTTTCAGGGATTAGCCATTGGGAATCAAATATTCAAAGATGGTTGTGTGATCATTAATTTTAGATATCATGAAGTAGCTATTTTTTTTCAGAAAGAGGGAGATCTAATAACAGGCATTCATTTAGAACAGGATGATTTGATAGTATGCAATCAAAAATAAATAGTCAAAGGAACCTAGGATAAGCATAGGCATGACAAGTGTCAAGCTCATGAGGCATGATTTAAAGATTGATCATGTTCCCAAATATTGATGGCACATGTTCAAGCATACAGTATCTGATATATGGCATATATTGAGTCATAACTTTTTAATAAAACCTAGAGTGAATGTGGGACTACCACTTGATAAGAGCATGTTATCCCTATGGGTTGATATATCATGATGCAGAGATCTCACAAATTTTCCAAGTGGAACCATTTTGGCATAAGACCTATAGATAGCTAATGACATTTGTTCCTTTGGATCAAGATCAATGGTATGCACTTGTTCAAGTGAGAAGATATAATTATGTGATCTAAGACATACTTTTTAAAGGGCCTAGATTACATGAGGGAGTGATAAGTGTCTAAGAAATAAGTTTAAACACATAAGAAGGTCTATGATCCATTTTAGAGCAAATATTTCCAATCATAATTATAGATCATTTTTTGTTTCATATCATAACTAGATCATTCTTGATCCATCATTGCAAGAGCAAGTTTTTACATGGCATGCATAAGGAAAGGGTAACTATCCAATAAGTTTTTATCTATCTAAGTAAATGATCAAGGAGATCTTTAGGTAGTTCTAGATCAAGACAAAATCTATTTGGTTCCTCAAATGAATATTCTCCCTCCATCTCAAATGAAGATATTTCTAGCCATGAAATCAAAGAGTTTGTTACAAATATCCATCATTAATTATAGAGGCAATTAGAGCAATGATTCTTTTTTTGTAAAAGGATGAAGATCTTAGGTGTGGTATGGAATATTTTATAGCAAAGAGCATCTTGATAGGACTTAAAAGTTGGTTTTGAAATTATACAAACTACAACCTACAGGTCCATATTTGAAAAAGGTAAAAATATATAAATAAAAGGCTTGTCTTCTATTCAAGAGGTTGGTTGGCCATTGTGTTTGTCATTGTGCTCATCTATGTCTTACGTAGTATAGCCTCTTCACATTTTAGAATCACTATTATGTGTGTTTTATCTCTTTTTATAAGATGGTTGTAGTTGTATAGACATTAGCAAGTTCTAAGAGCATATCTATATATCTCCCCTATCCAACATGGATAAAATCCACCATGTTTGTCCCCATGCAAATGTTTTGAAACATTGGTGTATGTAATATTTTATTTTAAAGTTAATTAAAATGCATGTGGTTCTGTGTTAATTTCTATTGATGAAGTGTAGTAATATGTTTTACAAAGGTTATTAATAGGACATCTTATTCCTTACTCATTACTAGTTATCATCTTGGGCATAGATCTAGGTTATAAATCCCTTTCTAAATTATATTTGGAAACATGTTATTGAATAACTTGTTAGGGCACCCTAGGTTTATGAATTCAATGGGAAAATTCAAATCACTCTTTGTATTTTTATTAGCTTGCATTTAAGTTTTTTACATCTTTGTATCAGGTGATGTCATGAATGATTGAAAGAATCCTTATTGATTAAAGACCTCTATTGCACCATCCTCCCCATTTTATAAATGACTAACTATCATACGCTATCTTACCCTACATATAACATGCCATCTACATATATTAAGTTTTATTTGCTTGCATATGCATAACCATCATATATTTAACATGTGTCTATGTTTTGTGCATTAAATCCCAACATTGTAATCTTTTGTTTAGCCCCTATGTTGTTAAATATTCTTTCAAATGAAGGTTACAATCACATTCATATCTATTTTTAGTATTGTATTTCTAGCCTAAAACATTTTCTCATTCCATGTGAGAACCCTTCCTAGGTAGAGTGAGTGAGTTTGGTTGTGTTCTAGTTAGATTTGTGTCTCTTTATGTTGATAATCTCTATAGAGATTGAATTATAGAATCCATTCATGTGAGTAAGATACCCTATAAGTCATCTCACATTGGTTCAGGTAGAGCTAAAAGTAGTAGGGAGCTAACCATACCCTTTATAGGTGCCTCTCAGTCTAATCCATTCTTGATTTCAAACATTTCCCTATCTATAACGACATACTAGCAAGTGTCTCATCATTGTTTTCCACATTTATTCAAGTGTGAAAGTCTAGATTAGAGAGGTGTAAAATTGGGAACCAACACATTAGAGAGGCAATTATCACTCTTTAGGATACTTTTGGTATCCTCAAGCTACCAATAAGAAGATGTAGGCTCTTTTGGATTGATCTAGTATAGTATCAAGATATAATTGATGATATGGTTAGCTATCAAGGTATTCTAATGATTCATGGGAAGCCAAACATAAATTTACTTGAGATATACATAAATATAAGACTTGATGACTAGGTCATCAGGGATGTTTCATCACCTTACTCATTGATATGGAGGTCATGGTATTGATGACTATTATCAATGACATATTTCTTCCTAACAAGAGTGGAAGGTATTTCCATATGGGCCTTATAGGTGTTATTTAGAGTATGATGGATGAGGCCACATGATTTTCATTGAGGCCAACCATCGTGGCTTATCTATATAGGTATTTTCATATGGTGGAATACAAAGGAGGCTAATACATAAGATCATTAACAATACTGATGGTCAAGGATTGGGAACATATCTCTATCAAGTGACCAATATGTTAGAGACAAGTCCAAGACCTAGAGGATCCATTATCATATGGTTGGACATATACTTGACCAAGATGATGAGGACATCAAGGATAAATATACTTCTACCATTATATGTTTGATGAGTTCACCCCTCAATTTTTCATCTAGAGATTATGTTTGCTATATCAATTCTAATAGTTCAAGGATGGTTATTACACTACCTATATGGCATCCAAGTGTTGTCTCATAGGTAAGTAGTCACAAATTATTGAGGAGTATCACTTAGATTATGTACTTTAATAGTTTGGCATGATGTATTATATGCCAAAAGAGCCCATGTGGTTCTCATATGTGACCAAAAATCATCCAATACATGTGAGTCATTTAGGGGCATGTAGCTACTACTAGTTATCTAAGTATTCCATAAATAACATGTGAGTATGTAGGGCGACTGATAGACACAAAATTTACACTTGAGTACATTAATTTTTGGGTATAGTTGTGCGCTTTGAGGCTTACTATACCAAGTTAGGTAGGTGGTCAGATACTAATAGATATGGATGATGTTAAGGTTGAGAGGTTTAATAGGGCCAGTGATAGTGATAATACCTTACACAATAATTAAGGTGAGGAGGGTGATGATGATGATGGATTTGAAAAATGGTATGATGGTAGTGATGATGGTTGAGCCATCATGGTGTTATAGCCTAGCATGATAGTTATAACAAGTACTCATGTTGATCCAAGCTAGGTAGGGCCATCTAATATGACTGGGTGGGTAGGGATACTATGATGTTAGAAGAAGAGATAACCTCCAAGGTGGAGGAGATCATAAGTTTTGAGTGGTAGGTGGTAGATCTATAAACTACACTAAACATTTGTAATGAAGATATGAATCACCTTTAGTTGGAGATTACCTGGCTGAAGGTAGAGGTGGCTAGGATGGTTTAGATATAGGCTTAGATTATAGTTAAGAGATCAAGATATCTCAAATATGGATTAGGATTTCTTAGATGTTTTTATTCTATAAAATATCTTAATTACTCATAGAGAGAAAATACATAGATAGGTTTTTCTCATATGATACTTGAGATCCTTTAGGTTAAGGATGAGACCTAATATTACCATAGGGTATATAATACTTGCTCCTAAGGACCATCAAGTTTCCACTTTTAAGGTATGGGATGCTCAGAGATCAAGTAGTAAAATAGATAAATCAAGGACCAATACACATGTTACAAGAGTCTTAGTTTATTTTTTTCATTAGTCACATCCATTGACACCACTAGGACCATCGGGGCCACCAAGGCTAGTTCTAGTGACAGGGCCCATGGATACTCAGATTATGAGTTGATCATTAGAATTTTAGCATATTGAAAATATTTTATATTTTTTTAATTATAAATCATGATGATATGTATATATTCTCAATGTATATGACATTTTTGAGATATATTGACATTCATATTGGGTCCTATTATCACTTAGATTTTGCACTCATTTTGTATTTATAGTACTATGAGTAGTTTGAGTTGCATCATGTGGTAAATATAATTGCACAATAGGATCATATCCAAGATATGGTAAATTTTCAATTTGAGGTGAACCTCTAGAGGAGTCCAACTTCCTTTCACTAAGCTTAGTGTAACGGGTATATGACTAGTTCATGTAAGACTACTATCTCTTATTGATATTTCTCTAAACTAGGGTTTAACTTATGAGGAAAATAGTTTCAAAATGAGTTTTAAATTTTGAAAAATATTGATTGCACCAAATGGTATAGTGTAAATTAATTATTTATTTATTTTAACATAGTTGAATGTTTGATATGTTAAGTTTATTAAAGCACAATCTTGTACAAATATGAGATCACATGTTATATGGAATCTTTATCAAATAAGAAGCATATTTCATTATTTTTTATCAAGTTTTTTAAAGGTAATAAATAGTACCATAGATTAATTTATATTACTAAAAAAATAATTAGAGCATTCACAAACTTGGAAAATATCCATACATACATAAAGAAGACACAACACAAGGAAGGTAAAACTTCAATCTATTCACTTTTTCTAGGTTATAGCATGTAGATCAATTCTTAAAAATGCAAAATAATTTATTTAATACCAAAATATAGATGGGATACACTATGGTACCCATATTTATACAAAAATAACCCTTTGAAAGAGAACTTAACAAATCCTTATATCCAGTTAGGGAGCAATAAAATCTAGGAAACTTCATGCAAATGTCCTCCTCTTCAGCTTGGAATGGCATCCTTAGTAGAGTATATGGATGGAAAAGAAGAATGAAACTAATAAAAACTTCAAAAAGTGTTGGAGGAGTAGATAAATCTACTTAAATCTTCTAGTTGAACCATTTTTTCTTTGGGTTATGTTATTTTTATCTATCCCAAGGAATAAGGTGCCAAAATGAATCATTACTTGGTAAACATTGAATGCTTCTAGATATTTTAGGTTATAACTTGAAAAATCTAATTTTTAATTTGAAGTAAAGACTTTTAAAACTTTTTAAGTAATTCAACTTGAAAAAAAATAAAGTGTAATTTACAACATGAGTTTTTATAAATGAGCAATTCAAACTTTGTCAAAAGGAAAATTGTGAATTACAAGTTTGCACTTTTAAACTAAAACTTATCAAAAAGATACTTGAAAATTACAAGTGGTTAGTTCTCAAAAAGATATATAAAAATGATAATTGAAATTTTCAACATGCAACTTTAAAATATATCTTACAATAAATAATGTAATTTATAAAATGTTTTTTAAAAATAATTGAAAAAATTAGTCCACAACCATGATCTCTGAAGATTCCTATCCTTTTTTGATTATATCTTCTTGATATAAGAATTGAATCTACTAAATATCTCTTGAAGCCATTATTTATCAAGACTAAGATTGTAAATTTTGATGATCTCACATTCTTATATCACCTTAGAGAGTTCTTGTTGATGCCTAAATGTGTACTGTAGGTGCCTAGAGTGTTTAAGAACACTTATCATTTTAAAATTCTAAGAATTTAGTGCACGAGTTGTAGGTTTTGATAATCCTATTATATATTTATGGAATAGAGGAAAATCAAGTGGAATGT
Organism: Torreya grandis; assembly: GCA_037957365.1. Taxonomy (NCBI): domain Eukaryota; kingdom Viridiplantae; phylum Streptophyta; class Pinopsida; order Cupressales; family Taxaceae; genus Torreya; species Torreya grandis. Next base: position 2,417,486 of record JARHVA010001647.1, on the reverse strand, counting down.
TCAAAATATTTATAATTTTTTGTGGTTTGGATACACCATGGCCAAATAGTTGATCTATGAAAAATATGAAGTATTCTTTGCTAAGAACAGTGAACTATGATCAATAACTAATCTAAGACTAATATAAGAAGGATATTTAAAATGAGAATTAAAATAAGGTGAGATATTTAAAAAAAGGATCAAAAGGAAGGGTAGGGAAGAAAAGAGAGATGATTTTGGTATTTTTTCCAAAAATTATGACAAAGTCAAATCTCATCTGAACATGCATTAACCCAATGTATGAAATGAAACAGTGTAACCCCAAATCACAACATACATCACAAAATATTCTAAGGTATGAAATGATGTAAATGGGAACCATGATTACTTTAAATATTCAATCTTGTAAGCAAACAACATTATCCCAAATGCCAAATAAGTGCAAAAAATGATATAAGCCTAAGAACTTTCAACTAATCTAGCATGGGTACAAATTAACAACTCTACATTCAAAATACACATCCAAAATCCATAGGAACCATTAAAATGTGAAATTGAAACCAAAAAACTAAGAGAGAAACCATGTATCACTTCCTACAAGTAAATACTAGATATTCTTTGCAAAACTCCTTGCTTATATTAATTACTCAAAGTTTACAAAGTAATTTGGTTCTAATAACTCCCTTCCTTTTTGACAATGGACCATGCCCTTTTTATATCATATCAAGGTGGTATGCTGGTAAATCTCACCCAATTACATTTATACAAGTGTATAGTATAGGTTTCCTTTTTGTTACATTTTAGAACAAATGACCTTTTTCTTTTAATAAACTGATCTATAGACAATCTATTTCAAAAATTACATGTGGTCGTGAACTTCTATTAAACTACTCACCAGTGGTCCATAATCCCATTCTAAATTGAATTATACTCACTCTAGTGATAGTTCAATTCCTTAGGCTTAATTTATGTTGATCATAGGTTCAAACTAAGGCTTACCTAAACATTTCATAGTGCTTAAATGGTGGCAACATTTGGACTCAAGTTAGTAGTATGCCTTAGATCATGTATTTGTATTTTGATTTTTATGGGTCCACTAGATCTTTAGTTTTCATTTCTTTTATACTTATGTGGCATTATAATATCACTTATGTGGTATCCCTATGGCACATTCATGGAAAAATTGCTCATTAATGTTCAAATAATGACCATTTCCTTTGGATTTGGATCCAAGACATTGTCTTAAAATTGATGTCTTTGTGACCATCATTTGACATATATATGGATGTATTTTATGGGAATATGACCATCAATTTTAAATGCATCATCAAGGTTCTTTATTGTGTTAAATTAGATGTTTATGTAATCATTAATATTAAACACATTCATAGGGATCTTTGTTATCTTAAATTTGGCATTCATATGACTATCAATTGACATCTATATGGATGTCATTGATAGGTACATGACCATAAATTTTAAACATGTCTTAGGAACTATTTGCCAAGATTACCACTTATCATTCCTAGGTTCATACTATTCTTTTTCAGTTCTATCAAGAAATGTCTTGTTGCCACATGGAAGTCTTATAGGCCTTCGGGGTTCCATTTAAAAGTCTATGTTGATCCCGCTCTACTGGATTGATCTCATCTATATAAATGTGTGTCATTAGATCTTGATCTAATAATTAGACTACCATTGGATTCTCAATATAATTTAAATGCAATGGTGACACTTTTCACCACCTCTCTAATCCTAGAGCTTTATTGAAATGTTGACTCGATATGTGTCTTTAGATCAATCTAGTGCAATCAAACATGGACTATAAATTGGGATCCAAGTAGTTGAGCTTTATTGGTCCCTATACTTGATGAAAATATTAAGTTAAGCTCAAGAAACATATATAATTTGGACTAAGGTTTTGGACCAAGGTTTTATTCATGTTAATAAACATGAACAAAACTTTAGGCTAAAGTTTAGACCCAGATTAAAGCATAATAAAAGGGAACCTATGAGTAATAAAAGGGACCAAGGGTAAGAATTTTAAGCTAATATTTTAAGCTAGTATAAACATATTAAAGTTACCTCACTAATTATAAAGGTCCTAGTATAAATATTTTTTGACTATGCTAAGAACATAAAAAAAGGACCCTATGAAAAATGACATAGCAAAAAATTTTAACCTAGGGTTTCATTGCATAAATAAATATGATGGAACTTTTGGATAAGGATTTAAGCTAAGCAATAAAAGTGACCCTACACTTTTAGTTTGACCATGCCAAGATAAAAGGGATCATGGATTGTGAAATATAAAAAAGGACCAAGCAAGAATTTTTAGACTAAGGTTTGGTTTTGTTAATAAACATGACCAAGCCTTAGTATAAAAATAGACTAATTCCATAGCATTTTTAAAATTTTCTCGTGCAAACTATTCCCTTCACATTTGAATTCAAATGAAGGATTCTAAGCTAGGGATTCTTGACCAAGGGTTTCAGGATGGTCAAAATGGATTCAACTTGACCTTTGAATAGATTAAAGGCTAGTAAAAAGACCAGATTGAGATAAAAACATGAAACCCAGACATTTTCTATTCCAAATAGACTCAATTATACTTACAACTAAAAAACATAAATATTTAATGTTATCAAAATTAAACAAGGGAAAACTAGAATCATGCACAAATATGCTAGCCAAACCATGGTGTGGATGATCTTAAAATAAAAATAATGTGTGATCATTCTAATGACACTCTAATCAAGTGAATCTCCAATTTCAAGGTAAAAATTTGCACAGTTTGACACATGGGTCCCTATTTTTCAAAAATGGGGGTATGCTAACCTCAAAAATTGGTGACTTGTAGGGGAAACATAGTAATATGTTAAAATTCATAAACTCTGGTTTAGACTAATAATTAAGTTATTCCACTTGATCGGTCACTATTATTTTGATCAATTCATAGTTGAAATAAGTCTTACATATGTAGAATTGGGATCAAACATCAAGACCTAGTCATGTTGTGTGTGTGTTTTGATTCTACTTACTATTTGCCATGGGATTTAGGGAATAAATTCTAGATTTCATGCCTTTTACCATGAACATTGACTTGTAGTATGTTTGAATATTCATTAGGAACCATGTTTTAACTCAGGGAAAGTCTTGGAAATTTTTTCACTACCAGTCAGGCATCCATAGCCCCGATAGAGATGCATTTGGTTCTAATCAAGGCCTTACTCTACTATCATCTAGGCATCCATAGCCTTGATAGAGATTACCTAAATCACCTTTACTTTATAAATCTCTTTGAATTATTTAATAATCTCTTGTTTTTGTATTTTAGGTCATTTTTGGCTTTCTAGTAAAGGTTAGGAACCAAGTTAGCCAGGTTTAGGAATTTGGTCAAATATTTAATTTTAAGATAATCATCCTTGGTTGTACACTTTGTCCCAAGTAATTAATGTTTTTTAAGTGCAAGCATGATTGTTCCATAATAGTTTAAGATCTCATCCATATATGTAAAATCCTTCTTAAAATCAATCTTAGATTATAACAAGGTTTAAAATATCATAGAAAAATTAACTTATCCATCATTCTTTGCTAGCTTCTCTAAACTACAACATAAAACTCATATTTCAACAATCCATGATCAACTAATGTTGAGAAGTCATACCAGCATTTTTGAACTGTAAAGGTCTTGAGCATTTAGATGAAACTTGAGTTGAGGGTTGTCCCAAAAGGACTTATTTAAAAGTAAGGAATAAATCATAAAAGGTAAGAAAATATAAATATATATTGTATATAAATAAGGAATAAGAAGGGGAAACATAAGAAACTAATAAAAATAAAGAAACTAAACTATGACCTACACTAACCACATAAGGTACTTACCTCTAGGATCAAATGGAAAATTATTTAGTCTACTATAGAACCTTGAATCATGATTATTTCCATTCAATGGCCTTTTCTTGTGAATACGAGCACTTGTATGCTTATGTCTTCTAGGTGATGTAGCTTGGTCTCCTATTGGCATTCTTAGATGCATGGATCAAATATATGAATCTAAGACCCAATCATATTATTCCCAAATTCTTCTATTTTGTAATAGGAGTGCTAATTTTGATTCATCCATAGACAGATAATGGCTTATATCATCTTCACTTTATAATGGTAACTCAACTAGTATAATTAGACTGATGCCTTCATTGCATTCTTTCTAAGGTGGAAATGGGCTACCAATCTTTATACAAAAATATTTCAAGTCATCCCAAAATTCTTATTCATCTTGATCAATTTAATGATGCTCATCTAGAATCTTACCATGCTAGTCCCATACACCTGATATTTTGATGAAGTCATATGACAATTCCTAATTTATCATGCTCACCTCATCTTTATCTTTGGTGAAGAAAGGTAGCTATGCTACCCAATCAAGCTACAAATTATCTTGGTCTAGGGCCTAAAAAATAATATTATCTTCTAATAACTCTAGATCATTAGTGAAATCCTTAGATGAAGCATCCATGTTTTGTTTTATCCCATCATCTACCATCTCTAACTCTTTAATTCCATTTAATAAATCATGGTATGACTTATGCTAGTGATCATATTCTTTATAAGTATTCTCCATTTCAAAAATAAATCTTTGTGGGTTGTCTTTTTGGCTACATTTTGAAGAAATATCATCTTGTACTTGATCCATATCCATTTTTAGCAACTCTTATTCTTCATCTATAGATGTTCTAATGATTATGTCTTGTTGGTATTTAATTTCAATCTCTTTTACATCTTCAATAATACAAGTCATTTCAGATGCAATTTATTCAATTGGCTCATCTTCATCTTCAAATGGAAAATCAAAGGTCTCTATCATGAAACCTCTAGATGTCCTTGAAAATATAGATGCCCCTACAATATTGTGTTGGTTAGGCACAATTTTAGTTGTATCTTTTTCACATTGATATTCTTCAAAAACATTGCAAAGATTAGCCAAATCTATATCATTGAAACTCATTTGTATGTTTTCATATGATACATTTTTGATGTTTTCATGAGACCTATTTGGGGGCCTATTAATCTTTTATGAAGTATAGTTTTTGTTAGAGCCTTCCCCTATATTTCCTACTTATTTTTGTAATTGAAAAAATTTAATGCTCAATATTTGGACCATTTATAATATCAAGTCATTTCAATTTTCTTATGTCTATGGCTCACAAACTAGAGCATTACTACTAGCTATGGAAATTAGAGCTCCATGATTTTATGGATGAATCCCACTAGCAATGCTATTTAGGAACCCTAGGTTTTGGCCAGGATATGGATGACTCAATAAAAATTGGTTCCAAACTAGAGGTTAGTTTAGAGTAGGTATATTTTGATTGGTATTAGGGATAGAGTATATCATTTGATCTTGGGGTTGCATCTAGTCATTAATGATCATAGCTTTAGCATAAGCCAATGCTAATGTATTGATGGCATTTATAGATGTTTTCAAGAACATAGAGGTCATGGGTTCTAAGGCATACCTGTTAATCTCCAAATCCAAATCTACATCAGGTCTATATGGGGCTATGGTCATGCTAAACATCTTTTGGAACCTAGCATTAAAGGCTCTTATGGTCTCACTGAAATCCCTCTTAACTATAATGAATTATTGGTAAAGGGTGCATGGAATGATAATTTTTCCAAATTAATTAATGAAAATATTATTAAAGTCATTCCAACTAGTAATGTAATTCTCAAGTAGGTTGAGAAACCAATCATATGTAGCATCTCTGAAAGTGAATGGGAATAATCTACATGTTACATCTTCATGAACTTCATTTAACAATCTCAAAGGAGACTTGAATGATTTAATATGTTCTTTAGTAGTGATAACATTATTTAAATTAAAAGAATGAAAATACCTTTCAGGGTTTCTTGGTAAGCTATATACTTGACCATGAACATTGTTAGACAAACCACCTAGCCAAGCCATACCTTGAAGTCATGAGCACCCTAACTTGGTGAATTTGGTTGAGACCTTGTAAGTTTATGCTCACTTCTATCTCACTTTTGTAAATTCCACCTTGTGACCCTAAAACCTATTTAAAATATGATGCATCAAACCAACCTTTGCAAAGTACAATGATTAAGTTTGCATGTTAAGCCAATTTTGCATAAATACATGTAAAACATGACTATCTTTAACTAAATAATCCCAAATATACATCTATAATGATGAATGAGAGGGATATTTACATCTCTAAGCTTGAATAAACTTAGATTTTCAAAGAACCAGTCAATATTTATAAAAAATTGTTATTACTAACCTTAAACATGGGGAATACACAAAGCATGAACTAACTTTTCATGAATATCCATATATCTTTAAATAATATCAATCTTTGGCTAAAAGAAGCCCAAAGACTGGTCTAAAACCATAGATATCAAGGATATTTACATAATTGTGCAAAGGATCACTTAAATATGCAAAGAATACACCAATATTTGATTAAAACACACCATAATTAGTAAAGATTCTACACATTCAAAATAATCTAACTAAATTCCTTCCTTATAGCACCAATGAAGCTCTTCTTATTGATGCTTAAATGTGTAATATAGGTTTCTAGAGTGTTTAAGAACACTTCTCATTTTAGAATTCTAAGAATCTAGGCATGATTTGTAGGTTATGATAATCTTGTTATCTATTGATGAAATAAAGGTAAAGCAAGTGGATTGTTCATAATATTTATAATGTTTGGTTGTTGGAAGACACCATGATCAAATAGTTAATCTATGAAAAATATGAAGTATTATATTCTAATAAAAATGAATTATGATCAAGAACTAATCTAAGATGGATATTTACAATGAAAATTAAACTAAGGTGATCTAGTTTTAAAAAAGAGCAAAAGGAAGGGTAGGGTAGAAAAGAGAGATGTTGTTGGTCTTTGTTCTAGACATTATGACAAAGTTCAAATCTCATCTTAACATGTATTGAACCAATGTATGAAGTGAAATATATTAAGCCCAAATCACAACATACATCAAGTAAGCTTCTAAGGAAGGTATGAAATTATGCAAATGGGAACCATGATTACTTCAAATATTCACTCCTATAAGAAAACAACATTAGCCTAAATACAAAAGAAGTGCAAAAATGAAAATAAGCCTAAGAACTTTTAGCTAATCTAGCATGGGCACAAATTAGAAACACTGCATTCAAGATACACATCCATAATCTATAAGAACCATTCAAATCTGAAAGTGAAACTAGAAAATTGAGAGAGAAACCATATAACACTTCACACAAGTAAATACTGGACAATCTTTGTATAATTCCTTACTTATATTAATTACTCAAATTTTACAAAGTAATTTGGTTCTAAGAACTCCATCATTTTTTGATAATGGACCATACCCTTTTTATATCATATTAAGGTGGTATGTTGGTTAGTCTCACCTAATTATATTTGTACAAGTGTAGAGGATAGGTGTCCTTTCTATTGAATTTTAGAACAAATGACCTTTTCCTTTTAATAGACTGGTCTATAGACAATCTATTTCATAAATTTCATGTGCCCATGAACTTTTATTAAACTACTCACTAGTGGTCCACAATCCCATTCTAAATTGAATTATACTGGCACTGGTGATAGTTCAATTTCTTAGGCTTTATTTGTGGTGATCATAGGGTCAAACTGAGGATTACCTAAATATTCATAGTTCTCAAATCATGGAAACATTTGGACTCAAGTGATTAGTATGATTTAGATCATGTATTTGTATTTTGATTTTTTTGGATCCACTAGATCTTTAGTTCTTATTATTTTTTTCTTGTAGCATCATCTTAGCACTTACGTGGCATCCCTATGGCACTTTCATGGTAAAATTGCTCAATAATGTTCAAATAATGACCATTGCCTTTAAATTTATATCTAAATAGATGAGTTAAAATTGACATACTTATGACCATCAATTAACATCTACATGGATGTCTTTGATGCGTATGTGACTATTAATTTTAAACATGTCATCAAGGCTCTTTGTTTTGTTAAATTTGATGTATACATGACCATCATTTGACATCTACATGTATATCATTGACAAGTGTGTGACCATCAATTTTAAACACATCCATAGGGATCTTTGATATCTTAAATTTGACATCCACATGACCATCAATTGACATCTATGTGGATGTCATTAACAGGTGTGTGATCATCAATTTTAAACATGTCTTAGGAACTATTTATCAAGCTTGCCACTAATCATTCCTAGGTTTGTCCTATTATCTATCAATTCTACTAGGAAATGTGGTTTTACCATATGGTGATCATGTGGGCCTTTGGGGATCCATTAAAATTTTGATTATAATCTCACTCCATTGGATCAATCTCATTTGAATGAATGTGTACCATTAGATCGTGATCAAATAAGTGGGCAACCATTGGCTACTCAATATACTTTAAATGAAATGGTGACACTTGTCACCACCTCACTATTCCCAGATATTTATTAAATTGTTGACTTGATATGTTCCATTAGATCAATTTGGTGTGAGCAAACATGGACTATAGATTTGGATCCGAGTATTTGAACATGATTGGTCCCTACAATCAATGAAAATATTAAGTTAGGCTCAAGAAACATATAGAATTTGGACTAAGTTTTTGGACCAAGGTATTATTCATGTTAATAAACATGAACAAAACTTTAGGCTAAGGCTTAGACCAAGCTTAAATCATAATAAAAGAGAACCATGAGTAATAAATGGGACCAAATGTAAGGATTTTAACCTAAGCTTTTAAGTTATCCTAAACATATTAAAGTGGCCTTGATAATTATAAAGGTCCTAGAATAATGTTTTTTTACTTAAGTTAGGAACATAAAAAAGGACCCTACAAAAAATGACTTAGCATAAGGTTTTAACCTAGGGTTTTATTGCATAAATAAATATGATGTAATTTTGGATAAGGCCTTAGGCTAAGTAATAAAAGTGACCCTACACTTTTAGTTGGACCATGCTAAGGTAAAATGGATCATGGATTATGAGATATAAAAAGGGACCAAACATGAACTTTTAGACTAAGGTTTGGTTGTGTTAATAAACATGACCAAGCCTTAGTATGAAAAATAGACTAAGTCCATAACATTTTTAAAAATATTCTCACATAAATTGTTCTCATAAATTTTGAATTCAAATAAAGGAGCATAAGCTAGGGTTTCTTGATTAAGGGTTTTAGGATGATCAAAATGGATTCAACTTGACCTTTGAATAGACCAAAGGCTAGTAAAAAGAACAAATTGAGAAAAAGACATGAAACCTAGACATTTTCTATTCCAAATGGACTCCATTAGACCTAAAAATGGAAAACATAAAGATCCAATGTTATCAAAATTAAACAAAGCAAACGAGATTCATGCTCAAATATGTTATCCAAACCATGGTGTGGATGATCTTTAAATAAAAATAATGTGTGATCATGTTAATGACACTTTGATCAAGTGAATTTATAATTTCAAGGTAAAAATTTTCATAACACATGGGTCCTCATTTTTTAGAAATGCAGGTATGTTGACCACAATAGTTCCCTAGATATAGCTCTGTAGACTTGATTATCTTTGCCTAACTGATCCAATGTATTATGATATATAATGAATTAGTGGATGGAACTCAAGTTGAATTTTATATCCTATATTGATTATCTTGATTACCTCCTTGAATTTGCCTTAAATCTCTTGAATAGGAAGGGATTGATCTTGAAAATCTATTGCTTCACATGACAATTTACCAAGTAAATGTTCAATGTCATAAATTATATCTATGGCCTTGTCACATGTACTTTTATCCTTATTAATACTCTTAGTGAGTATTCTAATTATGAAATGGGATACCCTATCCAACTCTTCATGCTCTATAGAAATCTTCAATATATTTTCTAATATGAGGGTATTAGTATCAATTAAGTTAATAGCCTATAATTTTGGGAAGAGTAGTTTCATTCTTTCAATCTCTTCCTCATACTTATTTATCTCTACATTTAGAGATGCCCTTTAGAGTCTTATAATATTCCATTGTAAGTCCTATCACTTTATTTCCCTTTGTTATGATTTCATCTACCTAGTATTTATGGCCCTTCCCATGGTATCAATCTTTGTCATTACTTCAAATATTTCATTGTTAGGGAATTGAGTAAGATATTGAGTTTTTTGGGCTATTGGCTCGATGAACTTCTTCAAGGCAATTGTTAACTACTCAAATTTATTCTTCAATTCATCTTTAGTGACCTTGTTACTATCCATCTTCTCAAAAATAGAGTTGATACTTAATTTAACATCATGCTTCAATCCTTCTCTTGCGAAATGATCTAGGTGCACTTTAGATATTTGGAAATCCCCCACCACTAGATCTTCCTTTTATTTTCCTAGTGGAGAAGCTAATATTTTCTCATATATCCCCTCTAAATCATCATATGATATTCTATATATGGTCTTGGTGCCTACCTTTGGTCATTTTTATTACTAATTGTATAGTGTGCTAGGGGACACTATTTGTTTCCTTTTTTTTATTACTAATTGTTAGCTAGCCTAGAGTGGCAACCTATGAATCTATAATTGAAGTAGGCACTATCATATATGAATCCATTATTGAAGCTACTACACTGGTGGTTACTATGACAAGTGTTATGTCTATCATTATTATTATCATTGAATATTTGGATGATGATTTGTCTATCTCTTTCCCATTTGTGGGTTGAGTAGTCATAGTTGTATCAGTGGGTCCTTTTATCTCCACCTCTTTGGTGGGGACTTGGGTTATTGTGTGAATGGAAGGAATAAGTACTTAAATGGGTGAAGTGGGTATATATGTGCTTATCAAGGGTATGTAATTTGGGAGTGACACAAGTGGAAAGGTAAGAATGATTAATTGGAAAAGTGGAAACTATGGAAGGGTAGAATCCAAGGTAGCAAATGAATCAATAAACATAGTGGGAACACTTAGAGTAGATGAAATGGGGAGTGTAATGGAAGATGAAAATAAAGCAGTATTTATCCTAGTGGTTGGAATGGTTAGTGGGGTTAAATTAAAAATGATTGAATCCATAGCCATGTACTGTTGGGTGGTATTAGTGATCAGTGAAATGGTAGTGGATATTGAGGATGAGGTGGAAGTGATTATAGAAGAGGAAAGTGAAGGTGGAGTTGAGTGTCTAACTAGGTTAATTATATAACTACCAAGTGAGTTACTTACATAGGTGGATTAGATGAAGGTACAATTACTTGCACTAGAGGGCTAGTGTAAATAGGAGGGGCAATTACTTGAGCTAACTGGGTAGTGGAAATAGGAGGAGGGAGTACTATGGTTGGTTGAATAGTAGAGATAAGAGGGGGAACTATTTGTGCCAATTGAAAAATAGTTGTGTCCTCTATATAATTGGACATTAGTTGATCCATCAGCTATGTTGTTATCTCTTAGATAATATAAGGACATTTTTTTCCTTTTTTTACTTCTACTTGTCTGACACAATTGGCTTATCTACCTAGTCTACTTGGGTTCCACTAATGGTACCCTATTATACAATTGACACACCCTTATCCTTCACTTATCTTAACTTTTCACTAATACTAAGGGTCTTTTTAGTAGTTAAAGACCCTAGGTATGAACAATAACTAGTTAAAGACCTTGTTGACTTGATAGGGCACTATGTTCAATCCTAGGAATTCCCTCCATTTTGATAATATATAGACCAAGTATGAGGTCATATAAAACTTCCCTGTAGTTTGGACTTCCATCAATTATTTATGGATGGAGTCAAAAATCAATTAGGCCCAGTGGATGTACTATTTATTTTGATGGATTACCCAAATATACTTATACATCCAATCTTGATTATTCTTGGCATTTGGGTTCCCTATAACTCTATGCAAGAGTATACTAATGTCTCTTACTTCATCTTTCAAGTCTATCCTATCTAGGGTTCTAGGAATTATTATGGATGTAGGTCTAGAGGTTTTCTAGTAATTATTTGTTTAGAACCCATAGACAAGTATTATTATTCTCTTGATAGAAATTCTTAGAAGAGTCAGGAGCTATATCTAGATATTTTTGTATTCTAGAATTAGGAACATGGTATCTATGAAATCTAGGTCTAGATTTATAATATTCTCTCCCTTGTCATTTACTACCTCCCTTTTCTTAGCATCATAGTGTTTTTTACATTGTGAGAATGAGCTCAAAGATTTGTACTAATAGTGGGAAAGTTGCTTCTTAGGGCAGCCCACTATTGTAGATGCTTTGAATCCAATCATTCTTGAATTCAACATTTATTTTGTTCTAAAAATTTACTAGCTTTGTGTGAGCTAGATCTGTGTCAATGATCTCATTTGTATTTGAGTCTAAGATAAATGGGACACCAAGTCCCTTTGACTTGAACTTTATTTCCTTTCCAAACATATATTCTCAAAAAATTGGAGTGGGAAAACTAACTATAGAGTTGGTGGGGTTTTGAATTTTAATTGTAGGTTAAACATTTGGTGGAGATATAAGGTCTAATTATAGCTAAAATGTTCAGTGGGGTTTCAAATTGAAATTTAAACTTGTAAAGTATGATGAAAAGTCTATTAGGGTTTTTAGCTTTCAAAATCAAGTCAAATTTCTAATGGGGATTTAGAGTTTTTAGAGCAATGGTAATTTCTATTGAGTTTCATATATATTTTAGTAACTAGGATATTTTTGGGTTTTGGTCTTGAAAAAACAAGAGGGGTTTCCACCAAAGTTCATGTGGAGAATCCTATGGGGATAATATATATTTCAAAAGTAGGACACAAACCCTAGATTTTTGGAAAAAATGCAAAGAATAATCTTGGTTTGATAGTACATGAAATGAAGTAAATAGGAAATTATAAATGATATTGTTAATGAAATCTTTCAAATAATTTCAAACGTAAAAAACTAAATGTATAAGAATGATTTAGATTTCATAGAGAAAATCAATTTATAGGGTTTGAAATAAATACAAGATACTCTAAAGGAGTATCATGTTACACGTAGAGGATGGTAATGGTGAAGTGTGGTGTTGGCATAACTTCTCTCGGTGTCTGGTTCAAAGGCTTCTTGACATACAGAGCTCTAAATCCAATTTGAAAATGTTTAAAAATGATCAAAAACCTAATTTTATTAATAAAAACTCACATTTAATATTAGGTAAGGTAGTGGTTGGGTAAATGATGGGAAAGTGAGGTTTTGAAGTAATCATGCAATTTTTTAATTTTTTGAATTTGTGATTTACATTTGGATGTCTACTTTCTATTAAGTGATTTGGTACCATAGAAGTAGGTATCAGGAATTTATTTTCACTTTGAAAATTTGTAAAGTTATAAAGTGTAGTAGAAGTTCTAATTCTTGTTGGGTAGGGAGGAAGGGTAGAAAGCAAAAATTTAGTTTCACTTTGTAACTTTTAAAGTTACAAAGTGTAATTAGAGTTTTGATTTTTGTGGGTATGTAAAATGGAAAAAGGTAGAACTTGAGTTTCACTTTTTAACTTTTCAAATTTTCAAAGTGAAACTAGAGTTTTGATTTCCATGGGTATTAGGTAAGAGTAGAAGGTGGGGTTTCGATTGCATTTTATAACTTTACAAAGTTATAAAATGTAACTAGAATTTTGGTTTCCACTAGGCATTTAGTGAGCAAGAAGTAGAGGTTTGGGTGCGCTTTTTAACTTTACAAGTTGAAAATTGCACTCAAATCTCTATTTTTCACCAAAGTATGTAAAAAGTAAGAAGTGGAGGTTTGGGTGCACTTTAAAAGTTGTAAATTACACCCAAATCTTTGGTTTCCACTAATTAAATGAAAAAAGGTTTCTTGGTCACTTTAAAGCTTTTTCATAAAAAATTAATGGGCCTCCATTAGGGTACAATATGTTTTGATATTTTTGGCTCAAAAATATCAACATTTTTTTGTGACCTCTATGAGGTGATTGCTTCCTAATCAATTTCTTCTAGTAGCCTTCCAGTTGATTGGGCATGGAGTCATTTTAAGCTTTAACACACTTTAACTAGAGAATAAAAAACCATGAATTTATTAAACAAGAACAAAATAGGAAAAAACAAAATAGAAATAAAATAAATAAATAAAAACTCTTAATGAGTTATAGACTTATGTGAAAGAACTTATTTAGGGAAACTAACTAAACTTAATATATACAATTTTTTGGAAAGAATTCCAACCTCAAAAGCAAGATTTGAGATATATCCCATTAACTGGGATAGGTAGCTCTGATCCATCAAGCCTAGATATTTGGAATGCATTTGATCCCTTGCACTGAGTTATGATGTATGTACCACTCCATATTGCATAAAACCTTGTATGCTTACCTAGTTTGTCTCTTTTAACATCCCATTTTAGAACCATGTCTCCTTTATTGAAGCTCTTATCAGATGATTTTTTTTTAAGTTATTTTTATTTAACCCTGATTTGCTTTTAGAACTTGCAATGACCAATTCCTGACTTCTTTTATCTCTATGAGTTCCATAAATTTCATATTCATTTCATCATTTTTGATCAAGTCCAACTAATGATTGAGTTCTAGAGATGTTAACTCAATTGATAAAATAATTCTAGCTTCCCTTCCATGGAACAACATGAATGGAGAATTGTGAATGGCTCTCTTGGGCATGACCCTATCAACCCAAAGTGTTAATTTCAACTTAGTGTGCCATGTCCTTTGGTTATCCTCCATTATCCTTTTGATAATCTTTATGATATTTTTGTTGGTAGATTCATCCAAGCAATTACCTTTTTTTAATAAATGAATGAGTTATTTAGGTATACATTGTGCCTTACCACCCATTCACTCACCTAAGTTCCCACAAAAACTTTGGAATTATCTGAGATAATGGTGTAAAGAAAACTAAATCTAGTGACAATGCCATCTATAAATTTTAAGATAGATGTCATCATGTAATATTTTAATGCAACCAATTCAATCTATCGAGTGAAATAATTATTTATGGTAAGGACCCATTTTTGGCTTACACTCGATGGTGGATTGATCATGCCAATGAAATCCAACCCCCACTGGGTAAATGGTTGGTCATCTTGGATTAGTTTGAGATGGATAGCTAATAATCTTTGATTACCCATAAAGTAGGCACATTTCTCATAGTTCCACACCCATTTATGGGAATAATTGAATAATTTAGGCTAATAGTAGCGTACCCTCATTATTTTGATGGTAGTGGTACTTGTGGAGAAATGGCCACGTAATGAGCCATCATGAAATTCCTAAAGAACCTTGGGAATTTGATCATACTTTATGCACCTCATCATAAATCTATTTATATATTTTTTAAATAATATTCCATTAATATAACATAATGAATAGATTGGAGTCTTAAATACCTCTTATTGGATTATTGGAGATCATGTGGGTATTTTCTAGTCTATAAGAAGATAGTCATGTCACTGATCTAGATATGGATTAGATGTGGAATGGTTGATTAGAATGTTTATTGAGCATATACTACATTAGATACTACATCAATAATCTTTATATTAGAAGCAAGTTATTCAAGTAATCCCTTTCCTCTTATGAGCTTAGTTATTTTGATGTTTACATCATATTCCATGACTTTTGTGATCCAACCTGCTCTCTTCTCATTTATTTCTTGACTCAATAACAACTCCTTGATGCTTTGGTGAATAACCATTAGGTGAATTTTATTATTGAAGATAATTTGCTTGAACTTTTCAAGATATTTTATTATGGCATATATTTCCTTCTAAAAAAAACTATACTTTTCCTCATAACCCTTCAAGGATTGACTAAAAAGGGATACATGTTGCTCCAAATATTCTTTATTCTGGTGGGTCATAATAGTTGATATGATAACTTACCCTCCAAAATCATAGAGAATGAAATCATTCTTATAGTTAGGGTTGACCAGGGTAGGATCTTGAGAAATAGCCTATTTGATGGCTTCAAAACTATCCTTTCCTTCCCATGTCCAACTAAAACTAACCCCCTTCTTAATCACAATAGTAAGGGCATTGACCAAGGAGGAAATTTTTTGAATGAACCTTCTTGTGAATTTTATCTTTCTTAGGAAACTTTGTAATCCCTTTTTATGGCTTGAAAGTGCTAGTGAAGATATAACACTCACTCTTTGGGTCTATTATAAGACCTTTTGAAAAAAATTGTCCTAATAGTTTCCATTCATGAACCATGAAAACATGCTTTTTTAGATTAAGGGAAACTCCAAATTATCTTCACCTTTTAAAAACTTTCCTAAGGTGATCTAGGTGGTCACCATCATGTTTTGAATAAATAGTGATGTCATATATGTACACTGGGATCATATCATTTATCAAACCCCTAAAAACCATATCCATATATATTTGGAATGTATAACTAGTGTTGGTTAGACTAAAATGCATCTTTTTATAGGTATATGTGCCCTATTTTATAGTGAAATTGGTATTGAACTAGTCAAATTCCTATACTAGGATTTGTTTATATCCAGAATAACCATCTAGAAGGGAAAACCTTTCAGATCCTAATACATTTTGAAGAATTTTTTCTATGGGTGGAAGGGGATAATGATCCTTCAATAATTCTTTGTTTAGGTCCCTAGAATCTACACAAACCCTGATTTCACCATTCTTTTTCCTTATAGGGACCAAATTAGCAACCCAAGATGAGTGTTTGATAAGGAAAATGATGTTAGCCTCTATCAGTTTGGACAACTCACTCTTCATTAAGGGTTCTATTTTTGGGTTTATTTGTCTTTATTTTTTTCTAACAATATTGGTATTTGGGTCAAGTTATATTGTGTCTTGGGATAAGATAGGGTCAAAACCCCTTAGATATTTATAACTCCAAGAAAATTTATCATCAAATTCTTGACACAATCTAATAAAAACTTGCTTTTCAAAAATGTTGCATACCTTTTTGATCTCCAATGCTTTGCCTTATAAAATGACTACTAGATCATAGTCTTCTTCACTGACTATTATATTTTTATTCTCACCCTTCAAATAATCATCAAAGTTGAAGATACTTTCCAAAGGATCAAGGCCCATGGTAAATTCTTTTGTCTTCAACTGAATGCTTTGATCCCGATATTATTCTTGGAGTCTTGACTATTTTTTGTCTAAGAATTTAACCTCATCTCATGAAAAATTAATAATTTGTTGATCACTATCAAAAACTTGCAATTTAGTTGCATTGTTAAGAATAAATGGTCTCACTATTAATTTTGCATGTTATCTTTTATTCTTCATTATCTCTTTAGGTAGGTTATATTGAGAACCCATTGAGGCCATATGATCAACATATTTGTTTTATGCTCTTGGTACCACTTTAATTTTTAAAGTGATAAAATCTTCCAATAGGTCCCAAACCTTATGCTTCTAAGATCCTAGCAAGTTATTCTTGGTTGTACTTTTAGATCTTACATGGTGAATGATTAGTTCACTATCATCAAACACTTGTAGTTATTATATTCCCATTTATTTATCCATATAGAGACCTCAAGTTAATGCTTCATATTCAACCACATTGTTAGTGAAGTTGAAATGAATTTTTAAAAAATATAAATAACTCTTCTTTTGGGGAGAGATAAAAATAATAACTACACCCACACCATTCCTACTTCTTGAACCATCAAAGAATATTTTCCACATTCCTTTGGGATATTCAACTAGTTTCACAAGGTTTGGGATGATTTCATCATTCTCATGAATTTAATACATATCTAATCTAATTTCTTTAACATAATAATAAGGATAAAAATGGAGATTTTATCCCCATTTCTCAAGATGAATGTCTGAGATTTCTTCTATAGGTTTTGTAACCTCATGGTCAAGTTATTCCTCCTAATCTTGAAATGTGAAATTAATATCCATAGGGATAGGATTCTATGGATAAATGTGTTCTTTATCAATTGGCTTAGCTCTTATTATCACTCTAATTACATATCTTATCTTAAGCAACATATGAGACAAATCAGTAGATAGATACCCTCCCAAAGATTATGAATCTAGACCTTGATTTCATAGATACCATGTTCCTAATTTTAGAATATGAAAGCTATCTATTTATAACCCCTCAATATTATAAGAAGTTCTATCAAGATAATAATACTACATGTATATGGTTTCTAAACAAAAAATGTCTAAAAACCTTTAGAACTACATCCATAAGAATGTCTAAAACCCTGGCTAGGATAGAATTCAAAGATGAAGTAGGAGACATTATTATACTCTTACACATAGTTATAAGGAACCCATATGCCAAGAATTATCAAGATTGGATATACTAGTATATCTGGGTAATCCATCAAAATAAATCATACATCCACTGGGCCTAGTTGATTTCTAAATCCATCCATAAATAGTTGATAGAATTCCAAACTATAGGGATTTTTATATGACCTCATACCTAGTCTATATATTATCAAAAAGGAGGGAATTCCTAGGATTGAACATAGTTCCCTATCAAGTCAGCAAGGTCTTTCACTATTACCCTGACCTCATCCTTCAAGTAAATAAACAACAACATTTTAGAAGGGTAAATGATGATTTCATATACTTCATCATAATTATGTTTGACATACAAATAGAAAGGATAATGTTTTTTATGTTGTAACTTCTAAAATCATAAATTGGGAGTCATATTTCATTAAATTCCCAACATCTTCATACATCAAATTTGGTGGTTTTATTAGGCATCCTTACACCCTTCTTATGTATGTAAGTAACAAATGGGCCCTAGTGGAACTTGTGAGGCAACTTTTGAAAACCCATAAGTTCTTATCAAGTAGGCATAATGTAGGGATCCACTTCCATATTAGTATATGAAGATACACATACCCTTCCCTATTAAAATTCAAATGTGTAGATGTCAAGATGACTCAAATGACCTTTAGATATCTCAATGCAAAGCCATTTTATGATGTGACTGGACATATTACCATTATAGTGGATGTCACCACATATTCCCATATTCCCTTTTATGAATATTATTGGTAATATATTTAGGATGACAAGGAATTAAGGTTAATATATTATTATACAAAGACCCTATAACAAATCAAAACCTATAACATGGAACTAGTCCCTAAGTATTTAAAATATGATGAGTCACCAATTGATCGGGTATATTATGATGATAAAATGTATATCTAACCTCTTCCACTAGTCAAGTGGTCTATACTTGAATCCTTTTCATTAATGGATAGGACCACCCAAGTTATAAATAGAATAATAAACTAGCTAAGGAACAAAGGGGTCAAAATAGCTAAAGAGACACTGAATATTAGTGACAAGTTGAGAGAATTGAATGATAAGGGTGTGTAAATAATAGCATCAGGTCCTATTAGTGAAATCTATGTAGACTAGGTAGATATTCTAGTTGTGTCACATAAGTGAAATCAGAAACAAAAGACAAAAAGAGGTCCTTCCAATATCCAAGAGATAACAACACAATTGATGGATCAACCAATGTTAACATCTATATAGAACATAACTACTATTCAACTGAAAAAATAGTTCCCCCTCTTATCTATACTATTTCACCAACCATAATACTCCCTCCTCCTATTTCCACTACCCAATTAGCTCAATTAATTTCCCCTCCTATTTCCACTAGTGTAAGTAATTTCACATTTCATCTGATCCATCTATGCAAGTAACACCCTTGGTATTCATCCAATCAACATATTTTGACACTTATACTCCACCTTCCTCTTCCATAATCACTTCCACATCATCCCCAATATCCACTATAACTCTACTGATCACTAATACCACCCAGTAGTACATGGCTATAGATTCAATCATTATAACTACAACACCACTAGCCATCCCAACCACTGGTATATATACCACTTCATTTTCATCTTCCATCACACTCCCAATTTCATCTACTCTAATTTCTCCCACTACATTTATTAATTCATTTATTTCCTTAGATTCCACCCTTCCATAGGTTCCCCTTTTCCAATTACCCATGCCTACCTTTCCACTTGTGTCACTCACTCCCACACCCTTGGTAAGAAAATGTGTACCCAATTTACCCATTCAAGTACCTATTCCTTCCATTCCCATAGTAAACCAAGCCCCCAACAAGGAGGTGGAGATAGAAGGACCCATTGATACAACTATAGCTACTCAATCCACAATAGGAAAGAGATAACCAAATCATCAATTGAGGATTCATAAACAACATCAGTGATAGACACAACACTTATCAAAATAACCATTAGTGTAGTAGCTTCAGAAACAAATTCACAAATGATAATGCCTACTTCATCTATAGATTCATAGGTTTCCACTCTAGGTTGGATAGTACAATCAGTAACAAAGAAAAGGAAACAAATGGTGTCTCCTAACACACTAGACTTTAGTCTTTTAGAGGCATTCAAATGACCAAATATAATCCCCAAGACCATATCTATAATATCAAATGATTCTTTAGGGGAAATATATGTGGAAATAGTAGTTCCCCCACTAGGTATTTTAAGGCCTAAGTACATGTACAGATTATTATTTGATATATTTGATGATTTATTTATTACCATGTTTATCTCTCATTTTTAGTTCATGCATTAGCAATATGGATGGCATTATTCATTTAAACATGTATGTTCTTTTATTTACTATTTTTCCATGTATATGAGATGATTCTTTATTTTTATCTTCTTATGTTGTATGACTTATATGTATGTTTATTCATAGATGCATGTCTATATTAACACATAATAAATCATGTTTGCTCTAGTTATTACTCATTATATTTAGGCATGTGTTTAGGTATTTGGCTAGTTTTTATCTCAAATAAGTATTACCATTGCATTGATTAATAGTTTCAATTGGCCTAATGTTTATTATAGCTTGTTATATAATACATCATAGTTATGAAGAACTATAATAACAATGTATACCTTGAGCATGGAAAACCTAGTTTAGATGTAAATATAAACAACTTAGGAATAAGATATGAATAATCAAGTCCAAAGTGTAAATATAAAATAAATAAACCAAGTGAAAGACTAGATACAAACATTAAAAAACTAATTACAAGATATGGGTAATCAAGACTTAATTGTAGATAAAATTTAATAGGCCTATGGTAACCGAAAAAGTCACAAAAAGGAAAATAAAAACAAACAAACAAGAACTATATATATATATATATATATATACATACATATATATATACATATATATACATATATACATATATATATACATATATACATATATATATATACATATATACATATATACATGTGTGTGTGTGTGTGTGTGTGTGTGTGTGTGTGTGTGTGTGTGTGTGTGTGTGTGTGTGTGTGTGTGTGTGTGTGTGTGTGTATACATACACACACACACACACACACAAATAAACCAAATAAACAAATAAGAAAAAATAAACAAATACACAAACAAACAAACTATACAAAAAAAAAAACAAAAATAAACAAATAAGCCTAAGGAACACAAAGACAAATAACCAAATTAAACTAAAATAAATAGAAATATACAAACAATATTAATCACAATGTTAATAACAAAAAAAATATAAGAAATATATTATGTGTGCATGTCTAATAGAGGTGTTACACTTGGAGATAGGGTTACCCTTAAGAAAGGTAGTAATGGCATAGGTAAAACAACACAAGAAAAAATCGTACAAAGTTTCCCCTAGGCCATAGGTAAATAATAGAAAAGGGTACATGGAAAAAGGTTTCCCTTAGGCCATAATGAGAAACAACATGGAAACAATATGGTCAACATTTCCCCTAGGCTATATGGGACAATGACACAAATAAACAATAATGGAGGAATAAAAGAAATAGGAAGGGATAGATAAATTGACTCCAGATGTGCTAAGCAAGTGGGTGTTATCTACATAGTTCCATGGACACTAGATCCAATGTGAACTTCAAGTCAAATGTACTTCTCCCAATATATGGGATAGAATAAAATGATGATAAGAAATAATGATTTATTTGTAGAGGCAAATAGGAATGGTTTCATAAAATGATGATTGTGTAAAAAAGAGGGGGATGACATTCAAAATCATGAAAAATCCAACACAAAAAAATTGTGAAAGCATGAGATCATGGTTTAGGCTAAACCCATACTAAAATAAAATATATGAGCATCCACTAAGGAACTAAATTTATAAATCATAGTGTTTACTACATTTATTGATTGGATTGAGAATGGTTCACAAAATGGTGAGAGCATTGGATGAAGTTATCATAAAATGGTGAGATAATTTTTAGAAGCACAACCACTAAGAGGGGGGATGAATTATTGTTTAAAAATATTATTTCAATTATATTTTAACATTCTTGAACTATAAAAATAACATAGTGATATAACAATGCATAAAGAACCATTAATATGATCATGAAACAAGAAAACACATATATGAGTGGGAAACATAAAGGGGAATAAAACCCACTATGATATTTTAAAATGGAATAATATTATATGAAAAAAAAAATCAAATTTATTTTATCACTTACTCAACTTGGAGAACCAACCCCAATAAATTCAGGCACCCACTTGACTAGGCTTTAACGAGCACCTACTTGCAAGGAAGCACCAACTCCCCAAGTGACTCAACACCAACTCATCCATATCATGAGTTTTTATCACATTCACACAAATAATATTCTATATTTTATATAACTCATTTAAATACCTCCTTTTTCTCAACCATGAAATATTTTATTCACTTATTTTGCATACTATTAAATAGGCCTAAACTACCTTGTATATATATATTAGTCTCATGATCACACACCACTTAGTTAGCCATACACATTAAAAATATTAGTTTGGACAATAAATAGGTATTATTAAATATTATTAACATGTTTCAATAATAATTTTAATCCATTTTGGTCTTCCATAACTCAATTAGGCCTTATTTCTCCTTTAGGTCTCATGAAGACATAATTGCATTAGGTTTATCCTCTTAACACTAAAACTTGATCTTCTTGGGCCCACATGGCCTTATCTAACAATCAAAAAACCATTAAATCACTTAACCAATTAAATATACTAAAATCATCCATTATTTATTAGACTTATATCCTTTCTTCATACCATGAAAGCTCCTTTAGGATAAACTACCCTATTAGGCCTATATACCTCAAAAGTCAATATTGAAATAATCAAGATTAAAAAAAATTAAGTTACTAAAGTATAGAAAATGAAGAATTTATAACTATTATCCATGACCTCAGGGTCATCACCAAATTATTGGAATACCTTCACTTAGAAGATAACAGATAAAGAACATCTCTACAACTCGCTTACTCAAAACTGCCAATTCACCTCAAAAACTAGTCATAATTAATTAGACCTCCAACACCTATTTAGACACTTTTAATGACTCATAATTTATAAAATCATTCCTATTATATCTCAAAAACATTCTCAAATATAAAATTCATATGGTCTAATGGAAAATATTAGTCTTCTAGACTAATTTCTTGACCTTATATCTCACAGTCTTATCTAAACCAGATAAGACATTTTGTGAGCAACTTTTTCACCACATAAACTAACCACCAAATATTATAAAAGAATTATCATGAATTTTAAGTATAAAATAACTTATTCATACACTTTATTTCATCAATATATCATGCACAAACCCTCAAATCTTTCTCTTCATCTTTGCTTGGGTTTTACACTATTCACACCATTAGGTTTGTCTATGATTGGCTTACTTGGATGATCAAATTAGAATAATTTAAAGATATAAAATATCCATAAATCATCATGGAAATGTATAATTATTCTCTATATTCTTCTACCATCCATTTTATTTTCTTGACCAATTCAACTTTTGAGAACTATAATAAATTTTTGACAAATAGGCCAATATCTATACATTTTATCTCTCATTTGACTAACCACCACCACCTAAAAGTACCTAGGAGAGTTTAATACATGATCCAATATCTTATATATGAATTTGAATCCATCATGAGGTGTTTTGAATAAAATATTTCATATCAAACTTTATTAGGGTTTTAAGGAGGTTTAACACAGGTTTTGGTGTAAATGATTATTCTTAAATGACATAATTAAATCCAAAAATTATGCCTATAGATATTATACAAGACCATCCCCCATATCTCAAAATCCCATGTAGAGGTTACTATACTAAAGAATGTTTGAAAGTGTTTTTCAAGTTTGAGACTTTATTCTGTGAGCTTAATAAGGTCTAAAATAGTGATTCATGCACTTTTCCTTGAAATATTGACCTCAAACTTTGTGATAATACCTAAAAAAATTATACCATATTTTTACATGCTCACATGTGCCTAATTTCCTTAAAATATAATCTTCATACCTCATTAGGCCATGTAAGGTCTAAGAGTGATCTAGATACAAACTTAGACTGAAGGTTCTACCCCTATAATCTTACCTTAAAACTCTCATGAATGTTTATATAACTTATTCACATGCTCAAACAATGCCAAACAAACTTCACATGTCTATGTTTGTTTATTTCACCATTCACATACCTTTTCATGTCATGATCAGGCTTTCTATGCACTTAACATTAATGACCTATACCTTTTATGCAGACATAAGACATTAGTTACCTTAAAATTCTCTATTTCTATTTCTCTCATGACAATACTCTCTTATGAAAACACTCTTCCATGCACCTTGTCACATCACATACTTACAATTGTCCTTAATCACCTTTAACATCAACATTCACAAGATGCACTTTTGACATCAATTACAATACTCATATACCTCCCCCTTTGTCATTGATGGAAACCACTCTCAAAAACATTTCTCAACATCTCCCTCATTTTAAATTTTCTCCCCCTTTGACATTAATGATAGATAGATACGTAGAACTTTTTGGATCATACCTATTGTAACCAAAAAACTCAACACACAAAATTATGAGTTAAGGAAACATCATATAAAAATATTCCCTTATCTCCATACATACCTTTTTGACACTATGAACCTACTCTTAGAGCTAATGAACCACCTTATTATCACCCCTAGGAACTTGACTTCCTGAATGACTACTAGGGGCATGAATCTTTGGAAGTGGCTTGGTTAGAATATCTACAATCTAATCATTAATAGATACATACTCAAGTTTGACATATTTTTCATACCTATTCTCTTAGGAAATGATACTTGATGGGAATTTGATTTATCTTTGAGTTCATAACTAGGTTCTTTGATACACTTATAACACTTGTATTGTCACAAAATATAGGATTAATACTAACATACTCCACTTTGTAGTCCTATAACATCTAACTCATCCATAAGACTTGAGCATAACATGAAGCTAATGCAATGCACTTAGCCTCACAAATATATAATGCCACTAATGATTGGTTCTTCTTTATCCATGATACTAGGCACTCTCCTAAGAAGAAATCTCCTCCACAAGTGCTCTTCCTATCATCAAAACTCCCTACCTAGTCTCCATCTATATATGCTATCAATTTAAACTCCTTTCTCCTTGGATATCATAACCCAAACTCCATACTCCCCTTGAGATAACTAAGTATCCTTTTGATTTCTTTCAAATTAATTTCCTTTGGATTTATTTTAAATCTTCCTACAAGACCTGTAGCTTGCATGATGTTAGGTCTAGAGGTAGTAGTGTATAGTAAAATTATAATAATTGACATGTATGGTGTCTAATTAACCTTTGGATATGCATCTTCCTTAACTTACACCCTATGATCATAGTTTTTATAACTTCCTTGCAATCTTCCATCTCAAATTTCTTCAACAGCTCTCTTATGTACTTAGCTTATGAAAAGAATATACCTCTTTTTGATTGAGTGAATTTTAATCCAAGGAAGAATGATAGTTACCCTATCATGGACATCTCAAACTCCTTCTTTAGTACATTTTCAAATGCTTTAGTCATATTCTCACTACTTCCACAAAATATGATGTCATCCACATAGATAACCACTATCAACTGATCACTTTCTATCTTTAAGTATAAATTATTGTCTACAACTCCTCTCTTGAATCCTTGGTCTAATAGGTATTTGTCCAATCTGGTGTACCAAGCTCTAAGATATTAATTTAGACCAAAAATATCATTTTTCAATCTACATGTATAGTCCTTATTACTTAATAAAGATAAATTCTCAAGTTTTCTATGTGTACCTCCTCTTCCAAGTTCCCATGCAAAAAAGTAGATTTGGCATCCATCTGATACACCTTGAACCCTTTAAATCCTACATATGATATAAATAATTATATATACTCTAATATTTCTATTTGAGTAAAGGTCTCATAAAATTCTACCCTTTTACTTAGGCATACCCCTTGAATACCAATCTAGCCTTGTTCCTAGTGACTTCTTCATCTTCATTCAATTTGTTTTGAGACACCCATTTTATGCTAATGACATTCTTGTCTTTAGGACTATGAACTAGTTCCAAAGTCTCATTATTTTCTATTTGATCTAACTCCTTATTCATAGATCCTACCCAAAAATTCTCTTTTCTTGATTCTACAAGGTTATTATGTTTAATCTTAGACAATAGAGCAACATTTTATGTATTTAGGTTACATACCATCTTTCTCTTTATTTTCATATATGCATTCTTGTTTCCAATAATTTGTGATTTAGGATGGTCTCTCTAAATCTATCTTGACAGGCCTTTTGAGTCTTGTCTTTCCTCAACTTTTTATTCTTCCTCATCTACTCTATTTCTTATTATTCATTCTTGAAGTCCATATTCTCTGATGCATCCTTTGATTGAGAGTGTGAATTCATATAACTTGTCTCATCAATTCTCACATTAGTGCTTTCCACTATCTTTTGTAACCTCTTATTATAGCATCTATAAGTTGAGCTTACTAATGATTATCTCAAGAATATTCCTTCATCATACCTAGAATCAAACTTACCTAAGTATTCATCATTCTTTTATGAAGAATTTACTTCCAAACACTCTAAAGTGTTACACACTAGAAGGTCTATCTTTCCAAGTTGATTGTGGGGTTTGTTACCATTAATCCTTATCTATACTCTATTAAAAATGTAAACTATAGTACTCATTACCTCTCTCTAGTATCCATCAAATAATCTTGATTCATTTATCATAGTCCTTACCATTTCTTGAAATGTCCTATTCTTTCTTTCTACTACCCCATTTTTTTGAGCTATCCTAGCTACTAATAACTATATCCTTATCCCATAGACCTCATAGAATCATCAAAATCATTAGAACAAAGTCTCATTATCTATAAAATATTAAACATTCAATCTTTCCATTCTTTTCATTCTCAACTAGATCCTTGAATGCCTTGAACTTATCAAGAGCTTCTGACTTTTATTTGTAGAATGTTACCCAAGTCATCTTTATGTAGTCATCTAAGAGTAACATGAAATAGATACCTACTTGACTAATTTGTATTTTTCCAAGTCCATAGAGATCAGTGTGTATTAACTATAAAGTTCTTATAGTAGAATACTCCTTAAACTTGAACCTCCTTATAGTCTACTTACCATGTTGACATGCCTTACAAGGTGTGTTTATAGGTTTGGTGATTTTAGGCATATTATTCACAAGCTTTTAGATCTTATTTTGACAATATTATCAAATTTTAGATGACCCAACCTTCTATGTCATATCCAAAATTCATCCATATTTCTCATGAAGCATCTCTCTTTTTTGATCTCATTCAAGACATACAGATTGTTCTCAGTCCTCTTAGCATTAGCATTTAGTCTTCATAATTTGGATCTCCTTATACCACACCCTTTGTCATGAAAGGTTAGTGTTTTTCCTTGGTTTCATTTTTTAATTACACTAATCAAGTTATGTTTCAATACTTCCACATATATGACATTTTATGTCTTGGTATTCCCATTGCAAACTCAAGATACCCTTACCAATAATATTAGCAATTATGTTCTCTCCAAATCTCACTATCCCTACAACATTATTATTCAATGAAATGAAATTGATCTTTTCCCCTTTCATGTGTCTTTATAAACCACTATCTATATACGATTTCACGCCTTCATCTTGAATGTGAAAGGTAATCTAAGCTAGCATAGATTATTCTCCTTTAGTCTTCTGTTCCTCCTTCACCTTGTCCATAAGATCTAACTTCTTGATCCATTTATAAATGGTATGAATATATAACATTTTGTCTTGACTAATCTTCATCATATGCCTAATTTTTCAATCCCTTGCAATATGTCCTCTTTTATCATAATTCTAGCACAAAATTCTACTTCTAATATTGAAATGAGCATTCATCCTATTCCTCCATGAGGTATTTCTAGCATGATTTCTACAATCTATAGCTCTATTTACATATTAATTGAATGAGAAAAAATAACCATTGAAGGGATTCACATACCTTGTCTACATAATGTTGAATGATGCATCTCTACCTTTATTTTCTCTTGAAGGTGTCACATTCTTCTTGAATTTTTGATGATCAATTTGAGAGTTTTTGCATAGGTATTTACTCTATTAGTACCATCACTTCTTGATAGTCCATTATCCTTTGAGGTTTGACTCTCATTTTATTTTTGGTCTTCTTCGAATCCAAGACTTATCTTATCATGTGGAGACCTCTGATTATTTAAAATATCATGAAAAACTTCTATGTTTTTTCTAAATTTTTTGATGTATA
The DNA here is from genome assembly GCA_037957365.1 of Torreya grandis. Classification (NCBI taxonomy): domain Eukaryota; kingdom Viridiplantae; phylum Streptophyta; class Pinopsida; order Cupressales; family Taxaceae; genus Torreya; species Torreya grandis. The sequence continues at coordinate 2,388,835 of JARHVA010001647.1, read as the reverse complement.
TTCAATTTGATTATTTCATGATCTAATTTTTCCTTCAAATGCTCTAATTATATTATAAAATTGGGGCATTATTACTTCTTTCTCTTAAGATTTGTAGTGACAATCTCAATCTAAGTTTTCAACTATTTGATGATCTCCTTATGTTCATTAATGTTGTTACTTATTCTCTCTTAAAAGAGATTAATTTGTTCCTCATAAATCTTAACCAATGATCTCAATTTATATTTATTATTTTTTTAGAACTTTAATTCCTCTAGAGCACTCACCAATTGTCTCAAGATTCACTTCAGCCTCTTATTCATCTAATTTTTCATTTTCCATAAGGATTTTCCCTTTTGAATAACCTTCATTTTCTATTTCTATGGACATGAATATAGTGGCATTTCTATCATGATCATTACTATCAAATATACTTGTGTTATATCATAGGAGCTATTGTATTCTTTGGTGTATAAATTTATCTTGTTCTTGAATTCCCCCTTCTTACCTTCATACTTACTAAAACTCATTTTTCTCTTGTCAAGGCTATAAAACTTCTTATCATCACCATGATTTTCATCATGTTCTCCATCATGCTCATTTTTATCCTTGTTAGGAAACTTGGATGCAAAGTGACCAATGTTTACATAGTTGAATCACTTAAATGGAAACTTCCCCTTATACTTACCTGATCTTTTCCTTAGTTTTATGACAAATATGGCTTCTATCTTGTCATCATTAATATATTTATCAACATCATCCTTAGCCTTTTTACCTATGACTATTTATCATCTTTGATTTTAGATTCCTTCTTGTAAGGTATTCCATTACTTATTCTCATTTCATAGGCAATCAATATGCCATGATGTTCATCCATCTTTAGTATGTCGATATCTTTAATCTCCTCCATAGCAGAGATTTTGAATCAAACTTAGACGTTAGGGATATTAATACTTTTTGTATCACTGTTAATTCTTTAAACTTATCTCCTATACCTATAATGACATTTACCACTTCATGTACTCTTAATAGATAAGATTTAATGTTTTTATCCTCCATTATCATAATTTCAAACTACCTCTAGTGGGTCTGTAATTTTTCCAACTTGACTTTGGTGTCTCCATAGATTGTTTACAAATTTTCCCAAACCCCTTTGGCTATATCACAATATGTGGCCTTTATAAATTTTGCCTCTAAAAGGCCATATAGTATGACATTCATTGCCTTAGATTTTTTTTCACTTACCTTATTATTTGTTATATCAGTTGGTGTAGGAAGTGGAGTGAATCCATCAATAATAGATTACCATATGTCATAACATAAGGACATTAGATAGTTATTAATTATGATGCTCCAAAATTCATAGTTAGTCCCACTCAATAGAGGATCCTTATTGGTTGGGAAACCTCCTTGTACTTTATGACTAGACATGCATGTGCTTCTAAGATCTCCTTTAAGATGTTAGGATTGATCTAAAGGACTAGTCTTTGATACCAATTATATAAATAAAAATCATTGAGAGGGGTTAAATCAGTGTTTAAAAATTTTATTTAAATTATACTTTAACATTTTTGAACTATAAAAGTAACATAGTGATATAACAAAGCATAAAGAACCATTCATATGAGCATGAAACAAGAAAACACATATATGAGTGGAAAACCCCTAAGGGGAAGAAAACCCACAATGATATATAAAAATGGACTAATATCATATGAAAAAAAGATATTAAATTTAGTTGAGCACTAACTCAACTTGGATCACCAACCCTAATAAAGTCAAGCACCCACTTGACTAGGCTTTAGCAAACACCTACTTACAAATAAGCACCAACTCCCTAAGTGACTCAACACCAACTCATCCATATCATTAATTTTGATCACATTCACACCAATGATCTTTTTTTATGGTATATAACTCATTTCAAGACCTCATTCTACTTAACCATGCAATATTTTATTCACTTATTTTTCATACTATTAAATAAGCCTAAACTGCATTGTATCTATAATAGTCTATGGTCACACATCACTTGGTTGGCTACACACCTTTAAAATATTAGGTTAGACACTAAATGTGTCTTATGACATATTATTAACATGGTTAAATCATAGTGTAAACCCCTTTTGGTTTACCACAACTCAATTAGGCCTTACTTCTCCTTTAGGTCTCATGGAGACCTAATTGCATTAGGTTTATCCTCTTAGCACTAAAAATTTATCTTATTGGGCCCATATGGACTTATAAAACAATAAGTAAAAACATTAAATCACTCATTTAATGAAATATACTAAGATCCTCCATGATTTATTATACCTATATCCTTATTTCATACCATGAAATCTCTTTTAGGATAAACTGCCCTATTATGCATGTGTACTTCAAAAGTATGTCTTGCAATAATGATGATTAACACCCTTAACCTAATAAAATATGAAAAGAGAAACATTTATAAATATTTTTAATTACCTAAGCGTCATCATAAAATTCTTGTAACACCTTCACTCAAGAGATAAAGGCTCAATAACATCTCTACAACTCACTTACCTAGAACTACCAATTCACCTCAAAAACTAGTCATGATAACTTAGACCTCCAATGCATGTGTAGACACTTTTAACGACTCATAATGCATAAAAATGGTCCTATGATATCTAAAAAACATTTTTAGATAGAAAATTCATATTTTCTAATGGAAAATACTTGTCTTGCAAACCAATTTCTTGACCTTATATCTCATAGTCTTATCTGAACCAAACAGGCCATTTTGTGAGCAAATTTTTCACCAGATAAACTAAAATAAAAAGCTTATCTAATCATAATCATGAATTTTAAGTCATAAATAAATTATTAATACACTTTATTTCATCAATGTATCATTAATAAACCCTCAAATCTATCTCTTCATCTTTGCCTGGGTTTGACACTATTCACACCATTAGGTCTGTCAGTGACTAGCTTACTTGGATGACCAAATTGGAAAAATTTAAGGATATAACCTATAAATAAATCATCATGGACATGTAAAAAAATTATATAAATTCTCCTTTCATCCATTTGATTTTCTTAACCAATTTAACTTTTGATAACTATAACAACTTATTGACAAATAGGCCTATATCTATACATTTTCTCTCTCATCTTACTAACTAACACCACATAGAAGTACCTGGGAGAGTTTAATACATGATAAAATATATTATCTAGGCATTTTAATTCATCTTAATTTTTTTTTAACAAAATATTTCATATTGGGTCATTAATAGAGTTTTAGTGAGGTTTGACACAGGTTTTGGTATTAATAATTATTCATAAAGGAGTGTCACTTGAATCCAAAAATAATGCCTAAATATATTATATATGGACCTTATCCATATATCCTTAATATCTCATACATTTATAGGTTAAATGTACCAACAAATGTCTGAAAGTGCTTCTTAGTTTTAAAACCTTATTCTGTGAGCTCAAGAAGGCCTAAAATAGTGAATCATGCACTTTTACTTCAAATATTGACCTAAAACTTTTTCATAATACCTTAAAAAAATTATCTCACCTATTTAAATTCTCACATGTGAATAATTTTCTTTAAATTTTATCTTCATACCTCATTAGACTAGGCAGGGTCTAAGAGTGACATGAGTACAGACTTAGACTAAAAGTTATACCCCTATAAGATCACCTTAAAACTTTCATGAATGATTATATACCTTATTAACATGAATAAATAATTACAAACAATGTTCACATTCCTATTTTCATTAATTTCACTACACACATACCTCTTCATGTCATGACTAGGCTTTTTATGCACTTGACATCAATGACTTGTACCTTCCATGTAGACATAAGATATTAGTTACCTTTAAATTATATATTTTTATTTATTTCATGACAAAACTCTCTTATTACAATACTCTTATATGCACATTGTCACATCAAATAATTCCAACTATCCTTAATCACCTTTGACATCATTCTTCACAAGATGCATCTTTAACATCAATGACAATACTCAACAAACATTGGCTAAGGTTGCTCATAAAATGGGGAGAGTTTTTAAATAGAAATTGATCATAAAATAGAGAAAGTGTAAGATTATAATAAGGATGGGTAAACTAAATGACAAGTTATTACTTGTGAAATAGCTATAGGACCCAAAATCCTTAAGGCAAAAAAGTTGTGATAAAGAAAATGGTCGTGAAGAAAATGGTCATGGCTGAGCTAACCCAAGATATACCATGCATCCAAGTTCTTCCTACATAGTCATTATGGACCTCATGCTGATGTAGTTCTCTCATAGATATAGAAATGAATCTAGATAGGTAAGAGAGTTCATTCCAAAAACATTTGATGGCTTTATATTTCTCATGGAAATTCTAAGCCAATTTTCATGATTTTGTGATTTTTAGGATTTTCTTAGGTCTTTTCAAAATTTTATGGGTTTTACAATGTTTCAAATGTTTTTATAAATTTATAGGCATTTAAACTCAATGGATAATTATGAGATACAAAATGGTCCAACTCACAGAATGGTGAGAGTGTTCAAATATAAATTAATCATAAAATGGTGAGAGCATTAAAACAAGGGTGGCTAAGCTGACCTCAAAAAACACTTAACATTGCCTACATAGTCCAAATTGACCTCAAGCCACTATTTTATACCTAAAAAATTTAAAGCTTTGGAAATTTTCCCAATGTTTTAAGTATTTTTGGTATCTCAACTCAATGGATAATTACAAAATACAAAATGGTTTAACTCACAAAATGGAGAGAGTGTGGCTTAAAATACTCAAAAAATGGAGAAAGTGTGGTAAAGGGGTGAATAAGCCTTAAGATACCTTAAGTCATTATAGTTATGCCTTCAGTAAGGCATCTGACTATGTACCTGCAAGTTTAGGAATAGGTAAAAAACAAGGTATAACAGAGTGATGGTAAGGTAATGTGGAAATTCATGGTAAATGGGTTGTTAATAATTTTCCCAAAGTTATTTATAATTAGGAATAATGGCAAGGGTTGGTGGTACTAATTTTCCCATAAGTGGTTATAATTAGTAGCATAAGTGATAGAACATAATAACAAATGAAGGATGCAATTGTGAGGACCACTATCATACTACTTTTATATACTACCATTCAAAAGTTTGAATCTATATCAACTACTAGAACTATATCTGACATCAACCATTGAACATGCATGAATTATAAATAAATCAAAACCAAGGCCAAAAGTAATAGGGGTAGGTAAAAATAGCTAGTTGGCAATAGGCTAAGGTATGGTGGGAAAGGTATAGGATATAATACAAAGAATGGGTATATTAATGCATAACTTTAATGATACTTTTAAATAATAATTCAAGCCCCTTGAGCATAAATTTTTTTGAGGTGCATTATGATCATCAGTTAGTCAATTTCATCTCTTTTTGGCATGGCAAGTCTATATGCCCTAGGACCATAGTTAGTAATAACTACATAAGGCCCTAACTAGCTAGGTTGGAACTTTCCCTTCTTTTTTGTCTTGGAATTGACATTCTTTTGATAATACAAGCTCACCAAGATCAAATTCTTTATTCTTAAAATTAAAATTATATTTGATATGTGATCTATTTTGGTAAGCCTGAAGGTTATTCAAGGAAGCCATACATTTTACATCTATAAAATCTAGCTCTTACAAATGAACAACTCTATGGTCCTCATCATCATGATGTACTACACTAAAATCTAGAGAGAAGGAAACTTGACCTCGATAGGAAGACTAGCCTTAGTGCCATAAATAAGTGAATATGGGGAAGATCTTGTTTGAGTTTGGAATGTGGTATGATAGGCCCAGATGGTGTTAAATAGATTTAAGTGTCAATTATGACCAACATAATTGACAATCATCTTTAAAATATTGATAATATTTTTGTTAAAAGCCTCAACTTGGTTATTACCTTGTAGGTAATATGGAGTGGAAAAATGTTGTTTGATATAGTATTGGGTGCAAAGTGATTTCACATATTTCTTTTTAAAATATCCTCTAGTATCAAAGATAATGTCAAAGGGTATACCATAATGTCAAATGAGATGGTTAAATATGAATTTGGAAATTTACTTACCAATTACATAAGTGAGGGAAATGTATTCTACCCACCTAGTAAAATATTAGGTAGCAATAACTAAATATTTATGGCCATATAAAGATGTAGGATTTATCTTGTCTACAAGGTCAAGTCCCCACATTGAGAATGACCATGGTTTTGTTAGTGGTTTGAGAATTTTGGATGGATCATGAATTATATTATCATGTTTTTGACACTTTACACACTTCTTCACATATACAACTACATCTACTTTCATAGTCAATAAATAATAACTAGTATGCAATAATTTCTCGGCTAGTATTTTCCCAATGGTGTGGGATCCACACACTCCTTCATGATCTTCCATCAATGTTAATCTAGATTCTAAAAAAATAAACAATGAATACGATTTTCTTCATAGCTTCTATTATATCAAGTAAGTCTAAGGAGGGTATAAAAAGAGGATTTATGGATGAAAGTTTTTTTCTTGGAAAAAAGGTCTAAAGGAAATATTTGGTCTTATAAGTAGGCATATATGTCAGAATACGAAGTAGACATGGGCCCAAAAATATTGCAAACCATATTGATGATTTTTTTTTCATGTATTGATGTTAGGAGATGTTTCACAAGAAATATCTAACCCCTAGCTTTATTTGTAATCTAAATCATAGAGCCAATTATGGCTATGGCATCAACTATTTTGTTATTATCTCTAGGTATCTTTTCAAACTAAAGTTTGGAAATATTTTTTTAAGAGTGTTGATCGTGTCTTTATACATAACCAACTTCTCATTCTTAATATTATTTGGTATATGATATGATTAATGATAATTGATGAATCACCATGAACTAGTAAATGTTAGATGTTCCATTGTACTATTTAGTGAAGACATGCAATAAGTGCATCATATTTAGTCATGTTATTATTAAATGTAAATCCAATATGAAAGTACTTAAAAATAAGATCCCCTTATGAAATGATAAATAATATTCCAATGCCTAATCCATGAGCTATGAAGGAACCATCAAAGTACATTTTCCACTATTCTACCTTATGAGGTGCTTCTACTTCTACTACAGTCATAATGGCTTCATCTAGAAATCTAAATGTAAGAGGCTGGGTATCATGAAGAGGAAATTATATATGTAATTAATTTTCCTTTAATGGCATTTTGATTAACATATTCAATCTCAAATTTTATTAAGAGCATGATCCACTTTACCATGCAACCCTATAAAGTTGTTTTAGAAAGTAGATACTTGAGTGGATCTACTTTGGAAATTAAAATGGTCTTGTTATTTAGCATGTATTGACACAAATTCTAGGCTATGCAAACCACTGCTAAATATGTTTTTTTAATTGGCATATAATTATGCTCATACATGACCAATGTTTAGCTCAGGTAATTAATGACATGATCTTTACCTTGTTCATCATGTTGTGTCAAAAGTGTCTCTAGGGCATTTTTAGTCATTGATAGGTAAAGTAATAATGGCTTGTTTAGTATAGGTGGACATAAAATAGGTGGATTAGATAGATATTCCTTGAGATGTTTAGATGTTTTTTTTGTAATATTCATTCCATGAGAAATTAATGCCCTTCTTTAACAAGTGTGTACAAGAATGGAATTTGTTAGCCAACTATGATATTAAATGTTAGATTGATTGTATCTTGCACTACAAACTATGAAGCTTCTTCAAAGTAGATAGTGACAACATTTTGGTACTAGATTAAAATTTAACTAGATCAAATTCAATGCCCCTATAAGAGATAATGAATCCTAATGTTTTTTTAGAAGATACACCAAATAAAAACTTCTTAGGGTTGAGCTTAACTTTGTACTCTTGAAGTCTCTCAAATATTCTCTAAAGTATGGTTGGATGATCAACCTGGGTCTTAGATTTACCTAGGATGTCATAGACAATGTCATGCATCATGTCATATAAAATCACTATCATGGGTTTTTGGTATGTGGATCTTACATTATTAAGTCCAAATGGCAATACTTGATAACAAAACATTCTCCATGGAGTGGTAAATGCTATCTTGTGTTGGTCTTATATTACAATTCTAATTTGTTTATATCCTAAAAATCCATCCATAAGGAAAAGTATTTCATATCTAGATATTGAGTCAAAAATCATGTCAATGTTTAGTATAAGAAATTCATCCTTTGGGTAGGCTTTGTTAATATCTCAAAAATTAGTACATAGTCTGATGTCCCCTAGCTTCTTTCTCATTATCACTATGTTGTAAATCCATTCTGAATATTCATTCAGCCAAATGCATCTCACATCTAAGTGTTTTTCCAATTATTTCTTGACTAGCATAATAGTATGAGGATGCATTTTTCATAGGTTATACTTAGCTATTTGGAATCAAGATGTAAAATAATATGGTTTACAACCAAGGTAGGGTCCAAACCTAGCATATCTGAATAGGCCCATGTAAATAATCAATAAACTCCCTTATAAGGGCTATAAATACTTCATGTTCCTCCTCAGTGATAAATGTGCCTAGTTTGATCCATTTTGGGTCTTCTCAAGTCCCAATGTTAGCCTCAAGAGTGACCTCCACAAGGAGTATAGAACCATCTTCTAAAATATTTGGTAAGGACATAAACTAGTTGGTAATGTTAAAGTCCTCTGGGTAGACTAGCTCATTTAATTATACTAAGTAGGATGAATTAGAATCTCCTACCACTATTAAAGGCCATGTGATAAATACCTATAGGCATTCTTGAACAATCTATGCAAAATATTGCCACTCTTCAATACTAATTTTGGATCCATATATAATCCTTGGACTATTTGTCTCTTATGCTTCATGAAAAGAGGGGTGAATATCCTATCTAATGGTGCCTAAAATAGGTTTTTATTAAGAGACTTGACTTTTTATTTACTTTTACCCTAATGTGAAAGTGTCTCAAATGGGTTTTCACTTTTATACATCAATGTTTGATTTTATTTGGTTTTATATGGCCAAGGAAGTTCACCCGCTCTCTAAAATAGGTAGTAGGATTTGATTTGATAGAAAATTCCTAATTTTGATCCCTCAAAACTAGAAAGTTGAAAATGGCCTCATCATTCTCAAACTTGTCTAATGGCATTGTCCACTCTTATTGGTCCTAGTCTATCAACTGTGGGAAATAAAGGGTAAGTGTAAAATGGAGATAAATAGGATTAGTGGTATAAATTACATAGGGGTTAAACAAATTTATGTGGGCAAGGTTATTATAGATTATATAATCAAACCTTGTATTATTATTGTCATTTTCTTTAGTAGTTAATGGTGTAGAACATAAATAAGTTATTTGGGGTTACCCTTAGGTAGTTTAAATCTAATACCATGAGTTATTTTATACTAAGTCATTAAAATTAGCTTGATTTTCCCTTGATGATGTATCCCTATGCCTATGCCTTTATAATCTAGGTTATCCATATTTTGGTTAGGGATATGATATTTTACATATTGGTAATATTCAACCACATCATTAGTATAAATCCATGAATCATCTTTATGTAATGGATCCTATTCTAGGCCAAAGGCCAGTTTGAAAATAATGGGTTTGGTAATATGAGATTTTCCTTTGGCATGCCACTCTGAGTGAGTGGTGTTGGATTTGGGTCTCCCATAGGATTTTGGTGTATGTGAAAACTTGTCAATGTGGAATGAATAATGTGTATTATATTCTCCTATAATTTTGTCGTAGATATAAAAATGGTTGGCAATATCTAGTAAAGGTATAGATGAAGTAGAGGCTAGGATCTTAGGGTCAATGTAATTGGCTTTTGGTCCTAATTCAATAGTTTTGGCTTTATCAACTTTTCCTCCATTAGATTTAGGCATAGGATTTAGGCCAAAATAATAACTATATCTATTTTAATCTACCTCAAGACATTTACAATATTGGTATGGTTGAAGCTCAACTGGTATAACCATTTCCATCCATGAATGGGGAAAGCTAATACATTAATGTAGCATGGAAGGTATGGCCATGATTTCATGAATCTAGGGTCAGCCAAAGAGTAAGTTGTATGATAACTCTAGGTTGAGAACATGGTAGATAGTGTCATGGGTCAAAGTTCTAATGACCATTAACAAGATGATGGTACCTTGTGACTCTCATTCCTTATTGTCATATGTCTTGACGATAATAGTATATAGCTGAAGATCAATCATTGTATATCTAATATATTGTACCAAATTTAGAGACATAATGTTTAGGATCAAACATTGTCTAAAAGGACATGTTTAACCTTATGGTTTATTATATATACCTTAATGTACAAGGGGTTATTATGTAATGGGCCCAAGGATGACATGTCACTTTGGTTAGAGATAAGTCATTGTCTAGGGGCCAAATGTCCTACCATGGCTTAAAATTTATCTAGCATGATGTCATCAAGTGTAATGGATTAACTAAGGTATTCATTTAGTATGTTATTATGTATGTTATATGTATGCAACAAGTCCATTATGGATATTTGTGTAGGTTTTTTTATAGTTGATCCATAATATCATAAGTCTTCCATTTAGTTTGGGTAATTGGTTTGGTTTTTATATGCATGGAGGTCTAAACTGATTCATTCATGAAATTTGGATATGGTTTTATGATGGTAATTTTGTCTCATCAAGTTGTGATTTCACAATATAAAGCTGGTATAAGGCCTTGGTAATTAGCTATAGAGATAATAGGTCATAGAATGGTAGTTCTTAAGTGGTGTTGATATTGATTTTTAACACAATCCATAGAAGGATTACTAACATAAGGAGGTTGGTAGGCATTGTTTGGTTGATAGGCATTGTTAGGTGAAGGTCTTGGTCTATTGGTATTTGGTTAAGGATTGATGGTAATGGTGGAAAAATGATCACTTGAGATGTGTCCTACAATATTTTTATAGGTATGTGTAATGGCATGATGGCCTCCCTAGTTGGTTTGGTTAGTTTTCCCTTAGTTTTGACCATTATATTGTTGTTACAACTAATGTTGTTGTTATTGATGTTATATTGTTTTTATCTTACATTATTTTTGTTTTTGGTGTTGTTATTGATGGTTATTTTATATGAGGGAAATTTATTATGATGTATGCCTAAGTTTTTATTAGTCATAGGAGCATGGGTATCTCTTTATATCTCTCCATTATCTATCATATTCTCAGTCATATGCCTTAACTATATATAATGTCCCTTGACATGATGGTACTCATAAAATTCATGCTCTTTGTACTAGTTGGGAAAAATAATTCCTTTAGGGAAGGGCTTTAGCATAGGTTAGCTAATTATATTTTCCTAAACTAATTTATAAAACACAAACTCAATGGGATCCTTGAGATCATTGAATTCTCTAGAAATGGGTGATCTTATCCTTGAAGGAGGTGCTTGCAATTGGGCTTGATTTTTTGGCTAGTTTTGCAGGGGTCTTAGATAAATGAATAGAGGTGGTAGTTGCTAAATGGATAGAGATAATGGATAATCAATGTTTGTACCATTTTTACATGATGTGATTTAGTGACCCCATTGCCCACAACATTATTATTATGGTTATAGGCCTTTGGCCTCTCATTATTGTTATCTTGAGGTGGAATTAAAGATAATATTTGAATAGGGTTTTGGTTTTGGTTTTGTTATTGGACTTGACTCTATTTTTGGCTCTAGTTGGATGAAGATAGCTTGATGATCCCTTTTTTGACAAGGGCCTTATCAATGTGTATCCATTTTTAAATAACCTCTTAAAATTTGTGAGCACTTTGTAGCTCAAGAAGATAAGATATCATATTATGTAGGCTCCTAGTAAATATCATAGATAATTGGTTATTTGGTAAATTATGAGTGAATTGGATTGTAAGTTCCCTCCATCATTATAGATAAACAAAAAATATTTCACCAATTTTATATTTTTCTTGGCCCAACTCTACAACTATAATCTTGTGCTTGATATTATATGATAAATTTTGTACAAACTTCTCAGAAATTTCATTGTAGTCTAAAAAATTATTTGGTAATTTCAGCAACCATTCCAAGGCTTATCTAGTTAGATTTCTTATAAAGAGAAGTAAATATATGTCATTATGGGCCAATGGTTTTTAATCAATAAATAATTATTTTAGATTATATTTGGGGTTGCCTTTGTCCTTACATTTGTCAAATTTGGGTGGCTCATAACTTGGTGGAAATGGTATTTGAAGATAATCCGTATTGAATGGATATGAGTATATTTTGTCTAGTTTGATTTTTCATTTGCTTCCTAGTCTAAATGGCTTGATTTGCATCCTTAATTTTCTAAAACTATTGAGATAATAATTTGGAAGGTGTGGCCTATTATTATTGATGTTATGTGGTCAAAGGTGGATTACCTTGATTAGGGTATGAAGGAATGGCATATTATGGAATGTTTGTAGGATTGGTCAAATGACTAGGTATACATATTTATGCATTGGGATTATACTATTGATATGGAATATGTTTATGTCGATAGATATTATAGATAAGGTTAGATACATAGCCTTGGTTAGTGAATTACAATTATGGTAGTGATATTTAGCTAGGTGGAATGTGATGGTATTATTATGTTTAGGTGGGAACTTGTTGTCTACTCATCAAACCCTATTACATAAAGGGAACACATTGCTGACTAAAACCCTATTATTGAAGGTGTTATAAATTAGATCATTTTTGTATATGAATTACATTTTGGGTGAAAGGAAACTATTGTCTAGCACTTGGTATCTATTGTACAATGGAACATTGTTGTTGGTTAAACACCTGTTGTTGGTTTGGCATTTGTTGAGGGTTTGGAATTTTTTTATGACCAACTTCACTAATTTGACCAATGGAAACATGTTTTGGATTAGGAAAAATTTATGATGTTTGTAGTATATTGGTATGTGCTTATTGTGGTGGAATATTTATTTATACCTATTGATGTGGTGTAATGTTTTGCACTTATTGAGGTGATATGTTGGTTTTTTATTTTTGGATAGTTTCCCCCTATTGTGAACTTGAAGAGTTGGTTGGTTGAGGAGTGTAATTTTCTTGTTTTTTTTGGAACCAGGCATATATATCCTTAGTTATTGTAAACCACTCATGGTATTGGCTAGAGGAATATATTTTGTGTTGCTTGGATGTATATTAGACCCACTTTGGTTCAAAATGTAATGCACTTATGTACTATCCACTACATTTTTAGTGAGGTCTTTCATTTGAGAGGCAATTATTTCTATCATAATTGGGGCATTATAAATGTCTCCTACTAGTTTGCTTTAGCTAAAGGGGTCTATGTTCTAATTTACACAACCTAAAGAATCTATTTGTGGTCTTATTGAACGAGCTAGCTCTATAAGTGGCATGTTTTAAACATACATGGCATTAAAATTTTGATCTAGGTTAAGGTAATTTTGGTACACTTATTTTACATGTTCTAATTGATCATCTATAAGACCTTTCCCTTTTAAAAGTGCACTTTAGATCTATTGGGGTATTTTCACTAAATCTTGATTGTAACTAGTTGATGCATGTTCAAATTATTGGTTGTGATGAATGTTACTAGGTGTTATAATAAAACTAGATAGACTTTCATGTGGAAAGTATGGTGGAAATTTGGCACCTACTACTACCTTAACTATAATTTCAACTTGATTTTCTAGTAAATGGTGATCAAATAAGTATGGACTATAAATTTTTGGTGTTGGTGTTGTTACATATTAGGGTTGTTATTTTTAGCTTTGTTAGATAATAAGTATCAATTGAGTAAGGTATTATGTCATTTTTTCTTGATCTTACCCTAGATAATATGGTACACTTACCAAGTACTACACTAGTGGGTCCTACCTTTCTTTTTAATATGGAATATTATAAGAGGGATATGGATCCATCTCATATGTTATATCATCACCATATAGTTATTGAACAAAAGGGTCACTAGTAACAAAGTTCTCATAGTCCAAATTGTACATAGTCCTACTACGTGTATAGTGAGGCATGTTTACATATATGACTAGGTATCTTGAAAAATGAGGTCTAAAATGGAAAAAAACTAAGGTCTATGGAAAAAAACATTTTGATCTAAAAAATAAATCCAAAGGGTAAAACAAATAATCTAGGTCTATGGCAAATGTAGAATAAAAACATAAAACTAGTCTAACAAGAGTACTAATTTTCCCAAAGGCTATTATAATCAATGGTAATGATATCTATACAAGGTATAACAATCATAAACTAGGTCAAAATGATAATGATTTTCCCAAAGGTGGTTATAATCATTAGTGTGGAAAATAAATCTAGACCTGGAAGCAAAGGTCGATCTAAATAATAACTTGAAACCAATCTAATATAAGGTAATTAAATTGGATAAAATTGATAAATGACTTAGAAAATGACTTAATTCTAAGGTAATTAGCTTGTAAAAATTTTTGGTAATTGGTTCACAAAAGACTTGGTAATTGACTCACAAAATAATATTTGACAAATGAAACTATGACATTTTAGAACTCTGCACAACAAACACTAAACAAGGCACATCAAAATAACTCTCAACACAAAGGATGATAAAACAAGGAATATAATAATGAACAACTACTTAGCCTAGGAAAGGAATCTTTAGATTAAATAATAAATCAATCCAAGTAACACAATCTAAACATAAAAGGTATACCACCTAAGCCTAAATTAAATGAGTCTTTGGTGTAAACTTGATTAGTTTAGGATTTTAACTTTGAAAGATTGAATTTCAAATTTAATACAAAATAATCATATTTTTTAAGGGAAATATGATATATTAAAGCAAGTAACATAATTGTACATTTAGAAACAAAAAGTACAAATAGTTTTGGAACTTGGTTTTAAATAAGGAAGGGTTTTGGAATAATTTAGGCAACGTAACAATGCTCCTTCAAACAAGTGGTACAATAATGGTTTTGGAAAAAAAATCCAAGGCAAATTTTTGAAACAATATGGGCAATAGAACAATTCCCCACTAAACAAGTGACACAAAAATAGTTTTTAGAATAAAATATAAGGCAAATGTTAAAAATAAATGGGTAGAGTAACAACTTTGCTTAAAGTGGTGTGGAAATATGTGAATGTTTTCACTCATTTTGACTTGATAAATAAACAATCAATTTTAGAACCAAACACACATGCTAATAAAATAAAATATAAATAGCACTAATTGCATGTCTTATCCCTATAATAACAAGATATGTGTATATTTTACCAAATTTTCCACCAATATACGAATACTCAAAAGGACATATGTGTTAATCAAAAAATTAAAGAGCATATGTAGGCAAATTTTTTAATCCCCCTCTATCTCTCAAACATTGGCCTATGGCATGAAATTTGACTGCAAATCACCCAACATTTGGCAAGATATTATGCAACAAAGTGGGGATAACTAAAATCTATAAGTTTTAAAATGACATAAATAGTATTAAGTGTGTATAACACAAGGGCACATCATGTCAATTGGATTCAAACTCGCTAACTTTCTATGCAAAGGTATAGTCATTTGCATAATTACTTCAATCATGTACTACTTAGTGAAGTCTAATATTTAGAGTGAATTGATCTATATTTTTATTAGGATTGGAAGGCTAATTACTCAGCCACTATTCAATCTAGTATCACATGCCCAATTTATATACCACACCATAGAGTGGGCTTGGTATAATACTAGGAGATGAACTCCTAAAAAGGCACCCCTAAAGAACATGTGAGCAAGTGATGAACTCTTCCCATAAGATAATGCAAAAAATAAAACAAATGAAAATTGGAAGAATTTTAGAGGTCATTTCAAGGTCACCCAAGTCACTCAGATCTTGTGGAGATCATACGTGATGTTATTTCCATTTTAGACTAAAAAAACAAGGTGATTTTGATCACCCAAGTTCCCTATATGGGATAGGGGAGAGCATACATGCAATGTTTGGTTTTCCATAAATAAAGTTAGTCTAAGAACTTGAAACTTTATAAAAAACAAATAATAAATATAAATCTCTTAAGAGATCTAAGATAAAATGGATGTTAATTTTAAAGGGACCAAATCAAATGTGAATGAATTTTTGACCCCTTGGCCTTTTTGATCTTGTAAAAGTGAAATGCAAAAAAGATAAGTTTGGTTAGGTCAATCTTAAACACTAAAACAAAATTGTGTATGATACATAGAAGTGTTAAAGATTCCTCTTCTTAACTTGGGTTCTTGAAAAAATGTTAGGGGGTTCTCTTGTATTTATATTCTAATCGACAAACAAATTTTCATTTTTATCACTCAAGTTTTTGTTTACACAGATTGAAGTCATTGATTATGTAATAGAGTGAAGTCATTAATTCCAGTGAAGTTGTTTTCTCTATGAAATAGAACAAACCAAAGTTTATTTATAGAGAAGTCACCATTAGAGAGTGGAATTTTTTCCAATTAGTCAAGGCAAAGTCATATAATATGCCATAAAATTAGGTGAAATTACTAAAATCAATAGGAAATATACCTAATGAAGTTGCCAAATAGTAGGGTCAAAGTCATCATTTGTATTTGTCAATGTGAGTATTTACACAAAATGTTTGATTTAACATAGATTAATGTCATTTTTTTCACTATAGAGTGATGTCACCATTTCTAGTGAAGCACTGATGTAAACACATTGATTCTACAAAATAAAAGATCACAAATAGAGAATAGAAAAAACAAAGTCACCGTAACACAGGGTGAATTTTCCAATTATAAAAAAAAATAAAATGATAGAAAACTTAAGCATAAAACTCTAAACTTAAATATTAGAGTGTTCTTTTTATGAATTTTAAAGGTTCTAGATCATTCATCTAGTCCATATGAGATGTGTGGTCTAACTGAGTGTGTCATTATGTATCTTAGGAGTCTAAAGATCAACCAAAGGTCATTAGATCCTTGTTAGTGAATCAAGTAAAAACCAATTATAATAATGTAATGAAACTAAAATAATCTTGCCTAAGTACTAGTGGGATCATAACACAATGAACAAAACTATAATTAAGATATAAAAACATATAATAATTTTACCTCCCTTGTCAAATTTAGTGTCCATTTTTTGGTGTTGAAGATGTTCTTACTTAGTATATAGCATTAAAGACTTTGATAATGTTTTATCCATATTGGTATCACTTCTCTAATGGCCACATATGGCTTGGATTGGCTTGGATTGGATTGGTGTGAAGCTTGGTAATAATTTAGAATTATAATATTACTTTTATGGCTTCTTAAAGGCATTCCTATAGAATAACCATACACACAAAAGCTTATTTGGGTAGAGTGAGGTAACTTGTATTTATAGGTATTAAACTAACTATAACCCTATGGAGGTTAGGTTTAGTTCTAAATTTGGTTGAGTCTAAAATAACCTAAGTTGAGTTAGGTTAACCCTAGGTTGGGTCAAAGCAATAATGAAGGCTTGACTAGTCATTTTTAGATATTTATGAGCCATGAAAACTCATAAAATATATTTATGAGGTTGTGACTCATCTTTTATTAAACATTAGGAATTAATTAAAAAAATTATTAGCTCCCTTGATTTTGACCTCATATTTGTTAAAAAAATCCTTTTTAGATAAATGTAATTCACTCATTTAACTCAAAATTTTTACTTAACCAAGGCAATTGAGATTTGCTTTTTAATTAATATTGCTTATTACTTTTTGGCTTTTATGAATTGATTTAAAATTTTTGCATTAATAAATAAATAGGCCAAGAATGCTAATTTACTAGGTCATAATTTGACTAGGGTTGAATCCAATCTAGGTTATTGGTGTATATAAGGTAATACCCTAAATAAGAAATCCTCACCACATTTATATGCACTTAAATCCATTATGTAGATAAATATGTGAAATTTAGGTGATTTTTAGGCTTAAATTGTGTCACTTTCTAGAAATTGGTCTAAATCCTAGTTTAGACATGAAAGTGGAAAAAAATGAGTGTCTACAACTATTTCTTGGATTATTACACTCCATCCTATCAAGCCTTTTACATTCCTCTTAGTAGTTACCCAAGCAACCCCTATGCAAGCCCAACCTTCTAATCTAGCTTTACCACATTAAAAACTAATTTCAATAATACGAGGACTTATATTGAATACCTTGAGGAACCCCTCAACCT
This sequence comes from Torreya grandis, assembly GCA_037957365.1. Taxonomy (NCBI): domain Eukaryota; kingdom Viridiplantae; phylum Streptophyta; class Pinopsida; order Cupressales; family Taxaceae; genus Torreya; species Torreya grandis. The sequence continues at coordinate 2,370,673 of JARHVA010001647.1, read as the reverse complement.
CAACGTATAAGTTCTTCTTCCACATACCCTACCAAACCTTCCCAAGTTCAAAGAGGATGGAGATCCTAAAGCACAAGTTAAGGCTTATACCACCATTATAAGGGATACTTTACCTTTTGATTGGTTTGTCACTAAAATATTTCTTAAATCCTTAAAATGAATAATTCTTAATTGGTATTATCACCTTCCAAAAGGGTCCATTCATTCCTTTTGCCAATAAATGGTTGATTTTGACATAGATTTTGATATGAACAAGCTTCTAAATACTTGCATTCAAGAGTTTCTCCACATCAAGAAATAATACAATGAATCAACTACCCATTTTATCACAAGATGGTAGAAGGTCCTTTATTCATCAAATAATGCTCCTCATATGGACCAAAGAGATTTGTGTGACCTCTTCCTTCACTCCTTTAATAAGGAGATGAGGGAGGATGTTTATAAATTTCCATATTGGTCCTATGAATAATCTCTTTAGAGTGCCTTATCAATATATTAGGTGGCCATAAATAGTGGTCAATAAACCTATGTATCTAATAGTTTCATTGATAACCCAAGAAAAAATAATTGGGGATTTCAAAATATGATCCAGAATACTATCAATAATCAAGGCCCCAAGATGTTTAATCAAAACAAAAATGCAACCACTGATGGCATGCCTAATCAATGCAAGAATCCTAATCTTTTTCCTAAAAACCCATCTTATCCCATGAACAACATAAATGCTAATAAAAATGTAGTTATGCAAAACCAAAATCCCCCATATGTGCTTCATGTAGTTGATTTTAATCATCCACCACCTCACAACATGCACTATCAAAATCAAAACCAATACCAATTTTAGCATTCCTTAGTTCCAAAACCAAACCTATTGCCATAGAAATAATCAACACAGGTTTTGTCAATAGGAGCAAATTTAAAGGCCTAGGGATTATGATCCTAACATCTACTATATTTTTCATCATGTGATTAGACATGATACTCATAAATTTAGGGAGTTTAAATAGTTTATACATAAACTCCCTAAGGACCAGAGATAAAATTTTATAGACATGTTCCTAGGAAATGCATGATAAAATTCCCAAACCCCTCAAAGTAATCCTCTGACTCCTTAAAATCAAAATCTCCAAATTTATTATAACCCATTTCCAAATCATCAAAAATGAGCTAATATGAACCAAAATAAGGGTAACTCATAGAACCAAGTGGTTCAAAATCACCATTCCACTCTTGTGTGCACTAATAATGTGGAGGCCACTACATTTGGAACTACCATCACTGACATTTGATCTATGGAAAGACCATAATGATATGGGTTGTAGAGATATATGATAAATAAGAGGAAAATATCATTATTCACACAAGATAATATCATCCTACTACTCCTCATCCTTCAAACATTCTTGATATTGCCTAAGCCTATGGGGAATTATGATTTGATTTCACATATTATCAAAATGTTCTCCCACATTTCATTTGTAGATTTTATCAAAAAATACCATCCAATTGATTAGAATTATTTGATGCCATAAGTTTTGGGTAATTTTTTTAGTGTTACTACCCTACCATAGACATAAATCAATCACATTAATCTAGATATGTTCTCACCCAGGTAGGATTCATGAGACATTTGTTATTTATTTGATTTACCTAGCCTCCCTCCTGACTCTAAGAGAGATAAGAGAGGGTATCCATACTTTTTATTAAAATTAGGATTTATAATAATTATGTGAATATATCCATGGTTTATAGTGGATAACCCATCAACATTATCCCCTTCTCTTTCTTTTATAAGCTTGATTATGAGGAAACCAATTATTCCATGACATATAATACCCTATGAGGCTAAAATAGCCTTAAATCCACCTCAATATGAACCATTATTATTTGAGTCACTTTGGGTCCCAATATTGTGTTAATGTAATTCTATTGATTGATAAGGACACAAATTATAACATGCTCTTGGGAAGGCCCTAGATTCATAAGATGAAAGCCATCCCTTTGACCTTGTTCTAAAAAATTAGGTACCTCCATATAGGTAAGGTTTTCATAGCGTAAGGGTATTCCAAGCCTTTTTATATACTTTAAATAACCATGTTGAAATAGCTAGGGTTGCACATTTAGTACCACCTACCTACCAATGGTGTCACAAACCCCTGTAGTTGGTGGATGTTACAAAGACTATAAAATCGAAAGTGGTTGTTCTAAATAAAGGGGTAGAGATACCTCAATCCTTATTAAAAGATAAACTAGAATAAAAATAATTAGTTTCAAATAAAAACATCACCAATTTAGATACAATCACTATTTTGATAGTTTTCACCATGTCAGTGACTGAGATTATCAATATCGTAGAAAATGACATGTCACTTGTCATCCAATTTAACCCATGAGGGTTAGGGACCTATAACTTCTCTAAGACTCAAAACTAGGAATCCAAAGAGGGTTTATCTAATTTACATGATCTTTACATGATAAAAATGTTAGAGAATGTAAAGGTTTCCCTTGATGATAATATATCCTATGATAACCATCATAATCACCCAAGGTTCATTCTCATAAGGAAAATCATGATTTTTATATGAATTATATTTCTTATAATATTCTTAAAAGTATGCTCCTTGATCACACTATTATATGACCATGTCATTTATTTGGAGTTCCTAACTAATCATGTTTGCCTCTCCCTGAGAAGTAGTTGTTTTATTATGGCTTTCACCTAGTTATAATTCACATCATGTTTAGGTTATCTACTATGTAGTCAAACCATTCCTCCTCCCTTAGCCATGCCAATGCCTATGAAGAAGATTCATACTTTAATGATAGGTACCATCTATATCAACATATAATCTCATGATTATCCATGAACACCTAAAGATATTCATTCTCTCCCCCTTATGAAAACAAAGACCCATGGAGACACACACACTGAGTTTTTATGAGATTTCCCACATATAAAAACAAGAAAAATAAAATTATCCATGTCTTATAAAAAATAATATAAGTTTCATAATTATTCTATCATACCTTTTGTGCCACAAAAACATAATTATGATGTCATACTTTCCATACATAAAAACTATGTTGTTAAACTTCCTATATCAAAAATAATGCCTAGAAAATAGAATTTTAAGTTCTATGAAGTGCTTACCCACCTTAATATTAACATTATAATTAATACTTTTGAGCTCCCAAAAGTACTTCCCTTCCTTAAATTAGATCATAAGGGGATACCTTATGATTTTTTGCATATTCTTATGTTCACCCCATAAGGGTTAAGGACTTATTATTATTTTGAGTCTTAAGACCCAGAGACCTAAGAGGGACTAACATATATTCTTGATATTCATATGGTTGAGATATAAAAAGACCAAATAGTATTACTAGATGACAACCCCTCATCTACACATGATCATTCAATCCTTTGTTATGATGGGGCCAAGTGTTACCTAGGTTTAGTATCAAGGGTTATTCCAATTTATCCTAAAAAATGAGTCATTACCTTTGGTTTCAACTATAATTTGAGTGTATGAAATATTGGGATGAATAAAAATTCCTATTCCTTATCATTATTATTTTAAAAAATTTGGGCATTTTGAACTTAAGGATCCAAGGTGACTCATAATTGGTTTCCAACCAAGTCTCTAAGGTCTATAAAACTAAATATGAACATATTTAGCTATATAATACCATTATGCGTAAAATTTATAAATAATTTGACTTTATTTATATAAAGGTAATCCCTGAGGAAAGTAACTAGCTTATTGACTCTATGGTTGCTTCATCTTCATGTTTTAACAATCATCCCACTAACTAATACTTATAGTTCCCAAACCATTAATTAATTAGAAATGATGATAGTCCATTAGTCCTTGACTTAGCCAACAATTATTAGGTTATTCTTAAGTTTATATGAGATTATGATGGCCTCCTATATTTCCACCACAAGAGGGGTTCCTCCCTCAATTTTTATCCCACATTGACTTTCAAGGATGGATATTATGATTCTTATTTCCAAGTCAAGGATTACTTGTTCTCTTATGACAAATATTATGTTTTCAATATAAAGGGTGAAAATCCCAATCTTCCCCTAGCCCCTTAAGATCCTTATAATTATTATGTTGGAGTCTTAACTTTCACCACAAGAAGTGGAAGGTCACCAAAATCTTCTCACTAATCTCTTAAAGGATTTCACCTTCTCTTACAATGATATGGTGGGCATAAAGACTAAGGTTTTGGTCCATAATCTTGTCAGTATTCTAGATGCAAATATACTTTAAAAAACTGAGAATAATCAATCTTAAAGTTGTGTTGATGGTAAAAGAGAAATTTATAAATCTTCTAAAAGTTAGGTTTAATAAGCCATTAGACTATTATAGGTGGATGTCCAACATTATCCCCATTCTTAATAAAAATTTTAATATTAGGATATGTATATACTTTCAATATATCAATAAATCATATCCTAAATGTGTCTTCCTTCTCCCTCTCATTAACATCATTATTGAAGTTATATTAGGATACTAGTTATTATCACTTATGGATGGCTTCTTAGGATATAACCAAATCTACATTTATAGTGAAGATAAGAGTAATACCTCCTTTAATATTCCATTGGGAACATTTTATTATGTCATAATTCCCTTTAGTCTTAAAAATAGGGACAATGTACCCTAAGTCCATGACCTATATATTCCATGATCTTATTCACAAGATAGTGTAGGTTTGTGTAGATGATCTCCTATAGAAGTCAAGACAAAAAATTGATCACCTGGAAGTATTCACACCATATTGAAATGTTTTATTAAATATGATGTTACTCTTAACCCCAAAAATGTGTGTTTAGGGTCACAAGTGGAAAATTCTAAGGGTATATCATCTCTCAATGTAGGATTGATATTAACCCTAAAAATATTTGTGAGATCTTGGAAATTCTTCCCCCATGAATGAAAATGGATTATGTCATTCTTAATAAAGTTGGGAGCCATTCAAGGGTTCATTCCAAATATTACCAATGTAGTTCATCCATTCAATATCTTGATTAAGAAGATAAATGGATTAACTTTGATAGATTATTAATATGAGGCATTTGAAGTGTTATAGGGTGTCTTTATGTATCCCATTTAATTATGACACCCAACATAGATAATCCCTTGATACTTTATATAGGTCAAATGAGGTGTTTCTTACCTACATGTTTTATCAAGAGGATGATACTAGAAAAGAATGTGCCAATTACTTCATTAGTTTCACTCTCATGAACTATGAAACATGCTATTTGCAAGGAGTGTTTAGAAATTGTGTTTGAAACTAAGTGATTTCAAAAATATATTCTTAATAATGGAACATGAATCATAGTAAGTTCTCAATCCTTATGAGCATTCTTGATCCAACTAGCCCTCTAACAAAGGGCTGGTATTTTATCACACTATTAGGAGAGTTTAATCTTAACTATGTCAACTAAAAGTCCATCAAGGGAAAAATCATTGCTAGTTTTTTGTTATATTCTCCACTAAGGTTTAGTGATCTCATTGACACTATTTTTACTAATGAATTAGTCTATTACATAGATAAACATCCTATCATTTCTTCTCCTTCGTGCTATAAAATCACTCACTACTTAATTGAACACACCTATCCTAAAGGGGACAACTCTAAACAAAGGCAATATATTTGCATTATCACCTCCAAGTATGTCATATTATATGAGGTTCTCTACTACAAGGCCTTTAATGGAATGTTTCTAATATATATAAACTAAGAGGAATTGGAAAGGGTCCTTTTTTATTATCACAATGGGGTTTATGGTGGTCATTTTGGTGGCCACATGACTACACAAAAAAAAAAGAATGGGGTAATTTTATACCACTCTTGAACATGTTCCAATTGAGTATGTTATAAAACATGACACGTTCTAACACTTATCTCACAAGATCCACATTCCTTATCAATATTTACAACCCATCATTATGCCTTGGCCCTTTTCCACTTGGGGTCTAGATTTGATAGGTAAGTTTTCCCTCACTTCTTTAGATTTTCACCACATCATTATCACATCCAAAAAAAATATCATCAATTGGGTAGATTAAATTCCTCTTACAACTTTTACTAGTTTAGTCATTGAAAAATTTATCTTGAACTAGATCATTTATTGATTTGGGGTTCCACAAATCATCATAACAGATAATGGGTCCCCATTTAAAAACCCTAAAGTACTTGAAATATGAAATAAATTATTCATGCTTCATCACATAGAATCATTTTATTATCCATAGGATAATAATAAATTTTAATCCAACAATAAAACCCTAAAGTAAATCCTAGTCAAAACAATCAAAGATTCTAAACAAAATTGCCATTTTTAGTTTTATGTAGCACTTTGGGCTTATAGAACAAACATTAAAACACCCATGGGGGTAAACCCATATTCCCTCATTTTTTTATTTAAATATATTTTACCTCTTGAGGTTGAGATACATAGCCTTCACATTTATCTCTAGGATCCCTTTGATCATGAAGAGTACATAAATACATGACTAGTTGAGCTAGAGGCTTTGGATGATCATTAGTTTGTTGCCACAATTAATCACATTACATATACTATTCATATGTATAAACAACATATAATTTATTGATAAATTTAGGATAACTTTTCCTTAGGCTTGATATTCATATCAACAAAAATAAAGGATAGGGTGAGAAGTTCATACCTAAGTAGTTAGATCCTACCTAGTGACTAGGTATTTCAAAAACGGATATTACTGGTTATATGATTTGGAGGGAATTGAGTTTGGTGAATCTATAAAATCCATTAACCTTAATCATTTATACATTTATTTCTTACATATCACATTTCCCTCATTGCATTGTATTTTCATAGTTGCATTTTCATTTGCATATTATATGTTGTGTTCAGTGATTATTTGGTTGATTGTTCATCTAACACAAAACGTCTAAGGTTAAACATGTCATATCATCCCATATTAACACTACCTTATAGTCCTATATAAAATATAATTTAAAATCATAATTATATTGGTCCTTATCTTAGTTATTATGAGCAAATTTACACCTCTTTAGCCTATATCTTCTTATAAAACATGGAAAATGGTAGCCTATAGCCTAGTCTATAAGTTTATTCATGAAATATTCTCTTATTATAATACCTTATAAATAATAACATTATCATGATTTGAAATAGGTAACTTTACCTACATGTCTTGGTCTTCAGTGATAAGCCCTTACATCTTACTAGTTACAAGGGGCCAAGTTTTGGGGGTAAAGGCCTAGTGAACAAAAAGACACTCTTATCAAAATATTATATGAAATCAAAATTAAAATTAAATATATCTCACAATTTTTTACCTTTATTTTTGGACCCTCATAAATTATTGCTGTGTGGGGTTAACTTGAGAGAGATGTCCTTATTTTCTTGCCCTTAGTCTTTGGTGGTGAAACTATGTGTCTTCCTAGTCACATGAGACTAAGTGTAGAGGTCACATAGAAAAGTAAAAGTTAAATTAAAAATAAATATTAAATTAAAAAAATTAAAAATAAACATATCCTCAAAAATCTTATCTACGTGTCTATGCTAAAAAAGATAACTTTATCCCACTCATTGATTTTATCTGGGCTAGTCATCCCTAGATGAAGTCAAAAAAGTTAGTATTTTATAAGTCTAGCAAGAATTTAATTTTCTTATTTTGCTCATAAGGATTATTTCAAGTTCCTCTTTCCTAAAAATTTTGATCCATGGTTTTCATATTTCATCATCTTACATCTATCATATCTCCTTTTTCATCCCCTTGTTGTAAATTAGAAGTCATGTATTACACATAGCAAAATAGCTAGGTCATCACTTGTAAAATATTTATTAGAGAATGCATGTTTTTATATAAATCCATCATATTGAATCATTTTAATACATTGTTTCCACATATATATAATCATTTCCCCTATCATTTTACCAAAAACATAGATATATATGTTATATCATCACATGCCTAGTCATCTAAAGTGCATAAACTAAAAAATCAAACATAGAAATTAAAAGCCCATAACATATAATATAAATTCACTAAAAGGAAAACCAAAATATCTCCATATATATCATAATATTATAAAATTTATAACAACATGAATCTCCAATATAATCTCCTTTGTAGATGAAAAATGTGTCTCAATATCTTAAAAAATCTAAAATATAATTAAAGATGTACAATATGTATTGATAAGTATAACAAATCAAGATCCTAATCTCCCCCTTATGGGAGGGTCTTAATGAAAAATAATGATTGGGGTTGTGGCTCCTATGGAATTTCTTAGATGGTACCACCCTAGGAAATAGTCTCCCAACTTGAGGGATCTTGCCTCTCCTCTCACTGACACCTCCCTACAAGATTGTACCTCATGTCCATTGATTATAAGAATCTCAACCTTTACCCAATAAAATCATATATAAAATTGCCTTTGATCTATTATATTTCACCTTGATATTTTTATTCTCTACCCTCAACCTAGTCAATGTTACATATGCATGGTAAGATCGAGAAAAGGCATCAGTGTTTTGACCTATTCTAGTAAAAAATATAGGATCTGCTATCAACTCACCTTTGGTCATAATTATACCCAATTGAAAAAATATGGATTAGGGTATCCTTGATCATGGACCTCCATCTGATAAAAGTATATACAATAATAAAGTATAATAATCAAAATTAGACCTATTCATACTAAAACCAAAGTAGTAAATCAGCCAAGTAATCGAGCCTAAAAGTGAAGAATCAATTAGTAAATTGAAACACATAAATTAATAGTTTACCTACATCATCCTCATGATATTCTATATCAAAATCATATTTTTCATACTCCTCATCCACATATTGGTCCTCATCTAGTTCAATATACTCATGGGCCTTTCCATCTGTACCTACCTGGTACTATTATTATACTATATCTTGTTCACCAAGGCCCTATTATGGTGATGGTGGTGGGGATATCTACTATTTTCCTATCAGGGCCTATGCCCCCTATGTATCTCCCTCATAAATCACTTGTGTAATAGTAACCCCTCACATAATTAGGTTTCATGCCAACTTTCCTATTATCCATACCCATGCATTTGTAAACTATTGATAGTACCAAGAGGTTTTTACATAGAGCATTATAAACTATTGAGGCACCTTATCCATTGGGTGTACCTCAACCTATAAAAGTTTGTCTCATACTTGCATGGACCTAGTAACCATAAAAATATAGGTAGCATCTCCATTTCATTTTCTAGTCATGCCCTGGTAGGATAGGTCTATCAAATATATCATTGTGAGTACCAATGTCTCAAGGTAAATCATAAAATCGTGCCACATATATCTACCTAGAGGCTTTGATGGCCCTTGCATATCTAATACTTACTCCCCTCTAGCATGAGATCATCCACTCATACACCTAAATCATCATGAGAATGGGATAACTAATGAAAAACACTTCCAATAAAACCACATGAAACAAGTCTCTATAAGTACAACCTAATATCTCTTGGCTCCAAGAGAATCAAGCCCCTCTCTCCTCGATTTAACATATGCTCAGGGAGCAACTATAAATCAACTTATCAATATCCTTGTCCCCAACTAATTGGGAAGAAAGGATACCAATGATCACCTTTTGAATATTGGGTATCATTAATCCCTCAATTATAGAAATTTATACTCCACATGTCACACCCACATTATCTTCAAAATGATTGGCACAACCTTCTGCCTCAACACTACTCATGTCTTCCCAAAGGGACACCAATTAAACTATCATTGATAGAATTGTAATCCTATATACATCCATGAGAATGATGGTCCATTCTCTTGGGTTTTTATTGAACATTAAAGTGTTCTATTTTAGGTATCAGTAGGTGATCAGGTTGCATAACAACCTAATTGATGTGGGGATGATCCACACATGTGCCACTCATAGTATGTTGGTGCAATCCAAGTTTGTGAAATCATCTATTATCAAAATAAACATCACTTGAGGGAGTCATTCCTACTATTAGGAAATAATCCAATGTATATAATCTCCCTATAATAATTAAAGAGCCCAAGTTAGCAAGAAAAATCAATTTATACCTTAAAAACTCAATCTTTCCCTCTTGATTATCAGGAGTGGAAACACCCCTATTTGTAAGTGATATTTATGTAACTACCATAGGGTGGTTTAAAAAGTATCTCACATTGGTTATGAAACCACCATAGTGGTTTTATACCCATTGATATATAAAGATTGGTAGTTTTATCCTTAAGTAGCATTTCTTTAGCCATGTACATCTTCTTGAAACCCCCCCAAAACACTCATAAATTCACTAAAATCACTAAAATTCTCAAAAATTATTAATATAGCTCCCAAAAATAACATTATGACACTAAAAGTTTCAAATGTACTCATATTTTTAGTGTGTTTTAAGTAAAACTTTAAAATAGGGGGAAAATAGAAAAATGTATAAAAACCTACCTATCCCTATCTAGCTCCACCTCCAACTGGTAGATTAGCCATCCTTGTCCCATAATATATATGTTATCTAATCACTCACTCAAATATTTCATAAGTATCCTAAAACTTATAAATCTCTCAAATCAAGTGGCATAAATGTTTTTTTGGATTTTTTTTTAATATATTGGGCCCAAAACTAGTTGTTTTATTTGAAAACTTTACAATTTTGGCATATTTTCATATCTATACATATTTTCACATTTTTACAAGACATTAATTTTATATTCTTATAAAACTAATATTTTAATGATATTTAAATATTTTATTACACATTTTATAATTTTATAGGTACACAATAAGTTGGCTTTAGGTTTAGACCCCTAACAAGACAATTTATGTAGTATGATCTTCCCCACATGTATGATATATATTTCCATCCATTTTTCAATTATGTGGTAGTTTTTTTTCTCTTTCATTAAAATTTCACTTTATTCTTAGTTTATGTCTACAATTTATATAATCTCAAATGACATCAGTGTGCCACTAAGATAAGTGAGGTAATTATTTCTAAACCTCTATTTCCTTTTCTAAACACCACTTCTCAAGACCACACACTCATTAATTCATGACAAGGCATCATCCTAAGAGGAAATATATATGCACCTAAAATTTTCATGATGTGACATTTTGAAACACCTTCCAATGATGATGTAGTGATATCCTATTACATTCTCAAAAAGGGTTTTTTATAACACCCCTCTCCTTTACATTTATTACTCTCTCTAATTACCCTTTGAATCCATTTGGTTTGGCCTCTTTATCTTCTATCAATTCAATCTTAAAATTTTCATGTGCATGATAAAATCATCATGGTTTGTAAAAAAAATATTATTTTGTATTACAAAACTACCACCTTGTTAAATTTCATGTGCATGAGAAATTGTCATGGTTTGGCCTCTATATCTTCTTTCATCTCAATCTTAAATAGTTCCTAAAATATTTTCTTGGATAAATGAGCTAGCATATTAAAGATAGTAACACCACATGCTACATGCTTTCAATTGATATTTACCTTGATCAGGTTGGAGGATTTTTTTTTAGTTTATTTTGTTTATTTATATTATATTATTAAAATTCTAATTGAATTATATTAGACTTATATTCTATAAAAAAAATTGATAGGAAAAAAATTATTCTCTCTCTTATCTTTGCACAAAAACATTGTCTAGTTTCTTTATTTTTTTGTATATGTGCAATAGACTTTTATATAGAATGTATATTTTATTTCAAATCCTATATATATGTATGTATGTATATATGTATGTATGTATGTATGTATGTATAAGATAATGATCCAAGTAGTTTAAGTTATAATAATAATCAACTCTTAGTTTCAAAACAAGTTCTTGTTTTCACAAACACATAAAATAAAAAGTAGAGAAAAACCTAACCAAACCTAAGTAATGAATAGGTGTTGTTTTGATTATAATTTTATTTGTTCAAGTAAAATATAAATTATTTTATTTTATTAATTTAAAAAATTATAATTCAAAAAATAAAATTTATTTGAAATAAATCATTCAGAACTAGTGTGCACCCATATATAAATGCTAAAACTTTGTATTAGCTTGCACATGCAAAAGAAGTATTGGGTTTTGAATTGTATAGTTATTTTATACCCCTTATTTTGTGTTAATTTCATGTTGGTGAAAATTTAATTTTCATAATTAGATTCATTTATCCATCCTTTAGAAAAGTGCAAAAATAACTTCATTTACCTTGCACCTAGGAAAATTAAAAATTGGCATTTGCATAGTTAAACTAGATTTCTCTCTTACCTTGCATGGATTGAAAATACATTGGAAAATACAAAAATAAACATTCATTCATTTTTTTAGTTATTTATCATTATTTACTTTAGTTTATTCATTTTCATCAAGTTTTTATCTTTCATTTGAATCAAATATTACCAAAAATAGAAAAAATAATCAATTTACTAAAAGTCTTTTTAAACTAAGCACAAGTACTCTAAAACCTTGCTTCACTAGTAAAAAATGGCCTCTCACAACATTTACCAAGAAAAGTTCATACACTTATAATTTTCCTATTATCCTTTGGATAACACTTTCTAAGACATTTATTATTGCCAAATGAGATCTTTTCCCTAGGATTAGAGCATTTGGTCCTATAATCAACATACAATTAGATATTAGTGTCAAATTAAGAATTAAGGTTTTCCATGCTACATGTATTCCCAACCTTATTTTTGATGCTCTTATTTTATGATAGGATTAGGATTAAATTATTGATCCACCAACCATCATCCTCCCTTAAAATAGAGGTCACTAATATAACATCATTTAATCATATATTGTCACCTCTACCCCCTTTTCTTCTCCTCAGGTCTAGCCTCATCATATATCATGAATATTTTTAGATAAAATTGACTAGGTGTAGTTAACTTGATATATTTTATCTCATACCTTGATTAATTCAACCTATCTATCCTCATTTCTCTAGTCTTAGTATTGATTAGGAGCTTTTCCCACTTGTTATCTCAGACATTGAAGAACCTTGGAGCTTTATTTTTTCTTAACTAGACATTAATAATGAGTAATGTAATGTTATAGAGGTATTTTAGTTATATCATGTTATTAATTTACCACCAATCACTCCAAATCCTATTCTACCCAACAATCATCCCATTCTATAGTTCTAACCATCACCCATCCATAATGTTGGTTGTCTTGGCCTAACCTCAAGAAGTTGATTGCATAGTTTAACATGTTATTATTTACATAAAAGGACCTATATTTCCTACTACATCATCATATTATAATGTATTTTTATTTTACCCCTATCCTCCATACTACATCAACCTAATTGATGCACTTATAAACATTTTGGTGTAACCTTTGTAACTATATTTACATGGTTGACATAGTTTAAGGTTAGTTAGCCCATTTCAAGCCACATATAGTTGTGAAATGATGTTATCTTAAATTCCAAGATTTATTAGGATCATTTATCACTATAAATACAAGATACCATTTCTTTAAAATAGATATAGATTCATTAATTGGTATTCCTTGCACTTCTACCCTAGATCTAAACTTGAAGGAATTATTTCTTAGGATATTGTCTTGAAGGAAAGTTTATCTTATGAAGTATTGGATGCATTATGAGGATTCCTTTTATCCTATATATTTATCATCATTTAAGATCTTATAACCATAAAAAATATATTTTAAATAACCATTGGCCAAGGGGGAGATTGAGGCTCAACAAGTCATATTCAACGTAAGTATATTCTAACCCTAAATCTTTAATTTAGTTTATATAAGTTGAATAATATCTTGGATAATGAATTTATATCTCCATTTTTCTGTTTTCTCTACATTTATAATTAATGTGTCTATAGGATTTTTTGAACTAGTCATCTTTACATTTTATATAGCCTAGGACCCCATTTACCTACCATGGATCCTTACCCATTTTTATATATTTTTAAACCTTCCCCCTTAAATTGATTTTTTGTAATATTATATTACTTACAAAATAGATATATAGTTAGATATACTTCATTGTGTTATTGGAATAAAGGGTTTGGAACTCTTTCTTTTGATATTGAGTTTTAGGTGTTCATCTTACTATATTTATAGAACCATTGGTCATATCCCAAATCATTAAGTATAAATGGGATATCTTTGATTAACCTTATTTGAATCTAGATATATAGGTAGGATAGTTTCATGTTAATCCTATCCCATTTCATACATAATCATCCTAACTTCTGGACATAATTAGTAGACTCATAAAGTTATAGAATATCGATTTCATCCAAGTTTAATGGTCAACCTTAGTGTAAATAATTTTTTTCTTTTCAAATTAAAATCATTCTTATGGGTTAACCCATGGATTTTACATGTTAGTGGGGTGATAAATTACCCAAAGAGTCCCATATAAATACATAATAGGTATAATCCTAATACCCATCTATCAAGCATATTTAAACACTTACACATTCAAATGGGTTTCACTATTATTTATAATTCACCCTGAAATCACAAGGATCAAGTCCTAGCCAAAATTGAAGAACCTCATGCCCAGGCCAAATTTATCATTTTCCAAGTATCAAAAGCTACATCATAAGTTGATTACAGCCAATGAGCACTATTGCACACATTCACCTAATGGGGATAATTACATGAATTTTGACTTCCCTCTTTATATTATTTTATATGTAAGTATAAATCAATAATTCAAGGGAATTGGTTGAGGTCAAATCAACCCACATTTCCCATTTTGTAAACCAAAACCTAGTGTTGAAAATGGGAATAGGGTTTTAAGAGAAGGAGATAGGTTTTGGGGTATTGTATGCACACTCAACCCTTGAGATGACACATAGAGGTGGAAAATAATAAAGTGAAATGGCCTATGCAAGAATAGAGAATCAAAATATAAAAATATTAAATCATCATATTTAGTCACTATTGTCAATAAATTCTAACCCTAGATTGATGATTCTATCAAGGGATACTTAGAATTTTAATTTTTGATCTTAGTAATCATAGTCTAAGTTCCCACTTTTTCCAATTGCATTCAATCTCAACCCTACACATTTTAATAAAACACTAAGTATATTAAGCCTCTTAGTACTTTCCATAATTAGTAAGTGCAAGTGTCAAATCATTTTTCACCTTTTACATTTATATTTATGTTTAATTTTAATAAATTTGATTTTCTAAATTATTTCAAATTTTTATGCTTATTAAGGCTCATTAATCAAAATAAGGTAAAACATTATGTTGAGCTTGTATATTATATGTAAAACATCAAACCCTAGGTTTACCTTAGGGCTCATCCCTTCTTTATAGGGTTTCATATTTTTTTCTTATAGCTTTAGTTCTAATTTTTTATTATAACTCATTCAAAAAATACACATGGATATGATATATATACAAATTTTATATTTTTTCACTCAAGATACTACTATAATCAATACATATTATTTTTTTTAATATGTAAAACAATGGAAAAACTATGTAATACCATGGATCAAATTTGTATGTACTAATAAGGTTGAAATAAAAAATGAATAATCTCAAGCCTACCATAATTCATGTTATTATAATGATTAATTTGAGATGCTTCTTCTTACCACTCGATGATAATGTGTCTACATGACTCCATTTGTTCCTCCTATTCACCCTTCTCATGTAACTTGTATGATTATTGATACTAAAATTTCTCATGATATAAGTAATATGGATGGTAGTTGATGAAATAAATATGTGGATTTTCCTAATATTTTTTTATGACATTGATAAAATGGAATTATCTCAATTTATTGACATGAATCCAAAAATGTATGATTCATTATTATATGTAAAAATAAATAAACAAAAGACTTATATAATGCTAACACATCTAAGGAATATTATAATCCCTTCAATGACATTAATAAACCTTTTAGAGGTACCAATTCTACCATTAGTGTTCTAACTACTATTATTCCTAATATACATTTGTCTACATCTTTGGCTACAAATGTGATGCCCACCCAAGGTGTGGAGGTAACATAATGTTTCTATTAGATTGCCATTATTATGCCTACAAATTCAACTTATGTACATCCTAAACATATTACCCATGTTACATCATTAATCTCACCTACTTCATGATCACTCAAGCAATCTATTTCAAATTTGTAAGCTAAGGTGTGTTAGTTAAAGAAAGATGCTTCTGCAGCTAGTCATTCAATGGATTCTCATGATTTTATTCATAATTAATCATATATAGATACTTAATATTATCCTTTAACTATAGGATTTGTATCTCCTAATATTTCATTATATGGAATTAAAGGTGACCTAGAACAACACCTTCAATCCTTTCATGCACCATGTTTAGACTATGAATCTAATGAAATGTGTTAACCAAGTTATTTACACATAGTATTAAGGACTATGTTTTATAATAATTCTATGATATACAATTCCAATATGTTAATAAATTCAATCCTTTGGTAGATTAGTTTTTAGCACACTTTTTTAATCAACATCAATTAGACTCAAGAAATAATAAAATAAACCAATCAATAAGTATGTGCATTGTTTAAGACCATGCTTTCCAAGATGACTAATCCTATGGGTTATAATGAATTAAAAGACATATTCAAGTAAATTTTAGTTTATGCTCTCCATGATTCCACTATATTCAAGATATTTAAATAATTTGATGAGTTATGCCATATAGTTATAGATCAAAATTTAATATCATAGCTTTGAACAATCTTAATTATGTGCCTAATGCTACAAATACATCAACTTATAAGTTTCAAAGTGAACCATGTTACAAATTTAAATAAAATAATTATAATAATGATAAAAATATAAAAATCAATGGAGTGATATAGACTACTAATTGGCTTATATTATCTATTCCAAAATAGAGACAATTTTCATGTTTACCTCAGCCTCCTCATATCCTACTACTAAATTTACTAGAGTGCAAACTTATATCTCTCCCTCCACCATAATAGGTTGATATTATTAGATTTATACCTAGAGGATATGAGAGAAATGCATATTTTAACTATCATTGATGTGTTGGATGATTTAAAAATAGTTGTTACAAGCCAAGGAATAAGATACAATATATCATTGATGACAATATTATTGATAATGGCACACCTTGAAAGGATTATGGACCATGATCTGATTGAAGTAAAAATCTAAAAATATTTTATAATCCCATTATAAATCTTGTGGAAAAAAATCTAAGTATAATATTGATGTGCATATGACATAAAAATAACATCCTCCTCCTTTGACATATGATCACCCATTGGATTTTATTATTGGTTATAGGGATATCAATACAATGGATACAATTACATTTTATGATAGTGATATTATGAAGGATGGTTCTAATTTTAACTTGTTATTTTCACTTACTTATATTTATTTTTAGCCTATTTATAACATTATGATAGATAATGGTACAAGTGAAAATTCTTACATATTGACACTTCTACATACTACTATCAGTCATCAGTGTTTACAAATTTTGAACCTAGACTAATGGTTCTACCCAAGTGTACCTAAAAGTCTAGTTCTAAATTTGAGTGATTCACAGTCTAGTTTCCCACCTTTACTATCGTCTACATTTAGTCTCAGACTTACATAGTTCAATAAAATGTTAATTATATTATCCCTCTTAATACATTCCAATATTATCAATTGCAAGTGTCAAATTAGTTTCTATATTTTACATTACAATCTAAATTATTTCAAATTTGTATTCTTCTAAAGGTTCATTAATTAAAATAAGGTAAAACAACCTCAATTTTTTGTATTTTTATTTGGTGACCACTTAATAAGTTTATCTATCTAGTATCTACTTGATTTATTTTCTTATACCTTCCTTAGAATCCAATGCCAAAGTAGATTTGGGAATGTGCACAAAAATCTTCATCCTATGAATGGATGAAATTGTATTTCACTAATGAATATGGTTCTCTAATTCATTTAGATTTAACCCTTAAAAATTAGTTTTTTCTCCCATCAATTTTATATCTTTTGGGAAAAGAAAAGGAATCCAACCAAGGAAGGAGTTATAATCATGGAGTCCATTAAGGAAAACTGGAAATATTTCTTTAAAAGGAAAAAAACCCATTTTTAGAAAATAAATTA